>JAPMOR010103326.1:88770-165025 GCA_026543865.1 Argiope aurantia
ATATATATATATATGTATGTATGTATGTATGTATGTATGTATGTATGTATGTATGTGTGTGTGTGTGTGTGTGTGAATTGAAGCCAAGCTCGGGGGTTATTGATCCGGCATCTGATCAGCATCCAATAGAACTGCGATGGAGTCAGCTGTGCTGGGAAGCAACATCAGAGATTCGTAACGATAAATATAATTCTTAGTATTCGTTCAGATTAGAATGGATTGTCATATGCATTCATTATTTGATAGTTAAATCTCACTCATTAAATAGTCTGGAATTTCTATGTATTCTTAAAAGAACTATAAATATATAGAAAATACTATTAATCGTTATAAAAAATATGACGTGATCATTTTGATTAATGTGCAATTTTCGAAAAAACAAACATTTTTCGAATTTCAATTGTCTGAATATATCTATGTCTCCCTGTGTACAATAACTCAAAAGTTGAAGGAGCTAGACAAATGTTATTTATTTGTATGTTTTTTATTGAAATAATATACCTATTTCACATTTTGAAAGACATTTTTCTGCTGGAAGTTTATTGTATATTATTTATGTGCATGCAAACTAAATTAACTCGAGAACATAACAGTCTAAATTAATGAAATTTAGCATTTAATATTATCATCAAATTTTTATATCAGTATGATATTTTTAATTGATATGCATATTAGGGTAGAACAAAAATAGCTTTTTTTTATTTTTAAAAATTTTAACTTGGTAATAGTGCGGTAAAACTGCCTTTTAAGATTCAAAAACATTTTTTTTAATTTGGTTGGAATATTACAGTATCTTGACAAACCGCAAAAAACTTGAAATTAGTAAAAAATTGAAAAAAAAAAAGGAAAACTTTTAAAATCCACCTTTAAAATTTTTTCTCAGATTTCAGTTTCGTAATAGTGCTGAAAAGTTGCCATTTAGGTTCAAAAACAATTTTTAAAAATTTGGCTGCAATATTACATTATCTTGAGGTGCCGCAAAAAAACTTGAAATTTGTAAAAAGATTTTAAAAAATGGAAATTTTTTAAAAGGGCCTTTAAAATTTTTTCTTAGATTTTAATTTGGCAATAGTGGTGATAAGCTAGCTTTTAGGTTCAAAAAGTATTTTTAAAAAATTCTGGTTGCACTATAATAATATTTCAAGGTGCCGAAAAGAGCTTAAAGTTTGTAAAAAAAAATTGAAAAATTATAAATTTTCATGAAATATTTTTATGAATTTTTTGTTTATATAATGTTACAAAATATGATTTTAAATACATATAAAGCATTACAACTGGAAAAATTTATTAATTACTAATTATAATAATAAAAAAATATTTTTTATGTCAAGTTTTCTGTTTCTTACTTCTGTGTCCTTAATGATTATAAATGTTGCCGTTGAAAAATATTTGTTTCTACTTTATTGCCCCATTAAACTATTTTTTAATTAAATTTTGGCTTATTCACTCATGAGTCTATTTTTGCTTTTATGCGTCCTGCTCTTGGGATTGAACCACAGACATTTTGAGCCGATTCGGCCACCAGTTTCACAGCTCTTTCCACTGCTTGCAGGAGAAAAGGAAGCCGAGGAAAATCTATAACCGAGTCCCTTATTCTATTTGGTTCAGCTTCAGATACCTTATGCATAAAATCTTTGAGAGTATCATTGGAAACATGTTTTAGCACATGGGGTTCAGTTACATTATTTTCAAGCCATGAGATCATGTCAATGTAATCCTTTGCATCTAAGTTTATATTTGGAACTTTGAACTTCCTGACTCTGTCTTTGCTTTCTGTTCTTGCTTTTAAGACAGGTCGTAAACCAAGTTCTCTTTGAATTTTATGTTCATGGATAAAGGGATATATTCTGAAGCAGCAAAGTACCCATTCCTTTGAATAATCAGGTCTATAATGTTCTTGAGATCCTCAGAGATAGCATGAATATGAGATAAGGTTAAAAAGATCTTTGGTACCATAACTACAACAAAGGCAACTTAACATTAACTTAATATTAAACCACATAAGCACCTGGTAGTTTTATTTCTATTTGTCTATTTGATGGATCCGGTTGGTTTGCCTCTTTTTGTAAAGAATACTGATGCTCTTCGGCGTTGTCATTGTTGCCAGTAATTGTTTCTGATACAATAGTATTTTTTATCCGTTCTTGATTAAACTATTCTCTGTAGTTCTTCACTCTCTCTTGCTTCTTTCTTCCTCAAAGCGCATGTGTTGTAGCAATATCAATATTATTTATAACCCTTTTCCTGTCAGAGCGTTGATCGTTTAGAAACTTTTATTCCATAATTGGAACTTTTTTTTCTTTTATACAAGTCAGCAATATCAAATAAACGTTTAGCTTCTTTTTTAAATTCTGTGAGGTTGGAATCAAACTTATCCAAACATTTTCTGCTTTTAGACTTTAATAAATTCCTGTATTTAACACGATAAGCTTTTATCATTTTTGAAATTTTTTTGCTAGAAGCAAACAAAAATAGAAGCTCTTGACCATATTTGTTGGTCGGGGGGGACTAAAATGGGAACTAAAGAGTCACATATTTCACTTATTGAAGGATCCATCTCTGAAACCATTTTGAGGTTATGCCTAATATAGCAGTAGTACTTCATAACAGATTCGTAAGTAGGGAGTTCAACTTCAAACAAATCACTAAATTTCCCAAAAATATAACGCTCCGACATTTTTCTTGTTTTTACTAATTTAGACTGAGTCATTTTTGTTCACAGCAAAACCCACAAGCACACAAACTTCAAGTCAGTTACGTTAATCAGTAACACAATAGATGTAGCGGAGACGCAAACTCAACTGAACTTGGCAAAGCTACTGATTTGAAACCAGGCCTGTCCTTGTCATCGGACGTAGATAAATCACAGCTTTACCTCAATAACAACCGGTTATTGTAAAGTGTACCGGTAAAGTGTATTTTTATGTAACTTTAACGTCCTTGCGGCACCTCAAGATGCGCACCAATATTTTTTTATTTATCTTATCTACACTAATATGTACCTTTTTTGAGCTATTACAAATTACAAATTAAAAGTTGATTGCTTCGTAAAAAAACTTTAAAATGTATTAAATTCTTTAAAAAAATTTAATTCATTGAAAATTTAACGTCTTTGTGGCACCTCAAGACCTACTCTAATATTTTCATATTTATAATTTATTTTATCTACACCAAAAGGTATATTTTCCGCATTATTGTAAATTAAAAATCAAAAATTGTTTTTTTTTATTCCACACTAATGCATATATATAGATTGATAATAACTGAAAAATGCTATATTTTTAATTAATAAATTTTATTTAGATTATACACGTATTTTATATCTCTTCTTTATGAGATATTTGCACGTAATATGAGATTTTCCCAATACAGGCCAAGATCAAATACTGTATTTATTCATTTAATTTGTGATGATACCTTGGGTGGGTTCGAAATATGCTTATCTTTTAATGACGATAAAAGGGGATCCAATCAAAAACATTTAAGCGAAGAAGTTCAAAATATTAATTCGATTCTCTGATCAACACTCAGAGCAGTGTCAAATTGCTTATTAGCTTAGAAAAGTTTCAATACCTTTCGAAATCTTATTTGCTTTCTGTTCAACAACGTAAGATCAGCGGGCAACGAAAACGAATTAATTAAAATACAGAAGGAAGATATAAAACAGCTTTAGAAGAAATTGATCAAGAATCTGAGGCTTCACACAGGAGGTTTCAAAATTATTGAATTTCATTCATTACGTAATTGCTGGAAAGCTAAAAGAAAATAAAAATCAATAATTTCTCTCGTTGAATTTGATGGATTCTGTTACCTCAAACTAGGCTTGATGTACGGCCAAATTTGTAATGCTTCTTGTTTTATCTTCTCCCTCATATAATATTTGCTTTTTCGCTTTTTTAGGTGATGGGGGGATTCTTTTGCTCTTATTTAAATTCTACTATCGCTTGTCCTTTGTATTGGAAAAATTCATCTATGTTAATGTATATTTCTTACATTAGTTAAATGTTACTCATAAAATAAAAGATGCAAGGATGATTTTCTGTATTGTAACACATATAATTGTCGATATTGTAACACATATAATGTGTACACATATAATGTTCTGTATTGTAACACATATAATGTGCAAAGATGTGCAATGCACATCTTTGAGTTAATGAGCGTCATCCAGATAGAATTATAAACAAAATGAGTCCTATTCTGAAAATATTAGGCCAAAAGACACTTATTGTTTAAAAATTAATTTTTATTAATTTTTTTAATATGAATTAGTTAGTTATAACAAAATTTAGAACAATGTTTTGAAATTTATTTCTTTAAGATTCAAGAACAAGAATCCGAAATTTGTACTGTCTGAAATAATCTAAGTTGCCTGTTTACTTCATTTCTATCATTAGAAATTTTCCATCTTTTCCTTAAACCTTCACTGATCCGATTATTTTAATTTTAACAAAATATTATTGTCAAAGAACTAATTTAACCCCTGTTATCGATTCGTAGTAATTAAAGCATTTCAATGATCTGATTATTTTCATTTCAACAGAATTTTTTTTTTTACAAAACAAGCTTTAATTCCTTTAGAATCACCGATAAAGATTGATTCTGTCCAAAACTTAATAGAGTTACTAATAAAAAAAAATCACGTATCGTTTTCTGAATTATCTCAAATGAAATCTTTCAAGAAAAAATTGAAATCTCTGGGAACGTCTAGAAGAATTTCTACCACTCATCTTCAAAAGATTCCCTTTTAAAAGACAAAAAAAAATATCCGTTCTGAACAAAAAAAAGACCGTCTGGATCTGATGTGTCTCACGGAATTTTACAGGCCGACCATACAATTCTGACCAAACACAGCATCAAAGCATAAACCCTCAATAAAAACGGTGGAGTATCACACTCCCCTATCGAATTCTTCCTTCTACTGGAATCCGATGTAGTTAAAAAGAAATGCCCCCTCTTTTATTCCATGATTTATTTTAAAAGTCGCTTCTGGTATTAGGAGAGGCATCTGCGTTGAATTGGATGGGGTTTTCCTTGGCTTTTTTCCACCCCTGCAGGTTCGTGGAGGGAAAACTTCTGGGAAAGATCTTCAGGGAATTTTCTGCCTTTATGGTCGAAGACAACAAAATTTTTAATTTATTTTTTGTTTCATTTTGAATGTATTGGCATGTTGTGGAAGAATAATATATAAGATGAACCGAGGAGTATAAAGAAAGAAGAAATGGAATGTTTATAAATTTGATGATTTCCAACATTCACACTGAAAAATCAAAGGACCATTCTTCTCTGATAAAAGAGTATTTTAATAAAGGGTGTCGCAAAATTAATGCAAGATTTGACTTTGCCACCATTTGTGCAGTAAAGTGATGACAAGCCTATAAAAAACCATTTGATAGCTGATAGTTTAGGATTAGTAAAAATGGTGCATCACAAGTTAGAAAAACATGTTAACACAAGATTTGAATTAAATGAAAAGCGCAGTTATTTTAATTGTTGTATTTTATTGATTTATAAAGTACACAGGCTAGAGTTATGTGTGTAATAACACATAGGGAAATGACCTTCACGGTTTTGCTGGCATGTACAAACTTTCTTTGTCGAAATTTTCCACGACTATTTTTGCATAAATTGGCTGGATTTCGTTCCTGAAAAGTTGAATTTCCTCCTTCAACGCACGCGTAATTGTGGGCTTTTTGGCACAGACCTTTGACTTCAATTACCTCACAAAACGAAATCTATTAAATCACACGACCTAAGGGGCCAATTCTCACATTTTTGAACTGCATCCGATAGACCTTCATGATTTTTGAAACATCGTTCAAAAATGAAAACACGTTATTCTATCGTGCTCCATTTTTACCAACCCTAACCAGCTGTCAAATGGTTTTTAATAAGGTTGTCAACTCTTTATTGAATAAATGGAGGCAAATTCAAATCTTGCGTTAATTTTGGTACATCCTTTATTTATTTATGTATTTTACATGAGTTGGTACGTTCTAGGAGAACTACATACAAGATGAACAGATGAATATAAAGAAAGAGGAAATGTAAATAATGAGTTTTTTTATAATTTTAGGTAATTTTCAGTATAACGATTAAGATATATCATCTCAATTTTCTCAATGATTAGACATTTGTGCTTGTTTGGTTGATATTTAGTGGTACAAAAACCGTATTTTGCCATATTGCACCACAAATATGGTTAAAAGAGTAAATATCGGTAAAAACCCCAATTAAAAATATCTCAGTGAAAAACTAAAATTTAAGTTAGAGCAAACGAGAAGAAAAATGTTAGTTACAACATAAATGACAAAGAATCTCTAAACAAATTGTAAAATCAAATGTTTTGTTTTTTTAAAAAAACAAGTTTTGAAGAGATTTTTCTTATACTAGGTTTTGCAAAACATCAATTCGATACTTTTTATTTTGGCGTTATAATATAGTGAAAGTAACCAAATTCGGGTTTATTTTTTTTATATCATTGAATTATTTTTAAAAAATTTAATAATTTTTATGTAAAGATCGTATACTATTGATCATCCATCGAAAGGGCGGTTGCACCATTTGCAATTAACTATATCTTCCTGGCAATTAGATCCATGGTTTTTGCGTACGCATATATTAGAATCACTAAACAGATGACATACTGGCATATTTGGTTCAACATTTCTTATGAATCTACATTTTTAAAGATAAAACTAGCATCAATCTGCATAATCGATTATTTCATCATCATAAGATTTAAATTTTTAAAAATTAGGCTAAAATTTGATGCATATATGAATTTTAAAGAAGGTGTTTCTTGCCACATTGGAAGTCGAAATAACCAATCGAGGTTACCGTTTGCCTAGCTTGTTCCGTTTAAGAGTTTATGTATTGAAATGATTTAGCATGCCTTTTGGTAATTTACATATTATTTTCATGTCCTTTGATGTTATTTTAAATTTATTAGGATACTTTCTCCCTATTACTTGCGACCTTCGGCCCCGTGGGTAATTTTACTTTTGCGACAATGACATATTTATGGCTTTTTTGCAGTCAGTTTATATCATTAAAATCCAATTAAATTTTGATAAGTATTATGTCATTATTGAAATTATAATATTTTATTACATATTAATATTCCAAAACATTAGTCAAATGACGCACCTTTAAGTCCAGTTTTAGAATAAATCTGACATAAATTGTTATATAAAACAAAACTTGAGGCATATTTGATTGTTTAGGTTCCCAAGCACGCCCGACTGTAATCTTCCTCAGAATTTTGATGAATGTCTCTCTGCTCCATTGCAACTCTAGAACTGTAAAGATGAAACAACATTTACGTATATCATGTTTCATATTAAGATGTAATGGAATCCTTCTTAATATCTTCATCCTTAAATATCTGTTTCTTTGCATCTTTTCTATTGACAAGGCGAAACAGTGTTTACAGACATTAATTTCCCTTTTATACATAAAAATAAATGACTTCTGCATATTGATGAAAAAGGAATCATGCTTCTCAAATGATTGCGTTTCAAAAATTGTGAGTGACTCCAAAACACCTTTCATGAAGATCCAAATCAAAAATTAATTTAACTGTAATGTTTCGTAGTTCTTATTTCATTAGATCATATCGATAAAAAAAATAATTGATTTCAGGTATTAAAAATTGGAGAATTTCATATTGGAATCTTTGTCTGATTAAAAATCTGGCGTACAGGAAAGTCTAAGAAAATTAAGCCTATATTCCTGGCCAAACGTCCTCTTATTTTTGTGCGACTCATCAAATGATTGCATTTCCAAATGATGAGACTAGTCCCAAACTACTCTTCCTATAGGTTTGAAATTGAATTTTATCCTAACTTAATTTATATTTATGGCATAATTTTAATTGTTGAGTATTTTGCTGTCTGAGATGGAAGGTCAGCATCAAAAATAAGAGTAAATGAGATTTTTTAAAAATCAAAAATTAAGGACAATACATGTTTTTTTGGAATGGGGCGTTACACTTTTCAAATGATTACATTCCAAAATGACACACTTTTAATGCACGTTTCAGTTATAAGTTTCAATAAGGCGAGTTCAATATGATTCTGGAATACTATTCCTGAAATTGAATCATAGTCTAAGATTTTATGCTATAATTTTAACTAATGAGCATTTTATTGTCTAAGATAAAAAGGTAAAGATCAAATATAAATGCTGAATAGATAGCAGGCCAAAAAGAAAGATTAACAGCCTTTTTATTTTTTTATAGATGTTTACACTTTTCAAATGCTTATGTTCCAAAATGATGAGATCGGTCAATAAATGCACTTGGTACAAATTCGAAATCGAAGATTAATCTAACTAAACTGAGGTCGAATGTTACTTCTGGCAATTAATACTTTTAACAACTCAATGTCTGAAATAACAAGGCTGTTGAACATAAGATCACGTTCAAATATAAAAGTCCAACAGAGAGCAAGTCAAAAATAAAGATTAACCATTTAATTTTTACATGCCTTTTCACTTTTCAAATACTTATGTTCCAAAATGATGAGGTCGGTCTCCAAATGCACTTCTTACAGATTCGAAATTGAAGATTAATCTAAATTAACTAAGGTCGAATGGTACTTCTGAAAACTAATACTTTTAATAACTCGACAATGATGTTAATGACAAGGCTGTTTAGAATAAAAGAGCAAGATCAAGCTCAAATATAAAAGTCCAATAGATAGTAAGCCAAAAATAAAGATTAACCAACATTTAATTTTTACAGCACATTAAACTTTTCAAATGCTTATGTTCCAAAATGATGAGCTTGGTCCCCAAATGCACTTCGTATAGATTCGAAATCGAAGATTAATCTAACTAAACTAAGGTCGAATGGTACTTCTGGCAACTAATACTTTTAACAACTCGATGTCTGAGATAGCAAGGCTTTTTAAGATAAGATCAAGCTCAAATATAAAATTCCAATAGATAGCAAGCCAAAAATAAAGATTAACCAACATTGAATTTTTACAGGGCGTTACACTTTTCAAATGCTTATGTTCCAAAATGATGAGATTGGTCCCCAAATGCACTTCGTATAGATTCCTAATTGAAGATTAATCTAAATTAACTAAGGTCGAACGGTACTTCTTACAACTATTAGTTTTACTTACTTAACACTGTTTCGATGCCTGAGATAACATAGTTGTTCCTTGTTCTTTTTTTACAGAATTTTTATTTAATGTTACATCTCAAGTAAGTAATGTTCTGAAAACTGTAATCACGTAAAATCACGTAAGTAATGTTCCAAATAAAAATACTGTTCCAAAAAACGTTGAAACAAACTTTAATTTTTATTTCCAGAGCAGAAACGTAAATTCACCAATAAATAATGTATCTCGTCAGATTTACAACAACAGTATTTATCTAAAATTATACAAAGGTGAAAAAGTCAAAAGTTATAGATGTGAAAAAAAAGAATAAAAAAAGAAAAATACAGAATATGTTGTTGTAAATAATATGAGAAAGAAATGAATTTAAAAAATAAACATTTTTAATTTACATTTTTACGGCTTTCTCTATTTTTCTTCTAAAATATAAAGTCAAAGATAAAATAAATTTTAATTCAAAAGATTTCAATGCTATTTTTATGTATATAATAGAACCTTTTTCTTGCATTTTAATTAGCACACTAAGATTTAATATCAAAGACATGAAAACATTTTTCATGTGCTTTGTAATGTAAAAAACCAAGTTTTCCTCAAACACGATTCATAAATTTTTCCATATTAAAGTTGTAAGAAAATTAATAAAACATAAAAATCACTTTCCAAAACTTTAGTTCTTTAAAAAAGATAATAAAAAGCAAGAGGAAATATTTTTGGCTTTTTGACGCAAAAAACACGCGGAACCTAGTCACTGGAAAACACATTTATCTTTTCTGTTAAAATTCCTTTATTAAACTCTGGAAACATTAAAAAAATTCGCTGGCTTCATCCAACCGTTGATGTATTAAGACTCTGAAAACTTTTATTAAATTAATTTTTTGTTTGTATTTTTTTTTCTGTTTCCATTTTTCATCTGCTATAGTTGAGTAAATTATTATGAACCAGTTCAAGCATATTTATCATGAAATATTTTAGGAACTTCAATTTTTCTTAATTAATTAAAACTAGACAAAAAAATTCAGTGATAGCTTTCAGAACTCACTTTTAGTTTGAGGTCAGTTTTTTCAGCTGTGATAGAACTAGTTCCTTCTATGAAATAAATTTCTTTTTTTTAATTAAAAAATATATTTCTTTCAATTCCTGGGGTAAAGTTCAGAAATAAGACAGGATTCTCTTCGCAATTATTAAACTCTTAATTTTCTCTTAGTTTTGCATCAATAAATTAAAAAAGAATATTTTATATCCATTAGAATTAGAAGACATTATATTAAAAATAATTGTATTCATTTATATATGTTTTCAGAGTGAGTTTTGTGCGGCAATTTTAAAAGAAGCGTTTTTCTGAAAAATCAATATTTCAGTCACTGTTGTGTGTTAAAAAATAAAAAAAATCTACAATGATGCAGAAAATTGAAAAATTAATAACATAGCTATAAAATTACAGTTTATACAAACAGCTTTTAATAGTGTAAAAATACCTGAAGCATTATCAAACTTATGGATGGAATCTTTATGGAACGGAAAAATTTCCGGAACAATTTGCAATCAAAAGCCACAAAAATATGCACTTTGTCTTCAGAATCACATTTTTTTTTGAACTTTCAAATCAGCGTAATAGTTCCCATTAACATTTTTTTCTTCTTATATACAGGTGTTTTTTATAGTTTATTAGGATATAAATGAGAATTAAAGATATAAGATTAACACTTTGATTCCACTTTATTTTATACTTACAGCCAAGCTGTTTCTATTAAATTTCAAATTATTACAAAACTTCATTTGAAATTTCAAACTGGAAGGCATTTTATTACTAATAAGAGGTGCAGCTTAGAATGATACCCACAGATTAGTTACGTACCCATCTCCGAAGACATACAGAAAAACTGAATGGTCTGAAATCTGCAACAGGATTGGCAGGAACTATGGTTGAGTCCTAAGGTCTATCAGAGATTACGGTACAATCTTTCATGTAGAAGGCACATCCCGTCATCGGCAGGGAGTAGTCGCTCCACAACATTATTATTCCCATCACCAACCAATTAGTGAAAACCAACCACCATATTGGAAGCTTTTCTTACCCATATCTGAGGTGCATCTTCGTTTGAGCAAATAGGAATTATTAAATAGGAAGAAAGATAAGTGAGAATGTCTAATGACATAATGCCAGCCGTAGAATTGGAGGAGAAATTTTAAAAAATCTTTTCATTTATAATAGAACAAATAGAGCAAATAGAGGAGTACGATTAATGATATCACCACGATATTCTTTTGTAAGTTTTAGGTAAAGACGCTTGCTCGCCATCGGAAGTACTCAGCAATTATCTGTATTCAGCATTGTAGTTTTAAAGATGTAAAAGCATGTTTGACTGTTTTTTAATGTTGTTTCCTAGATGCATTAGGAACTATTTAAAAAATATAGAAAAAGAATTGTTATTTATACTTTATCACTCATAAGCAATTCTTTTTTTTATGAGAAGTAATATCTGATTCTATTCACAAATCAAAGAAAATTACAATTTACTTCTAAACACGTTATAAGCTCAGAATTACGAGGAAAGGCATCACACATACCGCAGAAAATATTTTGATTTATATGTCAAAGAAAATTAGAACATTCGTTTTAAGTATGTCACAAGTTGAGAATTAGCAATATGATTGTCATATCGTATTATGTCATAAAAACTTGCTCATGTATTTTCGTTGAAATTACTTGAGATTTTTTTTATCAGGAAGGTAGTAAACCAGTAATTCATAAGTATATTTAAATCTTATATCAAGATATATGATTCTGGTGTAATCGACTCTTAACCGTAAATAATATCTTTATTAAAAGAGTTTTCGTACTCTTTATTAAAAGAGATCTCACAGGCATTAATTCACACACAAAGTGATTTCTTTTTAACTCTTTCAAAAAATTTAAATAAGATTAAAAATGGCAAATGTTTTTAAAATTAAAATAAGGTTAAAACAAATGATAAATGTTTAAGATTCAAATAAGATTCTAAAAACTACAAATATTTCAAATTGAAATAAGATTCTAAAATTTATAACTGGGTTCAAAGCTGGAATAAGATTTCCAAATGCAAAAAAAAGATAAAGAAAGGCAGATATTTTCAAAATTTAATTAGCTTAAAATTAGCCGATGCATTCAAAACCCAAATAAGTTTAAAAAATGAAAAATGCTTTCAATTTGTCTTGCAAATATATTACGCTTAGATTGTTGTTTTTGTTCAGTCTAGTAAAATTAAATGGATATTGGAGGAAAATATTAATTTATTAAGTATACTTTAATCAGTAAGATAATGATAGAGAAATATGTTATTCACAATTAAAAATGGCGATAGCACGAAAATATTTAATTACATACTAAAAATAAAATAAGTTAATATTCTAATCATTGAAATTTTCCCCTCTTTTAATTATAAATGTTGGAAATGTTGCAATTTCAATTAAATTATATGTTTTTATAGCTTATAGAATCAAATAAGTCATTTACCCATCAATTATTTTCTTTGTTTTTGCCCCAGCATGAGTACACATGAATAAGTCTTGGTGATTTATTTTCAAAATAACACACGATTCCATATTTAGAAAAAAGTAATCTCTTAAAAAGCTGGTAATTTCATCTGTCGAGAAAGTAATTACAGGTTGGAATGAGATGAACCAAAGAACCTCATTTTAAATTAATTATGATGTTCAAAGCTGCAAAATGCGAGAATGAAAAGGAATCAGAAATGCTGAAAGAAGTACAGATTAGGACAAAAAAAAATGTTATTTTAATAGCTTTCATCTTTCTGACAAGTTATAATTTTAATTCTATATGATTTTAGTATAAATAAATATAATATAATATTGGAGAAAAATTTAAAGAATTTTCGGTTTGCGAAAAATTAACTTCTTATTATGTTTGTCTTGAAATAAGTATCTTGGTCCATATATGTTTTTAAATAAATGCAGAGATAAATTGATACTAGTTTCATTCCGAAAAATCATTCGAATTGTATTTTCTTATCTTCTTTTTGGAAAGGATGGTCCATATTGTAGAAGGTTGATAAAAATAGCTTGTATATACAACCGGTATGATTGTTAGATTTAATATTTTAGAGTAATATCTATTTAATCGATCGTAAAATTTCAGTTTATTTATTTTACACTCAGTAATAAACATTAGTGTGTAAGATATATAAAAAACAAGTAATATCGTAAAACATCAAAAACAAGGTGCTCATTATTTATTAAATGAAGGTTTAGGGACAGATTCTCTTAGAACAGAAGTTTTTATGTTATTTTATATATTTAAACAATTTGAATCAGAGATTTAAGAAATAAATTCCGTTCCTAATGGTTGAGGAAATTTAAGCACTCGTCACAAAATTTTATATTTATTTTTATTTGACAGCTTATAAATAATATACAAGGTGTCCCTGATTTTTTTTACCTTGCATTAATTTGGGACAGGCGACAGCTATTGCCAAAAAATTGGAGTGTAGGTATAGTGTCTAGGTCATATGCTTCAAAGTGAGATCAGTGTAGGTATAGTGTCTAGGTCATATGCTACAAAGGGAGATCAGTGTTGGTATAGTGTCTAGGTCATATGCTACAAAGTGAGATCCGTTGCAGTGTCATCTGGCAGCAAACAACAACATTAGTTTTCCTGTTTTTAAAACGGTTCTAGATACTAGAGAAAATCAATTACATAATTTTAGAGCGTCTTCGATTAAGTACGGAAAGAATCTTGATCGCAATAACGCTAAGAACAAATAATGCAAAACATGCATTTGTTTGCGATTTTTCAAATTTGTTACATAATAACCCGCAAATGGACGGCTTAACTGTTAGCACATACTAAAAATAAAAATATCTGCTGATAACTAATTATTTTGATTTATTTCTAAAACTTACGTGACATCAAAGGCTTATAAAACTAGATTAACAAAATGCGCATTTTATATGTTTTGTTCTTAATATTTTTCAGCAAATAGTGTTTCATACTAAATCGAAGACATTCTATAAATGACATTTTTCCTTATTTTGTACCTTTTCTGATTTAAGGTTGCTAACTTGGTTGCTTGTCGCCAGGCTGCGCTGTCGCTGATTACACCGTGTAGCGCATGATCGCTTTACAATACCTAGACAAAGTTTACGACAATAGTTGTTGCCGTTTCAAATTAATGTCTGGTGTAGCGTAAATTAAATTCAGAACACAGTTGCATTCATAAATTGTATTTTTTATAATATATAATGACTAACTGTTTCTGATAAGACCATTTTTTCCAGAAATTGCTACATATCTGACTTTCGATGGCAAGACTTAAATCCTTGTTACCATTGGCATTCAACAATTAACTAGCCAACATTGATGATTTACATCATATTTCAATAAGGGAAAATTTGTTTAAAATTACACTTGCACGATAAAAATAGAGCATTCTTATTGGTTAGCTATGTTTCCAAAAGGGGGGGGGATTAACGGCCCTATCGAAATGTTGAGGATAATATCTTCGTTAAATTTTTGGCACTCGTTTATTTTTGCAGCCCCCGCGCTGGATCAGCAAAGTAATTAGCAAAGCAAACGAAGGAAATCATCTTGGTGAAATCTTGGCATCTTATATATAATAAATGTTAGCGATTTTGGTATAATCTGATAATCGCCAATTAAATCCGTCATTTTGGCATTCTTTCTACAATCTGAAAACCGTCAAGTAAACCCGGATATACAACCGTCTTGGCATAATGAAGCTTGGCGATCTTCTCATGATATGAAAAATGTGAAGCATATTATAGCTAAAAATAAACAATCTCTAAATAGGGAAAATGGAGGGAGAATTAAAGATATATATCTTTTTCATAAACCAAAATTTGGAAAATTAAAAATCACCTTTCATAAAACCAAAATTGGTGAAATCGGTCCAATGTTGGAGTCTAGAAAGCTCATATTTTAAATTTCCGAATTATTATATGAATATAGATGGAAAAAATATCAAATATAGGGAAAAGAAGAAAAAAATTAATCAAAATATTTCGAATTTTATGTTTTAAAAACTATAAAGAATTAACGAAAAATATAGGGATGAAAAAAAATAATTCATGTCAGTAAATCAATAAAAGGAAACAATGAATTTTGAAACGAATTAATTAAAGAAATTTATGGTAGATCATATTAAAAATTTAAATCATACATTAATTAATTAATTAAATATAGCACTAAATTATTCACTTGTTGACAAAAGGCAAATATGAAATTTAAAAAATTAAGATTTAATTACTTAAATTAATCTACAAAATAAACTTTGACTGATGACATTTTCAACATTAATTATGTAATCTCTAGAGTATTTGATTTAGAAATAATTTTAATTAAAACTACATCGTTAAATCAAAGTTTAAAAAAAATTTCAGCAATATAGAAAAGTGTTATACTTATTGAAAATCATGCAAATGATGAAGCTAATTCTTCAATTAAAAAGTTAATTTAATAACATTTCATTAAAACCTAGGTTGTTTTACCGACTAAGCACTTAGTATACTTAAATATTTTTAAATTCAATCAAAAATTTCTTCTTCATATCATTAGAAGGAATTTGAAAAAAATTAAGAAATAATTAATTAATTAAAGAATGAAAATTTCAATATGCTTTTAATTTACTTCATTAGTGTAGTTACACGTCTACAATTTCTAAATTAAACATAATTGTGACTTTTGATTTTATTTTAAATAAAATGTGCAATGCACAAAATTAAGGATGAATTCCTATTAAAAACTTAAAAGTATTAGAAATTTAATTCCTTTTAGCGCAATTTCCTTTGCTTTATGACAGAAAATACAAATTTTGCATTTGCTAAGTATAAAATTAAGTATTTGCTGCGTCGATATTTTTCAAATAAAGTTAAATTAAGAAGTCAAACTTATAGGAAACACCTAAATTTCATTTGCATTTAAGTACTCTTTTTAAAAAAAGGCGCCTTTTAAAAAGCTAAATTGATATCCATCTTATTAACAAATTCTTTTTCTGAAAAAAAAAAAAAGAAAAACGAATTTTCACACAAAAATACTTCCTTTAATTATTACAGTTCATTAGCAAAAAAAAAAAAAAAAAGAATTCAGCAGCAAATCTGAGCTCTCAGTAATTAAATCGGGGAGTCGCTAATGGCCCTCAAGGATGTCTCGGAGCAAAGATGTTGCTTTCATATTTCAAAAGAGGCCTAATTAAAGTTGCCTCTGCTAATTATATGCAATAAAGCGTCTCGGATGTAATTCGAGAGATTAAACCATCAATTCAGAGGAATTATACTTTAAGATAAGTTCGAGTGAGACAAATAACAGTTTGATAATTTTTTTTAGACTTCTTGTTCTATAAGGATAAACTATGTTTATGTGACAATCACACAACAGTGCAAAGTAACTTTCAGCTAGATATCAGGTGACAAGCATTTAAATTTATCATGTTTGCATGGCATTATATGAGATGTTTCCGTCGAATTTATGATTCCGCCACCCTTCCTTCCTTCAAATATTTCAGGTTTTTCAGATGAAATCACATTTTATTTTAATGTCTAATGACTGACAAGGATTTTATTTTGATTACAAAAATATTTTCGATTAATTCAATGGAATCAATTAAACGGAATGAGGCTTTAAGCAAGCTCATCGAGTGGGACAAATAAGAGTTTGATGAAATTTTAAACTGTTTTTGTTTTTGCTTCTATAAGGATAGACTGTGGCAGTCACACTACAGTACAAAGTAACTTTCAGTTAGATATGAGGTAACAGAAACATTTATATTAATCATGTTTCTGTGACATTATATTAAATGACAACAGTTGGATTAATGATTTCGTGCTCTCCCATCCTTCAATAGTTCTTTACAGGCTTTTTAAACGATATTACAATTTGTTTTAATGGGTAATAACTGATAAGTATTTTAGTTTGATTATGAAAATATTTTTGATTAATTCGATGAAAACAACTAAGCTGAATTAGACTTTAAGACAGCTCTTCGAGTGTGACAAATAATAGCTTGATAAACTTTTCTAAACACTTTTTGTTTTCTTTCTGTAAGATTGGTATGCATTTATGTAACAGTCATACTACAGTGCAAAGTATCAGTTAGATATCAGGTGACATTTGTCATGTTTCTGTGGTGACATAAATATTTACATTTGTCATGTTTCTGTGACATTATATGAAATGTCTCATGTTGGTTTTGAATCCAGCTCTCCTTCAAATGCTCCTTACAGGTTTTTTCAGATGATAGAACCCATTGAAACAGATTGCAATTTGTTTTAATGGATAACTGATAAGAATAATTCGTATCAGTTATGATTAATCAATAACTGATACGAATTTTATTTTGACTATGGAAATAATTTCGATTAATTCCACGAAATCAATTAAGTGACTTCAAAAACATTGGCTTTTCGAATGAGAAAAATAGAAAATTGACACATTTTTTCTAATTTACTTTTATTGGTCTTTCTATTGCGATATGTTTCTGTTCACTTGATAGAAACAAAGACAAAGAACGAATTGACAATAACATCGAAACGAAAATGCAAGGTTAAATCATATTAACCTACAGATTTAAAGTTATTCGAAAGATGCGTTCAATGGCACTTGTCATTTTCAGTAAAGGTCATAGTATCATGAACCAGTACATCACTGCTCAAGTTGACTCACCATATAAACAAGGAGACGTTTGAACGATAATTTTGATATTATGTTATTTCTAGGGCAGGAATTGTTATCGAATCCATAACAATTTAAAAAGTAAACCAGAGGGAGTGATCTTCAAAAACGTTCTCGCATATTTTTTTAATAAAGGCATTATCCTAGAAAATGCTTTGTATAGAATTAGCGAACAATAGTTAAGAAATATTAATGTTTGGCATTAATTTATCATTTTTATTTAATCTATCGCATCCACTTGGCGAGTAATTTGACGCTTCATCTCTAGCATGCAGTTAATATTACCCGAAAATCGAATTTGTGTTTTAGATGCGTTTTTCTCAACCGACCAAAGCAAAAATTTAAAACAAAACTATAAATATAATCACAAACAACCATACAAAATTTTACATATTTATATCACTGCGTTTTTGAGTTACCGCATTAATATGTTTCTAAAAGTACAGACCAACAGACAGTCAGCCCATCAAAGTGCTTAATTTTATCTATCTTACTCTCTTCGTTTTGTAGTTATAGTTTAACTTATATTCTGGACATACAGACTTCCTCAAACGGTGTTTGAACAAAACATTGATAGAAACCAACAAATTTCGTATAAAGACTGTATACCAAATTTCATCCGTCTACCTCAAAGCATTTTTGAGTTATATGTGTCACAGACAGACAGGCAAGCGGACGTTTCCTCAAAAATCTGTTTTTCGTATTCAAGGAAATTTGAAACGGGAAGATTCGTCAGAATCTCAAGTTCGAATTTTTTTTTTTTGGGGGGGGGGCGATTATTATATTTCTTCCACACTACGTCTATGAGAAAGTAAAAATCCTCAGTTTCAGATTTTTTCAAATATATTAATTATTTCAGATATTAATTAAATAAAAACACTTCTGTTTCTAAAATAAACATTTTATCAAAAATTTTATCGATAAAAAAACACATTCTAATCAAAGATATTAAATAAATAAAAAGGTTTTTGTAACGAAAGAGCGTTCACCGTTTGGGGAATTGGAGCTCAATTTTATTTGGTTATTTATTTAATATATTATAATAAATTTAATGTATTATTTATAAAAATAAATACTATGGACAGAACAAAAGTCATTTTTCTAACTCTTTCTACTGTAATATATGATTAAAAAATTATGATTTTACACGCAATTTGATATGAAGTGTTTACAATGAAAAATGAAAAGTCATTGCCAAAATGGCGCTATCTATACAGGGGGAAATGTTTTGTGTTTCGAAATATAATAAAACATCTCATTTATTGTCGTTAACGAAGTCTTTAGAAGACATTTTCAGACGACGTTTGTCAAAGAATTATCCCATTGTCACAAAATAATCGAATGCTAGGTGAAGCAGTTAGAGGATACGTATGCTTATGGAATCAAACCAGCCCACGATAAACACCAGGCAAACTTGACTTCGATGAAAAAATTTTTGAAACCTTTTTGCTGAGTCCGAAAAACCAACATGCCGGCCGAGTTAAGAATTTAATGCGTCCTGAACAATATTTTATTATGAAGACATCTACAATTTAAGTCGTACGCATTTCAAATGATGCAGATTTTTAAAGCTACCGACAAAACATTGTGCAAAAATTTCTGTATGGATTTGCAACATCATGTGACGATGGATGGCTTTTGCAAACAGACTTCCATCTACGGAGGAAGCCACCTTTCACATATGTGGAAAAGTTAACCGCACCTTTTTTTTTGATTTTGGGATACGAAAAATCCACATCGAATAGTGGAACATAAGTGTGATTCTTCAAAGGTGAACGTTTTCTGAGCCACTGTCAATAGTTAGGTTTTTAGCCCTTTTTTCCTTTCTGGAAGTCTCAGAGACGATGATCCATCACATGGGCATAACAACGTGAAAGATTTTCTACTTAGTCGCTGTAATAGCAATGCTGGTTCAGATAATATCCTATTGCTTTCTTAGCTGTCTAGATCTCCAGATATAATCCCTTGCAGTTTTTCCCTATGGGGATTTGTTAAAAGCAAAGTCTTACTGTTTTCCTTAGAACTTGCATCAACTGAAACAGTGGATAATTGGCATCCTAGATTCATTAACAGGAGATATTCTATTACAAAAAAGGGCAAGAAATAGAATACTGCATAGAAATTTGCCGTATCACCGAAAAGGCACACATAAAACAGCTATATAAACTTGAATAACTGTAGTTTTACAATAAATTTGATTTTTCAAAATAAATTAGATAAATTTTGTCCCATTCAGTGTGAATCATCCTCTATATTCTTCTACAGCCTGCATTTCAGATGAGCGGTATTTATAGAGATAAGTTGGATACATTAAAAATTTACTTTTCAACATAGACAAATAAAACCTTCCTAACAGTCTCCAAATAGCGCGATGGAAATTAGAGTGAATTGGATATCGAACATTGCTTTTCATATGACACCATAATTGACCATCTCCACATTCACGCTCGATTTTGGAACGTAATGGAATGTACTTGGCATGAAAAAGAAGTGCTAGAATTTTCTTAGGGAAGAATCCTCTTGAAAGACTAGTTTAAGGCTATTGAATAATGGATAAAAACCGATAGATGCAGAAGGGTAGAAGCGGAAAAGGAAATCAAAAAGTGCTCATTTATAATGAAAATAACAAATATATATGTGAATAAATCTCATATGTCTTTTCCTATAATAAAGTTATATACCACGGTTTACACTAATGGCATAACCAAGATTCTATATTGTAGATCCTAATTTAAATTTAGTCAGGTTATTAAAGGTATATGCATTCTGATCTCTTTACTTTAAATATATGCTTAAGTATTCAAAATTCCACTCAGCTAACTCCTTTGAGAAAAGATTTGATCATTCAGCTCAAACAAGCAGCACTTCATAAATAGGAGGTAACCATCCAATTACCTCTAAATCATTGTTTCCTGAAAACATTACTTTCAGAGAACACACAGTCCACTGCCTAAATCTTATCTTCTCTCCTCCGTTAAGCCCAAACAAAAGTTGGGGGCCATCAGAGGCAGGCACTAGAGCGAAGGCAGTTTCTTTCTTTCCGAAACCCCGAAAAGCCCAATTAGGCCCTCTCGTCTATTGTTAATTAGACAATAGACCAAGAATGGATGCACTTAATGACGGCACCCGCGTTATAAGCCGAATTTAATTTACCTACTGCCTCAGGACAAGATTGAGTAGACTTTCCCCTTAAGTGGAAAACGGACTTATGCCTCAGCATTTCAGGCGATAACAAGTTTAGGATTGAATGGCTGTGAGATAAGCTCTTGTAGGCTCTCATGGTGCTAAAATTTACTTATTTAGATGAGAATGGGGGAAGAAGTATTTTCTTCTTCGCCATGCAAAAGTTTTATATAATTTGTGTAAGTGGTTGCAACCAGAAATGAAACCGCGGAACTTAAGATATAAGTACTCAAAAACAGAACCTTAAAAATTGTAACAGTGTGAAGCTGAAAATTTGCTGTTTTGCATCTTATATTAATAGAAATGAAAAGGATATTTGGAATATTTATTTTTTTAAATGCTTGATGGATGGTTAAATGAATCACGTATTTTAAATTAACTCGTGTGTAATATTTAAATAATAAAAGTTAGATATATTGTCTCTTCATTTTCCTCGTAATTTCACACACTAGTAGGAGTGTCCTCGTACACTTTCTTGTAGGAAAAATAACCATAAACAACTACTCCGACCCATCCGAAGATACAAGGAAAATACTGAATGACCAAACCCCGCAACAGCATTAAGGATCATTATCCTTCTGTAGGAAGCATGTCCCGTCGTCGAGGGGCACGGCTAAATGATCTCACATTATTTCTGTAGCCACTGGAGCGGCGAACACCAGCCATCATTCTGGATGCTTCTCATCTTCATGTCTGAAGTAAGAAGATGAGTCTGGGGAAATTGAGAAATTGACTACTCCGACTCGCCATAAGGACACGGATAAAATTGAATGACCGGACCACCATAACAACAACACTGGCGGGAATAATGGGCCAACCCTGAGAGCCGTACCAGCCACTGTACAATCCTTCACTTGAGAACTAGTTTCTGTCATCGATAGAAGATAGCCAACTCTCAAATTTTCTACTCAGCAGGGACGCTAGAACCAATCACCATTCTGAAAGTTTCTCATCCTCATGTCTGAGGTGCTGCCTAGGGAAGGGGGATCGTAGATACAATAAAGCATCTTCTTCCCCAGTCTTCTGCTAAATAATTGAATTCCATGAATGCATTATGGGGCTAAGGAAGGATGTGGAAATACACACGGTAATAGTCTACGCCCATCATCCCAACGGTAAAATTCGGAAAGTGAGTCCTTCCTATCATCCGATTTCTACACGTACTGACTAAATACATGGCATTTTGTGTTTTGTTGTATAAAGAAGAAAAACGAATATGAATTTTGGACACTTTCTTTCACTAGCCAAAATAAAGTCAAAGTACAATACAAATGTATCAATTTTGGTACACAAAAAAATCAAATAAAGTCAAAGTACAATAAAAATATACAAATCTGGTACACAAAATGGTGTACCAGATTTCATTCACTTGTTCTCATAAAGAATAGACAAACAGATGTCACTTAGATCAATTGCGAAATTTTATTCTTCTGACTCAATGTGGTTTTGAATTTTCGCGTTCAGAGATGGGCAGATACTATAATGCAAAAGTGGTTTTTTACATTCAGAAAAGCGTGGAATGTGAAGATCCGTCAAAAGCTGTGGGTAAATTTTTTTGGCAATTATAATAATTTATCTTTGTATACTTCCAATTCATAAAATAAGAAACAATATTTTGTCACGCGAAGCTGGTAGTCTTACTTCAGCAAGCGTAACTTTAGCAAAACCTTTAGATTTGACTAGCTAATTTAAATCTTTAAACCTAAAGCATGTAAAATATTTTTATATTGATTTTTGTTTTTGTAAAGCATTTTTGATAATACATTTAAAAAAGTAACTTATATAAGGAATTCTTTACGAAAACCAAAACGTTTTGTGTTTAGTTATCTGGTTTCATCATCGAATTGATTTTCTGGAATTATATAACATTCTAAAATTTTATTTTTAACTATGATCCTGATAATTAACATAAAAAATCATTTTTATTTAATATTTTTTCAAGATGTATTGAAAAGTACTTTGCAATATTTGAACAAATGATAATACATATAATGAGTAATATTTCCTTGAAATTGGATGGCAAAAGGCATTACCAAAATAGACATTCATAAATATGTCCTTTTTCGAAGTTTGCTTAACACTAAACCTACCGGCATTTCACCGATACATTGGAACTGCCATTGGAAGCCGGTCATTTGACCGCCTCGTGGTAGCTTTAGTGTTAAAGTATAAAGAAAAACAACACATACGCTCTTAGCGAAACTACTTTTTTACTTTCTGTATGAAAGAGAAAAAAAAATAGTAATATTAGGGAACAAAAACAAAATTTCTAAAAAACGAAAACGAAGTATAAAAACAGAAAGTATTGTATTCGTTCAACAATCCCACCAAGGGATTTTGGTAAATATCAACATTTCGGACTTCTCTGGGTCTGAAAAATTCATTTTTTAAATAAATTTATTTGCTTGTTTGTAAGCAAACAAGACAATTCAAAAAGCCTTAAACTAGAAGGATGAGATTGGGTGCTCGTTTTTACGCCAAATTTGTGGGTCTTTTTAATTTTATGGATGCAATCCATGTACATGAATTTTGTCTGTCAGCATGTCTAAGTGAATCCGGTAGCTAAAGACGTAGAGGCCTATCGAGCTGGACGAATAAAGTGCCACATGAAATATTGATCTATATTAACTTTTAAACCAAATTTATCAAAAGGTTGAATGTGTTTTAGTCCGAATATTAGCACTGCAAAATTTCATCCTCCTTTTGTTAGATGTGATTAGTTTAATACCCATAACGCGTGCTTTGTTCTTCAGAGAATCTCGCCATAAGGACTTAAGGAATAGTTGAGGTTTCGTGATGTTTCTCAAATGATGCCTCAGATACATTTGCTTCCTAGACATCAGTTAAGCGGTGACCTCTTATGAAAAAACTTCATTGAAGTTTTTGAGGGGAGCAATTTTTTTCTGCAATTTTATCTGCCCTTGAGAAAGAAACTCGAATCTTCCAGTATTAAGAGATACCTGAACTCGAATCATTTTAGGGTTAATGAATTAACAAGTTCGGATAAAATAATGACAGAGGGTTAAAAAATTTTAATCTTTCGTTCGTTTAAAATGGTTTAAAATTTAAATCAATAATATAAAATTATATTACTTAAAACACTGAAAAAACTTCTAAAGAATAAATTGCATGATTCAAATTAGTTAAAATCCCAATCCTACTTTTAAAAAAAAAGCAAAATCATGATGCATGTATATTAATGTTTAAGAAGTCCATTCTGCAGCATTCGAATATTTGTTATCATCCGGACTTGAATGGATATCTGGGAGAATAGGAGGGATTTTCTTCTAAATAAAACATCAATATAAGTCATGTTTTTCCAGAAAGTGTTTCAGGGAAAAACCATCTGCACTGAGCTAAAGGAATAATAATATGTTTCTTAAATCATCATAATCATTTTGATATCAGAAAATGCCAAATAATTTTTATTCAGAATTTTAATTAATGAACCATACATGATATGTTAAACGATGCAGAATCAGAACTACGAAATCTAATTATGATCTTGATAAAAGAATATACCTTATTTTTTTATCAAATTAATTTTCTTAAAGCAATACACAATTTTTGAGTATCATTTCCTAATTCCATAAAATTCGTTTGTGAACAGCAAATAAAATTGTAAAACACATAACTCAAGAACACTACAGAATGCGCAAGAATTTTATCCCATTATGTGCTTAACAATTCTTATTCTTAGAATAAATTCCTTTTAAGCAAAATGAATGAGTGCATATACTTTTTTTCATTCAAATAAACGCTATTGTTGTTTTAAATAAAACTAAACAGATAACTTAAAATAATTGGAATACTAAAAGTATAAGTGGTTGTGCCAAGTGTGTTTAGTGCAGCAGTTAATTTTTTATAAAACAAGTAAATAATCAGATTGGAAAGAACTAGGCACACAAAAGATTTTTTTTCCTTTAGAAAGGTAAAGTATCTGCAAAACATGAACGGTTAATTGGATGATCTCGTTGTTTTTACTCGGTAATAAGAAATCCAACAAAAGTTTTTTTTAAAAAAAATGAAATAAATGTAAGAGAATGAAAGCAAATACATTAAGGATCTGGTTAAATTTTAAGATTGAAAGAACTCAACAAATTCCAGTAAATAAGAATTTTTTTACTCATGATTTAAATTGCATGGCATTAAAACAAGAGCTGTGCAATTTTTTTTATTTCAATTTTTTGAAAGAATGAAAGCTCCTTGAGAGTGTACAAAACCACAAAGAAGGGAGAGAAAAAAAAAGAGAATTACAGACTTCGAAAAAAAAAGAAGCTCTCCACCATATATTCCCAAGGAAACTTTCGAACACAATATTCTCTAAAAGTTTTCAATAAAGTAGAAGAAATAAAGAAGATGAAGAAAAAAAAAGAGAAATTTTAAACCCCAAAACATGAAAGAGGCTTCCAGTTCGTGGAATTCTTTCTGAGTTTTGTTTTTCTTGTCTAGACTGTTTTACAAAAATGCTCGTAATCCAATGTTTCTTTGGACATTGTTGGACAACAGTTCTTAAAAAAAACGGAATGGTTTTTGGTATAATTTTTCTTTTTTGTCAGCATAAAGGTAGCTGGTCGATTCTTAATTCAACGCTTCATTCATGAATAAATGCATGAAAACCTGACACTCGTTTATTTGTAATATTCTGTTTTGATGGTAATTCGCTGTTTTCAGGAAATAAAACTTGATGCTAGAAATATCATTTATATAAAAATAACCATGGAATTCTTTTCAAAATATCGTATAACTTATACTCTTTTAAACTTTATTTTGTATTTTTATTGTTATTTTTCGAATCATAACTACCGTGTGGGAAGGTTCGCACGTGAAAACTTATGAATCACAGTAAAGTGTTTTTTTTTTCTTAATCAACTTTGATTCATAGCGTGTTTTGTGAAATTTATTTACTCATTTATCTGTGGAATCTTTCTCTTTATTACCTTCAAATTATTTCTCTTTTCATATCATTCTCTAAAATTCAACAAGCATAAAAAAAAATCAATCCTTCTAAGAGCTGAGTATTTAAGTGCTGATCATGATCAGTACTTGTTAAATCTGATTTATCGTATATCTGTGTGTTCTGTATGCATTCTTATCCTTCTGCTCTTACTATAGTCATGTACTCCCCTCATTAAATTATAGTTCGCACATGAAAATTTATGAAATGCAGCAAAATATTTTTTTTCTTTCTCAACTTTGACTCATGGCGTGTTTCGTGAAATTTATTTACACATTTTTTTCTCTTTATTAATTTCTAAATATTCTCTTTTTCATATCACTCATTAAAATTCGTCAAAGCATAAAAATAATCCATTCTTCTGAGTGCTGAATATTTAGTGCTAATCAGTGCTTGTTAATGCTGATTTATCGTAAATCTGTGAATACTATATGCATTCTTATCATTCTGCTTTATTGTGGTTCTGTACTTCCTACTTTATAGTTCACATTTGAAAATTTATGAAATGCAGTAAAATGATTTTTCTTCCCATCTCTGACTCATAACGCGTTTTGTGAAATTTATTTACTTATTGCTCAGCCAAACCTTCCTCGTTTTTACCTTAAAATTATTTATCTTTTCATCTCCCTCATTAAAATTCCCTAAATCATGAAAATATCCACCCTTCTAAATGCTGCTCAGTGCTTGTTAATGTTAATTTATCGTATATCTGTGTATGCATTCTTATCACTCTGCTATTACTATAGTTCTGTACTTCCTTCATTAAATAATTTCTACTCGTTTAAATCCTCTCTTCCATCAATAATCTACTGCATGGAAATTTATAAAATTTGTTATAAAATATTTTCGAACCGACTATATTTTTTAAATATTTTTTTTTCATGCAATCCCTACATTTAATTGTTTTTATTTATTATACTGTTTCTAGAATTAGTTTTTCTTACAATCCACTGTATTATGTTTCATTACTTTTTCCAATTACAGTGTTTAACCAAATTTGCTATTATGCGTCCGATTATCTGTGTTAATCTATGTTATCTTTTTGTAAATATTTTCTAGCGTTTCCATTGGTTTGGTGAGTTTTGTTAAACTTCCATTTCTTATCTATCGAAACCATTTATAAAGAGTCAGAAGTACTTTAGGTCGGAAGACAAGAGATGATGTCATGTCATGTTCTTATTCTTATTGTTATTTTTAATTTTTTTTTCTTCGATTGTCTAATGTCCATATTTCTCGAACTAAGAGTATCGCTCTGTTTCCATTTATATTTTTACATTATAAAGATTATGTTTCAATAAAAAAGGCTTCATTTGAAAAAATTTTCATTGTAACTGTAAATGTGTGAGTTAAATTTTTTGGGGAATCACGCTTGAGTTTATGGTTCAGACTATCTATATATAGTACTTCAGACCCTTTCTCTCGTCATAAACACAATGCTTTTACAATAGTCCAGTATAAGTGTACGGTTAAAAAAAATATAGCTTAATCTATCCAGTTGCATTTGAATATCAATTCTAAACCGGAGCCTCAGCCAATTCATTTATAGCTGAGCAACTATTATGAAAACTGCACATGTTGTATAATACTTGCTCTCATATTGGTTAAAATATGCTGTGAGGTCACTTTATTTTAGTTACTTTAGGGTATATAATGAAAGAAAACATATAATATATTCATGTTGCACTCTTTTGCCTAAATGAAAGTATTATCACGTTGCCTTGATTTTTATTGAAGCATATTTCATAGAAGTTAATTTTTATTCAAAGGTTTGAATAGGCTTAATTTTATAAGGTGAATCCATCAGGTATAAATTACATTTTATACAACTAATGAAATATCTAATAGAATACATTTACATTATGAAAGCGATTCTAAAGAAATAAAAACACTTTTAAAATGAAATTATAAAATAATCGTATTTTAAGAAATAGTTTATAATTTTGTGATAGCAGAAGGCATAATATTATTGAGATATACAGAATGGCTATGATATAATTTTTCCTGTTTGGAAGCATCTCAATCTTTCACAGCTAAAACTAACTAACGCAATAAAACCATAATTTCATATGTGGACTATAAAAAGCTTGGAAAAATTAATAATGTCAAAAAAATTCACCTGAAGCTGTTTATGCACTAATTTGCATTCGCACAGGGGTCAGTGCATTTAAAATGTTGTAAGTGGCCGTAGGGATCATGATACTGATTAATAACAGCTTATTATCAGACTCATTTTGTATGTTTTTCATTTTCGAGTGACATTTTTTTTATCAATCAAACATTAATGAAATTTTGAGTTATTCTTTATCACGCACCCATTGTTATTATGATCTATTTTCATTTTGACAGGCTAAAATTTTTCCTGTCAGTTTTATTACTAAAATCTTCTGCAGAATTTGTCCTTCCCTGTAGGCTACTTTAATTTGAATTTAAGTTACTACTACTATTAAATTTTATTTCCTTATGTTAATTAGTTTGCTTGCAAATGCTTCCAAATAATGAAACTATTTTATGAAAACTTTGTATACTCCTACATTCAAAAAGCTCCGGAACAGCACTGATTATGGAAAAAATGAATACAAAAAAAGAACCTATTTATTTGGTATTTTCTTTAAAATGGCTGCCCTGAGCAATTATGAATTTTTGCTACCAATCATAACAGGATACAAATATGAACTTTAAGCCTTGTTTTTCTATCACTTTCAGTTACTCCATCAATGCAATTCTTTGGAATTTGAGACTTGTCGATGTTTAAACAAATTATTAAATCGAGAAAAGACTCCCATGGACAATACGTTCCTCGTGGGAACATCAGAATTGTATTTTTACAGGCAATGACACAAGAAAGCATGTTTGAAAATCCACATAATCATGATGCAGCACCCTAAACAAAAAATTTGGAATGCAAATTATTGCGATTTATTTGCATGCATTTATATCTAACTTGTCTTGATTAATCAGTCACAATTGATGTAAATACATGTAGGACTCAGGAATCACTACTATTTAGAATTACGCACATTTAATGACATTTAGGACGAACAATTACATTAACATAAAAGAAATGAACATTAAATAGATTTCGTCGAATACGTCGCAGGATTAATTCACATGTGCCATCTCGTCTTTCGTTCAGAGTCCCATCTCGTCTCACACGTCTTGACTTTCGTTCGGACCCATCTCGTCTGCCCTCCGTCTAACAAGCATCAACACCTGTTGGCCAGCAGATGGCACTCGTCATCAGGCGTTCGTCACTACATACATATCACATGTTTTCCTTTGTAGCTCCTTTCTTGCTGCACTTTTTTGGAAATTGAGAATAGTTGCTACTTGAGCAAATTATTCGTCTGAGTGAAAACTCCTATAGACAATAACCCGAGAGGGGTAACAGTAGAATGTGATATTTTCATCGATAGTTTGGCATAAGAATGAATCTATGCCACTGACTTAAGAGTCAAGATGTTATCTTGATGGATCATCCACGATTGGAAGCTCTGAGTGCTTGTTAAAACGTGTCATACGTATGTTCTGTATGTATTTTAACTTGTGAAACCTGTTATGACTATTTGGTCAGATCATATTCTTCACTTTTTCCCTCAGAAATGATTTGATTTATTTATATCTGAAAAGTTTTTTTTTTCAATTCTAGAATTTCTTTAGCATTCCAGTGCATTTTTACAATATCATTTATTTTTTTAAATAAAATAATTAATTAATTATTTCTATGTACGATATTTCTTTTCTGCACTGGCAAGTTGACTTTTGAATATTTGATATTTTCTTCGAGGCTTATAAATAGCTAATTCTGCCAGAGAATGGCATATTTCCTGAAGTGGAACCAGTTTATTATAAATTAAAATCCTTAAGCATGAAAATATTTTCTTCTCGAACAAATATTTCCATCAATTTTGAATATTAGGCTTTATGAATGGTAACGAAATTAGCTCATTATATTATCTGAGACGAGTGAAGTTGATATTTTAATCAAAGAATTCACGATTATTACGATAATAAAACATTTAATTAAGTTCTAAGGATATTCCTATGATATTTTTGATACCTCATTACAGCTTTCGCGTTATTGTGTCGAAATACAATCACTGAGATAATAGAATCCAAAACGTATCAGAATTACAACTCATTAACTACGAAAAGCCAGCTTTGCGTCAAAAGAATTATTCGTTCTCAGCTTAATTAATAAACAACAGAAATTTTAATAATACGATAGTAATCAGTGCATCTGATGAAGACCATTAATTATGTTTCTTAAGATAGTATTAAGATGTCTTAAAGTCATCTTATATAAATGAATTGGATAATAAATGTTGAGAAACAGATCTATGATAAACAACGTTTTTCTATATCGTTTGGCTTGTTTTTTTAGTACATATATAAACAAAATAACATCATTCGTCATATTCGCATACAAGATATAATTCACTGGGTTGTTTAATAATTCCTAAATGTATAACTAAAGTCTCGTTTCGAATCTATATGAATCTCATTTTGGTAGTGGCCTAATATTTTGAGCACAGGAAATGGAGATAAGAATAATTTATAAACACTTTATGGATAGTTTTCTAGATCTTCCCTGTTCTCAAGTTATTAATAAATGATTTAATATTTTGTTCACGAAAACGAAATGAAGCTTGATTCAATATTCTTGAGATCTATTATTTATCATACCTACTTCTAGATGGCGACTCTATTACGAAAAAAAAACGATTTATTTCAGCAAATGTTTTACACAAAATTAAGATCTATGAATATTAAAACAGTATAATGTCGTCAGAAGTACACAAGTTTTCCAAATTTTAATCCTCTAGCACAACAGGAGAAGACTGAAAAATCTATTGCAAAATTAAAAGGATTAAAAATACGAAATCAGCCAAACTAAATAAATTATTTTAAAAAGTTTTAATTCTGAATCTTTATTATTGTGCTAAAAACTGGAAATTCTACTACATATTTCATTAAATTAAATGTTTTAATTTAATTTTAATAAAAATTGTTTGTTGCGATTAAATACATGCAAGTATACAAAATTTCAAAATTCAGGCAGAACTAGAGTTGAGTGAAAAATCAATTGTAAAATTTCATCTTTATAATCGTCATTTTTTATCGTTCAATATAAGTGTTTAAAAAGTCTTGAATTATGATTGCTATTATTTCATTTTTAAATAAAAGTGCTTAAAAAATCTTGAATGCAGGTATGCGATCGAGAATAACTTTTATTTTATGAGTTACAGATTCATTATTAACAGCTATGTGTACGTAGTTTACAGTCCAGAATTTAATCTTTTCCATAATTTGTTTAGTAAATTATATTTAATAAAATCTTTACTAAATTAAAAAATATAACAATAGATACAACAATAAATTCCTTCTGTTTAGCAGAATAATGAAAATTTCCTGTGCAATGGTGGAGGAGAAACAAATATCCACTCAAATATTTAATCTAAGATTGATCAACGATTCAAAACTACATTCAATTTATGTGGAGCATTATTTATTTTTTAAATCCCCGTCATAATGTTTTAATTTTTCTTTCGCCAAATGTCAGATTTCGAAACTGATATTTCATCCTCAATGATTAAACAAATGTCACCGACAATCCTCTACTGAAATCTGAAGGACTCAAATCTCTTAAAATTCTGCCATTTGAACATTACTAAATTACAACATTGATATCGAACGTTCATTAGCTTTTTAATGGGATGCATTTTGTTTTATATGCTCGGAATCTCTAATCTCCACCATCAGTTCAAATAAAACTTCGATCAATGATTCAAATGAAAGATTGAACTACGATAATGTCCTTTTTCCGGGTGATAAATTTTCTAGATTGATACGATCCTGCGATATTAAACTTTTTTTTGTTATTATTTCTCCTTTTGTTCCAATTTAGAGAATGATGAATGCTTCAAAACTGTTAGAATAATCATTGAAACGTTGGAGCATCTGCTCGAATTTAATTTAAAAAATGAAACAAATTACAATATTGAAATTGTTAGAAAATTTAGATAAAAATTTTATTTTGCGATAAACCGAGCATTGAATATTTTATAATTTCCAGAAAACGAAAGAAACTGTAAAGTTGTAATTGATAGAGAAATTTTAATAAAATTCCACCTTTCTCACAATATAGAAAGCAAAGTACATTTTAAAATATTTCCATACTTATCCATAAAATATTGGAACATCTGCTGGAATTGATTAGAAAATGAAATGCCCATTGGACGCATTTTAATCGAATTTTTCTGGGCTATTTATTTATTTAATTTTTGCAATATGGAGAACAAAAAATGTCTTAAATTATTTATAAACTCTGGGAAATATTGAAGCATCTGCTCAAACTTATTAGAAAAAAGTTATAAACGCTTTTTATTAGACAAATTAATTTTAATCGAATTTCTCCCTCTTTTGGTATAATAGAAAATAGTGAATATATTTAAAAAATCATAGTCATAAATTTGTGAAATATTAAAAGTCTGTTTGGATTGATTAGAGGATAAAAGAAATTACAAAATTGTGTTTGTTACACAAACTTTAATAGAAAATTAATATGCCAATTTTTTGATTAGAAAAATCAAATAATGAATTTAACACTTAATTAACAACACCACGTATTATAATATGTTCGAAAATTCTTTCTATTTAAAATGCACATGTGAAGGCTTATTTCTAAATCGAATGGAAGATTTTAAATGGGACGACATCAATTGTCAACTAAATAAGTAATAATTAAATAGTTCAATATTGCAATTCGAAAATATTAATTGTGTAGATATTTTAAGTACAATTTTCAGATAGAAAAGTATTAATTATATACATATTTTTAAGTACAGTTTTGAGATTGCATTCATCTAAATTTCGGGTTACTTCAGTTTTACACCGTTTCGGTTCTAAACTGTTGTAATTTAGATTCGTAATTTGTAGCAGTGGCAGTTCTAATTACTGCATGACAAGACTTTCTTTAAGTACTTAAAAATTATCCTGAATAAAATTAAAAATGAGGATAACTTTATAATCAATAGTAACAAAGAAATTTTTTATTTTCTAAAAGATAACAATATTAATAAACTTAATACTTATTTTTTCGAAAATTTGTACTCAAATTTACCTCATGAAAAATTAACGGATGTCTGTGTTTTTACATATGACAAATATTTAAATAGAGATATTATTACAAAAAATAACTGGTCTGAATAATGTAAATTTAATATTCTCAAAAATTATGATTTTAACGGAATTATTTTTTATAAACAAGTAATGGGAATTCAAATGTTAACAGCTTTCTCAAATACTTTAGCCAATATTTTTCTACATTACCAAGAAAAAAAATAATTAAATGCAATTTAAGAAACGGTTGTAGATATCTTGATGATTTACTATTGTTAAACATAGATAATGCTAATGTTGCTATTGATTGTTATCTAAAAAGATTTAAGTTTAACTGAAATAAACAAAAAATCAACACAAAGCTACCTATTTGGATTTAAAAAATAGAAGTTTTTAATAGGAAAATTTTAATAGGTATTTACGATAAAAGGGATGAATTTAATTTCGTAGCAATTAAACTTAGTACTTACCATTCTAATTTAAATTCTAAAATTTTCAAAAATTTGATTTTCTCGCAATTTAACAGGACTAAAAAAATTTGTAATAGCAAAATTTCTTATATTGAAGCAACAAACAATCTCATTAAAAGCTTAATTTTTAATGATTTTCCCAAAAACCTTTGCAATGTAGGTTTAATAAAAGAAGGATTATCAATTTTCTAACATATTCTATTTTTTCGCAGCTAAAGATATGCTTTCTAGTTTATTTATGGTTTTTTAACTCAATAGATGGCGCTGAAATCATTAGTTTATTTCTTATGATGGCGAAGCATAGGCGTATTCAGCTTTAAGCGCGGGGATTTGAATTTAGTGTAACTTTGTGGGTTTGCACTAATGCGTTTATTTTCTTCAAAAAGTGTTTGGAATTTTACTTTCAACTGGTATGTTCTTTGCTTTTATATAATAGTGATGTTTTTGTTTTGTTTTAGGATTGAATGGTCGTTTTGTAGTTTCGTTTGATTCAATTTTGCTGTGCTTTTACTTAGATTTAAATTTTTGAAATAATATTTTGCTTATTATCATTATTCTGCAATGTATTGTCTTTGAATTTATGATACTAATTCTTATCTCTCTCTCTCGCATAAAAATTCCGAAGTTTGAATTCCCACCTGAGAGTGGGAATTCAAACTTTATAAAGTCATTTCTTTCTTTTTTTTCCATTTTTGCATTTAAACAATATTTATTTCTAATTTGGTTCAATTTTTCATATAACATTTTATATATTTATTAACTGTTTTCATAAATATTTCAAAAATAATCCACAATAATATTCTTATCCTTCAATTCTAGTAATTTTGAACAATATGGAGATTGTCGGTTCATATATAGGTCTTTGAAATATTAAAAAAGAAGTTATTGAAAATATGTTTTTGTACACTTCGTGTTGGTTATTGTATTCAAAATACGATACGTTTCAATAATTTTAATGTCAGGAAAATATACCTAATTCCATTGGTATTGTTCGTTTTGAATTTAAAATTTACATGTTTACATCTGAAAGATACACAGGTATACAGTGTATCCGCTGTCAGATTTAGTGCAAAATAGACATTCTAGATCAATAGAAAAATATTTGCTAAAGATTATGTATTGAAAATCACCAATCTAGTATTTTTCGACAATGTTTTATATAATTCATGCATGAGCAGACAAATCAGTTAGTATTCAACCTCTTTTACAGCTTTGCGGTAAAATCTGGGATATTTGTACCGGATTTTAAACATCCAGATTTTTTTTAAGTATAAAACAATGTGTAAATTTAGCCATTTAATTCATTGCATTTTTGTTTTACCGTATTGCCCGATAACTCAGTAATAACAGTCGGTAACTAATATAATTTCAAAAATATTATATTTGAGCATAGGGATCTCAAAAAGAAATCAGTGAAAATCTTAAGATCTTACAATTTTTTTTTTCGTGCAAGAAGATTATTATAATGAAAAGGAGTACAATATTCTCTTTCATATTTATTTCTAGCAGTATCTGCTAGGACCATCTTCTTCTGGCTTTAGAAGATAATACCTCGGTAATTTCTTATAAATGTTGTAATTTTTCCTCATTTTTCTGCTTTTATCTTTAAATTAGATTACATGTAAAATTACCGAAAGTTTCTGTCAAGCCATTTAAAGAAAATCATGATCAAGTCACTTTAATAAAAAGTGGGAAAACGCTATTTTTAGTTTATAATAAGAAAATATTTTTTTTAAAAAAAATTACTGATTTAATATTATTTAAACGACAGTTCTTTCCCAAAATTTGTTTAAAATGTAAAGTTCAAATTACAATTCTTTATTACAATTCTCCTTATCAGAATTTATGTACGAAAGCAGAATAAATATTAACATTATATATTCAAGCTGTAACCAAAGCTATTTTATTATTTCTTTAAATAAACTATTTATATCTAGGATAATTGAAAAATTGAAGGTTTTGGCACAGCAACTAACTTTAATAGTCTTAATAAAAAATTATTGTTGCTATGTTTTTGTGTACATATGTTTGTGGATATATATTCCATATATCCTCCTAAACAACAGAAATGAATTCAACGAAATTTAGCACACTTGTATAAAAAGGATATATAATACTGTTAACTTTCCGAAACCGAAAAATAAGTTGAATTTTCACTTAATAAGAAACTAATAAAAATGTTGCCCTTTTTTAGATTTTGAACAAATTTATCATTTTTTTAAATCTTTCTTATAATTTAATGCATCTTTTAACAATACACTTTCGTCTTAAAAGTAATAATTTAGCCATGCTTAAAACAAAGCTTAAGTCAATTGTAGAAACTAAAGCACCCTTTCTTAGACTTCAGAATTTATGAACAAAATTAACAGTTCTGATACAACAAATATTAATAACTTCTGAAGAAAATAGCTGATTGTGATTTTCAATGAATCGTCTGCTACGATCGATATTTTCATTTTAATTAAAAGTAGATGGTTATCGTGTGTCTGTCTTATCTATTTTTATATTTAAAAAAAGCAGATTTTATATTAAAAATATTACACATGAAAGAATCTTAATCCGAGCAACGCCGGGAATATTAACTAGCAGTATGTAATAATCAATATAATCATTATTCATATAAATCCGATTCTTTTCTCTTTGTTAAATTTGCAATGTTTTTCTGACAAATTTTCATTTATTTTCAGAACAGTTGGACAAACATTTGACTAAATAAAGAATCTTGATTATTTTGCAAAGGATCACTGCAATTCTCATCCATTTAGAAAATGTAAGATTTCTTGAAAACAAACAGATAAGTTAGCTTTCATGTTATAACACTAAATATTGTCTTTTCCAATTTTAAGAAAGCCAAATATAATATGATAGCATATTGGATAGGATTAATATATTTCTTTGGTCAATATAAATATTTGAATATTTTTTTTATAAATTTACTTACAAAGCATAAACTGAAATCCTCGTAATATTTTTCAAATTGGAAATGTTTCTGGAATCTTAAGTTTCATTTCAAAATCAACAATACTTTTTGAGAATTGTTGATTTTATGTAGTCTGAAAAATTACTATTTTGATAAACACTCAGTTTTATCTTCCATTAAAATTTTTGAGAATAAAGTGCAGGTTAAAAATATGCATTCAATTTCAAATTGCGATATTTCAAAGATTGTACTGTATAACTGTAAAAATAAATAATGCTACTTAAGAAACAGAAATAAATTTCCAATTATATTCTTATATTTCGTTTTCCAGTGTTTCTTGATTTCTTATGCTGAGTTACAAAGTTACCATTTCGATGAAACTCAAACCTTATTTCCTAATTTCTTTTCAATATCCAGTGTGAATGAAAGATAATCATTAGATTTAAACTGTTTAGATTTCAAAGAGTGTTGTAGTTTTGAAAATAAACAATAGTTCATAAGAACAGCAATATAACAATGGAATCAATTTTTCAATTTTTTTTCGAATGTTAAAAAATGCTTTATATATGTTCCTCTTATTTGCCCGGTACTTATGATGTGCAATTTTCTTTGGAGCCTGTCAGTGTCACAAGATTCAATTTTTGAAATAATTATATGAAATCTCAGATATAATAAATCATATAAAATCTTCCAAATACTTTGTCGTTGAAAGTCAATTTCACAACCAGATCGATAATTGTATCGTTGATGATTAATGCGAATAAGTTTAATCTCCACAAATTTTTATCGAACTTAATCCTCCTTTGAGAGAATACACAAGTCATCTTTCCTTTGTATAAATAGGGAATGTACTTAAGTTGAAAAAAACATTGAAATAATTTCTAATTGACTGATTTTTTTGGAGGGGGGGGGGGTATTCTTTGCACTGAAACAAGCGATGAAGGTTTCACATATTTTTAAACAAAAATGTATTTCCCCTCATTAGTTACCACTTCAAGTGAAACGATGCAAAAAAGGAATCTTGTCTTATTTTTTGCCATTTTAATGATTTTTTTCATCAACCACTTGGAACAATTTAGCATTTATTTCTTCATCTCTCAAGGAGTCTTGAAAAATGTAATCTATATAGTAGCAACGTACATAGTAGCAACGTGTTTCAATTGTTGAATATTTTTCAGGAAGTTATCCTCAATGCTTAAACTCATTGTACATAATAATATAATTAGTATTACATTTATTTTGGAAATACAAAGTGTGTTTGAGCCATTACATACATTATAGAATTATGTAAATCAAAGAAACTAGACATGGAAAAAATATTTTTATTAACTATCAAGTTAAAAGTTAATAAAACTCAATGTTATCACAAAGTAGAGCCCAGTATTTCTAAGAAATAGTCGATTTCATAGTTGAAGTTTCAAGCTTCTGAAAAGTCATAGTTCAGTTCTATTAATGTCTCGTCTTAAATCAATACTAGGGCTATTTTGGGACCGAACTCGTATTTTAAACCTCGGTCAGATGACGAGAACAGCTCCTGAGCTGTCATCCCCTCCCTTCTCCAAACTTGCGCACCACATCAGCGGGAAGATGTTTCGTACCGACGGATTTAACGTGCACCAGAGCAGCTTACAGGACGGTTCTTCAGTGAAATCCAGCCTCGAAACTGAAACCCTCCGATTCCGAAACCTTACAACTAGGTCCCTGAAACGTCATAGATCGCACAGCAGTCGTATCAAGTTATTTCAGTTTATGTTAATTAATGCAAAGCATCTTATACACATAATATTTCACTTGGCTATCTACACATGACTGATTCAAGTGAGTTGGATTGAAATATCTACTGTACTACTTATTTAAGCTTACTCACATAATCCTCATCTGGTTACACCTAGCATCATCTATCGGATTTTGAGAGGGGGGGGGAATTCTAGGAGGGTAACTTTATAATCCATGTAAGCAATATGAAGCATCAAAATAATAATAAAAATAAATGTGCCCCATTTCCCTTTTTCTTGAGCACACTTTTATGATATTTTCAATATTTTTGGAAACCTTAAACTCTTAATAAAATATTTTTAAATATTCTTTGCAAATATGCAATACCAAAGAGCTAGACCCGACGATATTGGTATCTTTCAATCGAATTATAAACTATGAGGTCTTTTATGCATAGCCAATATGATCATTGTTATTCAACATTATAAATTAAAATAATTTATATGGTTTTTACCTACCAAAGAAGATGATAGCAAATTAATTACTAAAGCATTTGGTCTCTATCTTCCGACAAAAGGATAACGTATCAAATTTAATTAATAAATCATTTTATTCCTATTCTCTATCGAAACGAGATGATCATATAATAAATTTAATTAATCATATAATCTGTCCTCCAAATGAAACAATACTGTAATAAATTAAATTTATAATACATATGGTTTTTAATTTTTCAAACAATGCGATGATATTGCAACAAATTAAATTAATAAATCATATGGTCTCTTTTTCAAACAAGATGATAATCTAAGAAGTCATATCACTGACTTTCCGACCCGGCTCGAAGGCACACGGATAAAAAAAAAACTGATTGACCGGGCCACCTCTACAGTAAAACTAGTGAGAACTGTGGTTGAGTAATAAGGACCATCACCGGCCAAGGTACAATCCTTCCCTAAGGAAATACGGCCCGTCATCGATGGGAGGAGCCAGACCCCCACCTTTTCGTGTACTCTTCAGGATGGCGAAAACCAGCCACCATGATTGAAGATTCTCATCCTCAATAGCGAGGTGATCCCGAGGGGGGGAGGGGTATAATCTAATAAATTAAATTTGAGAGCTCCAAAAATGAATACCATATACCTTAGCCTTATTCTATTTACTAATATAAAGTTTAGAATTAATTCTACGGAATTCATTTTCATAATATTACGCCATTTCATTTGGCATTCATTTTTATATTTGAAAATATAACTGTTAATGCAAATAAAAGAACTCAGTGCTTTTAATATTACATTTTTATGCTTAAAACGTTTCATATATAAGAATATAAAATAAATTCAGAACTGAAAGATTTAACAAAAGTGATATTTAATATTTGACCAAATTTAACTCTATGCTGTTAACAGAAGATATTCGAAAATAACTACCAGGTCGATATTCAAATACACACCTCACAATTCCATTTCTGCATATCTAAAAAAAAAAATGAGCTTTTCAATATTCAATTCGAAAAACAATATTTTTTTATTCTCCGATTTATTCCGACTTCCATCTGTCAATACTTCCATACGCCCAATCCATCTGGTGGTGTCACACCAACCCCATAAAACAGATGTTGAAAAGAATACCGAACACTCCTCTGACTTTGCCTTGGATCGATGAGCTGAAAAATACCAGCGCGAGAACTTCTCAATATTTATTCCATTTCCATTTCCAAAGAACACAAAAGTATGCGAAGAATTCCTTTCAAAGATGGCAGAAATTTGGATCGATGACTCATTGTGGATATTATTTTTCGGTCTCATAAAAATCTGACGACATTATTTTTGGCGAGTGTCTTAACAACAGTGAAACGCTTGGCTGATTTCAGATATTGCGCCAAGCTGTTCGATACAAGTATTTTGAACATCTAATTTAGTTTGAGTCACATATTTCTAGATCGTCCGAATAGTTCTTAAATTGATATTTCTGTTTAATGTTGTTGCGAAGATTTTTAATCATAGATTGCCTTAGAAAGAGAAGGGAAAAAAAAAGACCAGACTGAGATATTATTTGGAATGTAATATCACTTATTCTTGTATTACAAGTAAATCTCTTCGAAGCTTCGAATTTTTGGAGTTGTTCGCAATATTATATCGTTTGTTTTTGCAATATATGGAAAAAAGTTTTGAAATTTCTAAAGACTGAAGTTATTAGATTTGATGGAGAAGATATTTACAAGCAGAGAACGACTTTCATCAAAACAAGATGCGGTTAAACCTATAATAAATATTTGGTTGTGATGATATAAATATATATATTCAGTTTTTCATTTAAGATTTTTATAATAATTTAATTTCATTTTAGAAATTTCTATTATATGAGGAAATTATATATTATATATAAATTTCTATTATATATAAATTTCTTATACTCGGAATAAATAAAATTTTTTTATTAATCTGCCAAAATCTCGAAAGTTTCACTTAGAATTATACCGCTTTACTTCGTCATGTATTATAAATTCTTTACATTTTCCATTGAAGAATTATTGTATTAATGAAATAAATATTTACTGCTATTATAAGTAGGTATAAGAAAGAACAAAATATGTCGAAGTGGCGTAAACTCAAAGACTTGGTTTATATATATATTGCATGACAGCAATGCAGTCACTTGCAAACTTACTTTCTATAAAAAATATATAAAAAGCATTTTTGGAAAACATTATAAAAAGTTAACTGTTTTACGAAATTTTTATTAATTACAGTATTAAAACTGCACTTATTACCATAAAAATGATTTCAACCTGCATTTTTTTTTTACCTAAGAAGCATAAAATAGTCAGAATTATGAAAAAAAAATGTTATTTGAAGAACTGCCTGCGTGAGTTTGTCATTTCAAAGACTTTTGGAAATACACATTCATCTAAATTAATCAATTTTTGCATGAACTTATGCACTTCTCATCGAATTTTTTGATAAAATACAAAGGTAGATACTTCAATTTCGTACCTCATATAAAAATGAAGAATTTTAAAATTATTTATTAATTTGCCAAGATCATTAATAAATCACATTACGTTTATGTAATTAACTTCATGATTCCCGTTTCTTAATTTAATCTGAATTTGAAAAACGATTTAATCCAACCTTAAAAGAAAAAAAAATACTCCTTTAATCCTGTCATTCCTAAGATCATTCGAGTTCAGGTACTGGAGTGTCTGAATTTCTCTTTTGAAAAATGCGAAAAATTGCTTACCTTCTCAGGAATCATAATAACAGTTCATGTTCTTTAAAGAGTTGATTTACGAAAGAGGAGCACACATAGTTCATGGCTATTAAGTAAATATATCCTCGAACCTCCTTTGAGACTTCTCGAAAAGCATCCATGCCTTCCAAATCTACATGAACGGATATTTTTAAAGAACAATGTGAAAGAACATCAGGAGTATTCAATCAATCACATTTAGAGAAAAGGGTCGGAAATCTTGCAATGATATCCAGTCTTCTTGTTCGCCAGCTCTAGTTTCGTTCAACGGGTTCCTAGATTCTTTTTATAGTGACAGAATCAAGGGGTTCAGTAGGTCAATTGCAATTACTGAACGCCATTTCAATTTTTGAACTCATTTTGGCAGGTCATTCTCTCAAGCACTCTACACCAATTTCATTCCAAACCCCTTTAGAACCTTTTAGCCACCTTTCTTGAATATACCACACGGTCACGACTCCATGCTGTCGAAGCCTATCCCTTTTTACTAGCATTCACTGAGCATCTATTCCAAATAGCAGGGTAACGATGAGCTTCTTCCATTTAGATGAGTGCTAGAAAATCCAAAATACCACTCCATGTCGCACCAAATCTGACCTATAATTTGATCTCGATTTTGAAGTGCCATGTATCTATTGGCACAATATGAATGCCTTTATTTATATGCATTATTCTCCGCCCTGTACTACAGAGGAAATCTGATATTAAATTCGACTTATATAAAGAATATGCGATATCTGCTAAAGCTGAGATGGATGCCCCCATCTTCTGTATGAAAAAACATCGAGCGCAATTGTGCACGGAAAGATAATAGATTAAATGCATGGCGTAGTATCATTTGCTAATTTGTATCAAATGTTTTATGGATATAGGACATTTTAAAGCATATACTGCCAAGTATCGACAAATATGGAATTTCCTCAAGTACACGTCTCATCATTTCTGCATTTTAGAATAATTTCTGGATCATTTGAATGGTTTTTCTTGTCATGGATCCCTATGTTGTGTTTTCTACCTCCCTGGCAGTTTGCCTATTGAATTCTGAGTCGTCGTATATTAAAGGAAAAACAATCTCGACCACTCCTTTAATTTTCCTTGATTCTCGAGAGATAGATTGAATTATTCTCTAGATCGTTGTGATGGCTTTTTCAACCTCACATTCCTACATTTCTAACAATTTGCCAATTAAATGTTGAAACGTCAAGTTTATTAACCCCTTCGGAGAAAATGATGCATATATGCGTTTGAGTTTGCCTTTCATCAGGACCGAACGGCGCATACTTGCATTCGTCGTTTGGAAAAAATTTGTTTCTATTAGATGGTGTAGTTCATGTTTTTATTAAAATATTTATCCCATATATTAGTATTTTTCTCTTTGAAGTCAAATTGGGCTTAGGCAAGTGTCTTGAAATAATTAAAGGTTCAAAGCTATAAACAGAAGTATGTGTTTGCTCTTGTAAAGGGAAATAAATACTTGATAATTTTAAAGTGTTATACTTTATACTCTCATTTGGAATAGAATGTTATACTAGGAAGTATTTTATTCCTCTCAATTTTATTTGAGCAGTTATGGCTACAAGACCACTTATCTTTCAGAGGGAGAGGAGTATGTAAATTTATAAATCATCGATCTATGGTTTTTCCCGATGATAATAACAATATATTAAATTATTATTTACGGTAAAATATATGATTAAAATCCTAGAAGATGTAAAGTTTGCTAAGCAAGATAAAACACGAGACATTGCCTATGAATATAAAATGTGCAATCTCGGTCTCTATACTGATTTGCACTTTGGGATTTTTCATACGGTTTTGAGGCATTAAATATTAAAATTTTTATGAAATGTTTTAAAATATTAATTATAAATATTTATTATTCTTATTATTTATATTTTGCATTAAAATCTAGTTTTATTATAAATATTAACGAATTATAATAAAATTCAACATATTATTTTATTATTTTTTCATAGTAAATATCAAGTATTTTTAATTAATTTTTTAAGCATGATTGAAAATATATCACCTGTCACATATTTAAAAATTGTTTCATTTCTATGCAAAGAATACTTGTCTTGTCAGGTGCCGTCCTGTGGGAGCAATTTTTTCTGTGAGCCCCCCTACCTAAAAAGGGGCTTTAAAAGAAGATTCTTGACTGTCTAGTTGAAATTTAAATCTAAATTTATTTGAATATCAGCGATAACCAGTTGACTAAATAAATAAACAGTTAAAAAGCAGTTTTAGCATCAGAAATGACAATAATTCAATTATGTAGAAAATGATTAAACCTTTATTTGTGTAAATATTTATTCGTTATCTAATTACAGGGAGAAATGTTTAAATTAATTTAGCCTTTTTAACATACGTAGTATACTATCTAGTATAGTATATGAAAAAATGTAAACATATTTTGCGTTCATTCATTTATTGGAATGTTTATTTTATAAAGAAAGTTAAGTTTTTAGCTTTTTTAAAAAATTAAATAAAAAAATATAATATTTTCCTTTAAAGTTCATTACACCTTGAAATTTTATTTATTCTACAAATTGAAAAGTTCGCAGAAACTATTATTTACTTTAAAACCACCTTTGCCCTTTACAAAAATCAGATCTAAATGGAAATCTTGATATTATATTCTAGTGAAAATGTCAGATTTTTAATCATTATAATTTCTATCTAAAAGGCACACGAAATATTAGAATCTTCCGTTTCTATCATTTTTTAGAATCAGCTGAATATCATGACTTATATTTATTTCAATACCACTATTAATAATAATAAATGTTGTTAATTTTAGTCGGCAACCTGGATTCATACACATACATCTGATTGCATAAAATAAATTGCATAGAATATATTTAAGTATTTTAAAAGGATTTTAATAGTCAAAGAGAAAGACATTCTAAGAGAACTGAAAGCTAATTTTTGACTTTGAAATTTATAACATTTTTAACTTTTATAGATAGTGAAGGGGCTAAAATATTAATTGGCAATTAAGTGGTAATTCATTCCAAAAGTTAATTTTTTAATAAACTATATAAAAATTTATAAAGGAAAATATTATTCCAACAAAATTCCTACGAATTTTAGCCCATATCGGCAATCGAGGCACACATACATTAATACAAATAAGTGAGTTTAGAATTTAAAAGGATTTGAATATCCAAAGAAATAGGGATTTTAAAGACACTGAAATCAATTTCCTGAGCACGAAGTTGGTTATTGTTTTAGTTTATATGAGAAAGTAGTCTTAAGAAATCTTAACCGTGAGAATAAAACATAGAAAAATTTTAGTCATGTTTCAATGTGATATTGTTCCTCTACAGACGCCTATAAGCTTCATATAAAGATAGGAACACTTCAATAGCGCATCAGATGCAAACAGGCACCTTCCGTAAGAAGGCATTTACTTTGACCAAGATCAGTAATATCTTAATTAGAGCATTTCATTGAACAATATATTAAAAATTATAGTAGAATTGATAGAAAATAATGTGAAACGTGATAACACAGAATAATTTTCCCTTAACTAAGCTTGTTCATTTTTGTTCTAACTATAATACATGTATAGAGAATAGAAAAGTTTTCATACCAGGAAAGTATCAGATCAAAAGGGGCACCTTTAATCTGATGCTTCGAACTCGTTGGCTCTTAGGCCAAAAATTTCTTTAATATGGGATTCAATGCACAATATTTTTGAAAAATTGTAATGGCAGGAGATATCAGTAGATGTAGTAGGAAAAAAAATATACAGAAGAAAACGCTGTGTTGAAATTTTCCTTAACCAACTGCGTTCAATTGTATTTTAACTCACTTGCATAACAATAAGTACAGAAATAGGAAAAAGAGGTTAATTTGATTATTTAGATATTATCTAGATGATAATTTGTGAACACAAATTTCAAAGCCAAAGTAAACATTTAATCAACGACAACAGCAATTTTATTCCCTAAATGAATGATAATTAGTTTGATATTCAAATTAAATAATTCCCAAATTATGATCCTGACAACATAAAATATTCTTCTTCAAATTTAATAACATAATTCACTTTGCAATGAATGGATTATATGATCATGCATTCTCTCTTTCTACTGAAACATTTAACTTAGTCTCTGCTTATAAATATCCCTCTTTTTAATAAAACATGCACAATTTTGGTATATCTAAAAGCGGATTCCTTTCATGATTTTTTAATAAACAAATATAAAATCTTTTCTTCCTACATTAGACGAATGAAAAAAATTAGGTGCACGAGGAGCATATTCAGGGACTGGCAGAACGAGCTTCATAACTTTTTGCCTATCTTAATCTCAGCCATCCAGTGGCACAAAATGAATTTAAAGTCGACGTAAGGCAATACCGTAAATCCAAGGAGCATTTTCCGCGTCGGTTGTGAAAGAGGAACATTCTAATTACATGCAGCCAGCGTCTATTTTTCCATTTTCAATTCCAAAGGAGCTCTCGCTCCCCCCCCCCCCCCAGACAGCCAGCACGTGCCCTGCTCTCCTCACACATTCGAAATGGGATTTTCGAATTTAGTTTTGATAATTGCAGAAGCCTTCCTTGAGGAGCTCAGCAACCCCGGAATGCTAAGAAGTTGTTAAATTTTGAAGCGTTCCTCATTCGGAATTTACATTGGGAGGAGGGAGAAGGGGTGGTGGTGCATTCTCTCGCCTCGGATTACAAACGACAAGTGCTCGAGCCCGAATGGTTTTCGTCCGCAATCACAGAGCAGCACCGTGCCGCCATTTGCATGGTTGTTAACTCAGAGTGGAACTTTTGTGTATATTTATGAGACGACTTGTGGAGACATGGGGATTAAGAGCTCCGACGTGGCGAGCAATTTGGCGATTAAATGATGGAAACGGTTTCGAAATGTTGATCAATTCAGTGTCAGGGTTAGTCTAGAAGTGGGAAAAACTTGGTATTTCGTAAACGGGAATGGCGATATTTTGAAAATCCTGTTATAAAACTTCTTGAATGTCCTTATCTTGACATCCTTGTATATTTCTGCATATGAATACCACAACAGTGATTAGAGACAAACCCACAAATGAGCAATATAAAACTGTCTATGAACATCAATAATTTTGGGAATGTCGAATTATTTTTGGAAGGCATTTTCCGGAAAAGTTGATACATGCATACTTTTGATTACAAGGGATGTGTACTCAATTGTGTACAGTTTAATCCTTTATTTGGCCCTGTAATCCTTTATTAACCATGTACAGAAGAAACATGTTTTCATTGACTCTTATGGGAGATCTCAACTACAAAGGTTTTTACATGGGAATTGTAAGTGTGCTTTTGTATACGTATGTCTGCGTAATAGTTAACACAAATTTCTAGTATTTAATAAATTTTAAAAAATTGAAAGAACAAAAAATTATATAATATGTATCCTATTTATTATTCGCACCCAATAAATAATTTACTATAATTTTTCACCGTTTAGAAATTAAAGGGTTGAAATCAAGTATAATTCAAATAAAGTTCAAATTAAAAACTTTATTCTTTAATTTTGTTATACATCTTTCTAATACCATATATATCGTTGGATTGCTTATTTTTTCTCCCCATCGCTGATTAGCTCAAAATTCAAATGCCGAATAAAATCTTTATTCTGAAATTATATTAATTGAATCTGAAAAATGTATATTTTTTTTAATTTTGTTGAAAGTTATTTTAAAATTTTAAATTATTTTGTATACGACGCAAGTAAATAAATTCTCTTGAAAGTGGTCAGCAAATAAATCCTTCCTTCTTTATTTCAATTTCCTGTAATATGTTTTAGTCAAAACTTGATAGTTTGGTTTGCGAGGTGGGAAACAGAGGTCTACAAAGCTTTCACCGTTGAATGGCAGCTACAATTCTGCATTCGCTCAAAAGTTTTCACTTATTTTTCTTTCTATGCTACTAAGCATTTCCAATTGCCATTGATAGAAAATTGAAATATATATAATATAAATTTCTTTTCAGTTCCTATTCCCGTCTCTTTCTTTATTTTATTTAGCATCATAATTTTAATTTTTTCGGTGACACTTATAAAGATCAGTATCTCCATAAACGTTTTTACATATTAAAAATTACATACAAAATTATCTATTTAAAGATTCTAGTTCAATTACTAACATTTTTATTTATAATTTCACCACATTATTAAAAAAATTATCTTTAATTAATCTCCTGATAATCACAGTATTATTAAAATTATCATTCTTTTGAGTTTTTTATAATCATAAATTTAAAAATTATTATTGGAGGGTATATAAGGAAAAAAACCGATTAATTTATACAATGAAAGTGAAATTTTAATTCGGTTTTTTTACTATAGAAGAAAATTTGATATGTTTTTAGGAACTAATTATTGTCGTGTTTCAGTATTCATCAACTGTTGCTTAATCTGACCTTATAATTTCCTTTTTCTAAACGTTGAAATCGATGCAAGTCAATTCAGATTTACAAGTAACGTATGAATGACTCACTTTCTAACTTGAGGAATGAATCTTATGACGTACGATTTGCGTAATTTTTTCTTTCGCATCATCGGCGTATCACCTAAATATCAGTGAGGGATCTAATGTATATTTCACTCACATCAAAGGGATCATTTGTAAACTGTTAGGAATAAGCTTTAATTTTACCTGCATAAATGCTTTAAATTACATACGTTGCCCACTTCTATAGTAATACGTAATAAGATAAACTTGACACATTTACATTCTAATAAACAAAAAGTCCTCTGTTGCGTGGGCTAATTTAACCAATTTAGGAAAACCTTTATGAATTTCTGAAGCTAAAGTTCATGAAGCTTTCAATTTTGGACTTTACTAACTTTTAAATCATTTAATATCATCGAAAAATAGAGATATTCAAAGCTTTATGGAATGGTCAGTTTTAGTCATAAAAAGATGAAACATTTTATTTCAAATAATACTAGGCCAATATTATTACAAACAAGATAAATCATTTTAAGAATAATACTATGACAATATTTTAATTGAAAATAACTTAAATGACAAATAATACCATGCTAATATTATTTTTATGATTATAATTAATAGAACTGGGAGAGTATATATGAAGCGCGACTTCAGGAGTTATTGCTTCAGGCAGCATAACATAAACTTTTTTATATCATTTAGAGCATTTTTACAACTAGAGATGTATATAATTTTCCAACAGTTTTTTTAAAAAAAAATTAGCAATTCTTTTCTTATTGGACAATGATAGAGAAAATATCCAGCATATAACTGAAATATATAAGAAATATAAATTTTTAATTTAAATACAATTAAAAATATGGACTCGTCACATTTTTTTTTTCTTTTTTTTTTTTTGACATCAGACTATTTCCGATATACAAATATGATAAATTTTATTGTTGTTTCCTTGAAATATTCGGGACTTTAAATTAGCGACTTCATAAAGAAAACATAAATGTAATTAGTTATATAAATACCTTTTATTCATATTAATATTGTATAATAAATATTAAAGCAAAATATTAAAGCAGAAAAATTCAAATTTCAAGTTCATTCACACTTAATTTTTTAACAAAAAGCTTTTAACTTTAAAAAGCATAAATATAAAACTGGCTTCCAATTAATTTTCAATCCCTTTAACGCTAACTCTTAATCAAGCAAATTAGACAAAACAATTGTGATTTCAGAAGATCTCGCTTCTTCTGGTAATTATCTAATTCAGTATATAATTATGAACAATTCCATTCTTATAGTCTTCAGCGCTTATTTACTAAGATTTTATTCAATAAAAGAAATAGGCTAAACGAAAGGATACTATACAATCGCCAAACTAAGTTTTCAAGGACGATAAATTGCAAAATATAGAACATGACTGTATTCTTTCTTTAATATTTGGTGAATTTTCTACTGTTTGGCCGATATTGGTGAAAAATTCTGTGCCATGGTTTTCTCCCCCCCCCCCCCCATTTTTACCCAAAAAAAATATTATAAGGAGAAAAGGAAAATTTCATTTATCTGTTTATTGATTGTGTACCAATTCTACGTCCCCGTGAAACTCTTTAACTACTTCCATCCTACCAAATCACCCTTCAAACGACCCTAGTAGACCAACTCTCGACAGCATTTACCAGACATAGATATCAGCAGTGCCCCTACCCCCAGGTGTTGAACTTCCCAACGAAAGCAATTTTGAAGGGGGGAGAAAAGACGGTCTCCTGCTGCCTATTCGTCCTAAGAAATTTTGTTTCTCTGTTTACTTATCGGTTTGATTGCATTGCTGATACATGATCCCTGAGGACATGTTGCAGTGTCCTCTGGTGGATAAGGATGGTACTAAGATTGTGCGAGTCTGTCAGCATTTCTTTTATTTTTATACCTCCAAAAATTTTAAACGGGAAAAGAAAGATACTTGAAAAAAATGTGTCATGAATGAGGATATTTATTTAATATTTCTAAAAGATGCATTTTTTATATATATATAATAGAACGTAGATTTTGAAGATTTCATAAATTGCTGACAAGTGTTTTATAAAAACAAGAAAGTCAAATCTTTAGACCCAAAATTCTTACGCCCGTTTATTTATTTATGTGATTGGTTCAAATATCCTTTTGTAACCGATTTACATGTAACAAGTAGCTTTTAAAGTTAGGGAACTAATAATACATAACATTTTCTCTTATCATTGCAAAAAAATTATAAAGTAAATATCAGAAAAATATTTTCTCGTCTCGTTTATAATTGAATTAAAATTACTGCAATTATTTTAATCGAATATTTCTGAATAAAAGTGCATAGTAAGTTTTCTGAAATTAAAAAAAAAGAGACAATTCAGCAAAAATTGCTAAAAAAAGAATTTTATTGATAATAATTATAATAAAACTTGTAATCAAAGGAAAATTGAAAGTCAGATAAAAAGGATGAATTCATGCTGAGTAATGATGGAGGTAATCACGAAATGAAAGAAAAATGTCTTTGATAATATTAACACTAAAAGGATCTAGTAGATTTTTACTTTAACTAAATTCTTACCAACCATGAAGCATTTGAAATTTATCAGGCTGTATTGTTTTGGCAACAACGATTAGTACTTTTGTGGGAAAGCAGTAGGTATAAGATACATCATATTATCAAATATATTAAACATTGTAATATTCAAAGTAAAGAATGGCCTTAAGGGTAGAGGGAAATAGAACTGAAATCTTAATGATATTCCAAATTAATAGAAATTCTATCATCGTAAATGTTTAGAACCTATTGATTAAAGAACTGCACGATGATTTGTAATAAATAATATATATAGAAAATTTTTAATTTCTCGCATACATAGTATAGAGAAAGTATTCGAAGATCGAAAACACGTTTTTAGAAAATGTCTGTCTGTGACAAAGGCAAAAAAAAAAAAAAAAAAAAAAAAAAAATGAGATAGATAATTGAAATTTGGTACACGGTTTTCACTTCAAATCTACGGATTTCTTTTAAATCTTGAGCAAATCCATTCAAAGAAAGTCTGCTTATCCGGTTGTTCGAACATAATTTAACACGATAATTACTAAACGAAGAGGAAAGGGAGCTAGATGTATATAAATTCACTGCACAGATTCAACATCTATAGTGTAAATACCTATCGAATTCTGAGACAAAGCCAACATAGGATTGATTTTCTGACAGTCTATACTCTCAGAAACCTATAAACACGATAATTCAAAAACACAGTGACTTAAATATATCAAATTTGATATGGAATTTTGTGACTACAAGTGCAACTATGTGTCAAATTTTGGTTTCAACAATTGGGAGGAACGTCAGTAAAACACAAATTCAATTCATTCATGCTATTAATACATGCCAGGGATTAATCGCCAAATAATTTGTCAAGGATGACATGATAGATTCAATAAAAATGCTAAATTGATACTAAAAGTTAATATTTCGTAACTATTGGAAATATGCGAGAAAGATTTGGGGTAACCTCTCCAACTGATTTTATTTAATAATTATAGGCTTTTCTCATATTCTGTGCTATTGTATATGCGCATGTTTTTTTGCTATTCTATTCTTTTTTCTATTTTTACTTTTTTTTCTATCCTCTATGTGTTTCTATTGCTTCGTATTTAGAAAGACTTTTGTATGCATAAGCCAAGTGATGGTCCTCGTTTGTTCCTTGATGTTCACATTATTTTCTTTCTGCTTTCCTATCGGATGGGGTGTTTCGCAGTGGCCCATCTTTATCCGTCTGGCTTCTGTCTGAAGAGTTTGAATAATGTATATAATACTTTTTGCCATATTGGAAATAAAATTTAATTTATAATGCAAATCTCAAAATCAGTGAAGGTTAATCACCCCAAAAACTTATCGTATACTTTCTATAATAAATGTATTATCCCTGACGAGAAAAATTCCTAAATTTCACGCGAAAAATTGCTTAAAATAAGTTTTGTAAAACATTAGAATTAAAAATAAATAATCAAAAACAAATGAAATTAAAAATACAAAGAAGTTTAATAAATGAATGCAAGTATATGTTTATAAATGCCCACACAATTTTTGGATAATCTTATTCTAATGAAGTTTAATTTCTTTACTGTAGCACCAAATACAAAATCTCCGTTAGATAAATAAGCAAAATACAAAAAAATATTAAAACTTCAATAGATAAATAAATAAAAATTAATGTGTCAATTTGGATCTATAAAAGCTATTTTTAGAGTAATTCAAATTGACGCCAAGCGTAAATTGCTAGAACATATTACTATCAATGTATATATTAATTTATATATTACTTTTTAAAATTGTATTACATTTAATATTTAATCAAACGTGATCGATTAAACAAAGTAAAACAGGTCTGAAATTAATATTTACTTTAGAAGCATATTACAAACTGAAAAAAAATCACTTCAGTGCATTATAGCTGGCGATAATTTAAAACAAATTAAAGATACATGGAAATACATTAATGAGTACAAATGTATATTTATATTTTCACAAATTTTATAATGATTATAATTGTTTTATTGAAGTATGATTCCTTCCCTATAGTTCTATAAAACCTAAAAACATCAGTAAACAAATTAATAAAAATTTAGGATTTAATTTCTCTGCACAACAAATATTTTTAGAAAAATTAAAAATTCATTGAAAGATATCAATATTCAATACTTATTCTCTTTTGCTTCTTAAAAGTAATTGTATAGTTAGATAAATTTACTTTTTTATATACAGTTTATTAACTGAAAAAATGATATTCGTATTTCTATATTTAATAAAATTTGAATACTCATAAAATATATCATTTCCTTCTCAGATATTCGTAAAAAACAACAGAAGTATAGTGAATATTAATTGTTTACGTCTAACCTAAATTAAATGCATAGCAAACACTATTTGTTATTAATTTAAACCATGCAGAGAATCAACTTTAATGCATTTATTTGTTTATTAACTGCTTGCATCTCTTGGAAAGAGAGTTTATACTAAATTGATTAATTATGGTTGAAATTATTTTGACCTTTGTGAAATTATCATTTGTCTGGTGAAACAAAATTTCATTTTATTTTAAATTAAGTTTAATTTGATATTGGTATTTAGTAAACAAATGCAATTAAATATTATCGTCTGCTACAAATGTAAGAAAATATCTATCGTTTGTCTTATAGTAAATAAGTAATTTAAGATGTTATATATTTTATATGAAAGCTATTTATTTTCTAATCAAAAGACGCTTTATTTTTGAATGTTTTTATAATAGCTTTTTCATATTTAGAAATCTTTCTCTATTTTCTAATAACATAAAAAGAAATGTATACATTCTATTTAAGCATTACTATGAAATGTTTATTAAGAAAGATTTTATTGGTTGTTCATAATCCATCATATCTAATCATTGTATTCTTTAACAAATAATATTGAAATGGCTTAATTGTATTAAACATTGATTACTCTACAAAATACCTAATGCAATGTCTTATATAGAATTAAAATTAATATTTGAATTTATTTGATAAAAAATAATTTATTGTCTTCTTTTTGAAAATATAACATTTTTTCATGAATCTGTATCTATAATCAGTGCAATTCTTTGATTGCTTTAGGTAGAAATAAAGGAAACAGTTGTATGCAAGAGAAGAGAATTGTTAAATTGATAAACTGACTAATTAAAAAAACATAAAGAAGTAAAAAAAACTGTAATACAGATGAAAAATTATTCCTTATAAATTACGATAAAAGTATTTAAAATGATAATATTTATAACCTGACAAGGAATCTATAAACTGCTTGATGTGACAAACATGAATATAAATCGAGCGAAGCTTGGGAGAAATGATTGCACTTATAGCTATTAATTTAGCACATTTTTTCATCTTTGATAGTAATTGCTCATTCCAATTTTTCAAAATTTATTTATATTTTTATATGCAAATCAATCAAAATTTTAATGCTTTACATCAATACCTTAGAAGCACTTTATAATACAAGCCTAATTTTTCTCAACTAATTAAATTTTCTCAACTAATTTTTTAATTAAAATAATATTTAGTGATGCTGATAATTTGTAATATTATAATAAAATAAATAATAAACTATAAATATATTTTATTTTATGTCAATAGTGCTTATAATTTAGTTACGGAATATATACTCATATAAATTGAGACAATATTATTAAGAATAAAGGTATAGATAAATTAAATATCAACGAAGCAAGCCTTATATATTATGATACGACGTATTGGATTAGAGATTCAAAACTATCCTTTTATTATCTTTGTCTCCCTTAAAAATTATTACCTACTGTTTATATTTTCAAAACAAATAGCGAAAAAGTAAATTTTAAATATAAAAAAAATAACAATTATAAACAGTTAATGAAAAAGTAAAACTTCGATTAGAAGGAAATTTCTCTATCAGACAACCGTTGTCCTTCAAAAAAAAGCGATTACAGGGTAGGAAAAAATTTAGTTAAACTTATAAACCTATTAGTAAAAAGATACATAATATTAGCAAAAAATAATTTATTAATATAAAATTTAAGGAAATAATTTTTTAAAGAATTAGTTCAAAAATTATTTTAAAACACTTGCCTGTAGAAACAATCGAAATAAATAAACTGGGAAACATTTCTTTGCTTGTTGCTAAAGTTTAAAAATTCTGAATTTTATGAACCTAAAAGTCTTGAGACCTCAATGCTTAAACACCCAAACATCTCCTCAAAGATGTTACAAATGTCCCACCAGAAATTGCAACCAGATATTTTGAAGATAAGTTTATAGAAAAAGTGATTTAGTTTACTCTGTGGTGATTTAGGGGATTTATGCTTTAATTCGTTCGACTAAACTCTTTAGAATGAACCATTTTTACGCGAAACATTAATCAAGCATTCAATCCATCACATTTAATAAGCGAGAAGGGGGGGGGATTTCATAAAGAGAATCGGGCGATCACAGCACTTTGATTGAATCAGTGTTTCAAGCGCTTCAGCACTGAAACAGTTATGAAAATGCTCTGATTTGAACGTGCAAGATTGTTATATGGAATTATCCTCGAAATGTGATATTATGGCGTGATGGGGTAAATCACACGTTGCTCATCATATTTTTCAACAAGGGTGAGTTTTTTTAATTCTGAAAGAAATGTAATTATATGACATTATTATTGATTGAAGGAAACGAAATCAGCGCTCTTAACATCCCCCACCTTAGTACAAATATGAAAGAATTTGAAGGAGATTCGAATCTGTAAATCAAAATATTTTAATGACTTTTTGAATTTCATTTATAATATATATATATAATATGTTTACTCTATTATATAAAATATAACAGTAATACCTTACATTGAGATAAATACCTTACATTGATATAATTTTAATTTGGTGTAAATATGATTTTTGAGCAGTACTATACTCCGAAGTCACTGAGATTAAAAATCAGAAAAATATTTTATTAAAAACTAAATAGAACTTTAAAAAAACTTTTTTCAATGAATAAGACTATTTTAGAAATATTTATAAGTCAAATGTGGCAGTTATATCTCCAGTGGTCAATATTTTAGAAACTTTTCAACTATTATTTCATCAGTAATATCTTAGTTTACAGAGAATAATTCAAACTCTAAACATTATACTACTAAAGATTCCGAAATAAAACACAGAAGAAATCTTTGAAATACGTTACTGTACCAAAAATACAAATCAAGCATATTATTGCAATTCCTTCATGTGTCAATTTAGGTTATATCCTCATATTGATGAATTTTATCGAATAATATACCTCTCAGAAATCCAATTCATCTTTCACGAACATCGCGCTCCATTAACTGTCATAATTATTAATTAATATATTCCATTTACATGATCTCATTGCACTTCATTTCTGTTCAGAAATTCTGCCTGCAATCCAGCATCAGAATCTTGGGCAAACGATTTGCACGAAAGAGATTATTTCTCCGCTTCCGTTGGTAACGCGAAATTCCTCCGAGCATAACAACGGGGATTTTCTAGCAGAAAGATTTTGAGCGAAAACTGGCCAGCTGTGACGCTGATACCTCCCCATTTTCTTGATCTCCAACATTGCGATACACAGGAAATCGAATCGGTATCGTATCGTATCGGATTGCGATAACGCTAAACAATTACTGATACGAAACATTGATTCCATGGTCTTTCTCTCGCTTGGGTAAGGGGTTGTTAGATCAAAATCGGAACATGGAATTAATTGGGGAAGACACTCCAGGAATTACAGGTATTACTGCTCTACTACTAGGATAATCTTTATCAGATAAAGTGAGAGAGTAATAGGAATTATTATGAATAGATATCGTCAAATGTAGCAACTAGAAACATTGGAATAATTAATTTATAAGTGATTTTTAACAAAGCATTTAAAATACACTAAGCAGTTGCATCCTACAGTGATTTTGTAAAATTTTGAAAGAAGAAAATCAACTATAAATTTTTCTCTCTGGTATGCAAATTGGAAAAAGAAAAAAAATATAGTAACAGCCAAAAAAAATTAGAACTTAAGATTTTTAAGGATTTGTAGATTTCAGACAGTCTTCACAGTTCGAAAGAAACACAGTTTTGGAATTACATCTGTCTCTCTGTAAACCCGGTCACTAAAAAAAAAAATTCTTTAAGCTAATCAGATTGAATTTTGTATATAAATATGTATCACCTACACCGCAATTGTAGATTTCTATCAAATTTTTATAAATGTGTACCACCTGCTCCACATTTGTAGATTTCTATCAAATTTTGAAAGAAATCCATTCAGCTTGGCTATCTTAGTGCAAGTCTTCACGATTACGAAAAGATGCAAAGAATACGTAAAAAAAGGTACTCAGGCTTAACGCTTAAAATGTAGATTTGTATTATGTAGAAATGTAGATTATGAACCTAATCTGATAAAAGGTTGACCGTCTGTTTGTCAGTACTTCCGCATGAATGTAAACACACTATTTGAGAAACGCAATGACCTAAAAATAACTGAAAATTGGCATGTGACCTTGTGATTACAATTTTAGTTATAAGACAAATATTGGCTTCAATAGGTCGGGAAAAGGCGATCAAATTACAAAGACAATTTTTCGTACTAACTACATGCCAGGCAGTAATCGCCAACAATCACACTGTTCCAAAGATCAATATTTGTAACTATTGTTCATCAATACCTAATAAACCATTCCTGGCCTTATCGAAATGCTGCATTTTTTAAAAAGAGTTTGAAAGAAAAGTTTGAAGAGATTGTGTCCACTGGTTATAATATGCAAAAACGCAGAAATGTACAGCATAAAATGTATAATTTTAAAAGAAGCAACAAATTTATTTTACTATAGACTTGCCGTCTTAGCGATCTGCTGTTTGGTCATAATATTTTAAGCATTCATTTAGTAATATCAATCAACTTTAATGAATCACATTTGATTAATCCAAATGAAAGCATTATTTTTTATTATACTTTAATAATAAATATAGAGCATTCCAAATAATTTACTATGTACACCTATGCTTAGTTAATAAATTTCTAAATGGATTGCCTAAAAAAAAAATTGAAAAAATCTTTCTAGTTGTATGGCTTAGGGATATGTCAATGTCTAATTCTAAGAAGTTTCTGGAAAATGAGGGTGTGACAAGGGATTACTGAAGATATATTTAGCGATCATAAAATAAAAATTTGCGAAATCGATACAATAGTTGGGACAAAGATAGGATCACATAGTTTTTCTTCCATAAAGAATGCATAGTGAAATAATGTTTATATATTCCTCTCGAAATTGATAGATGATGACAGCGGCCATCGAAAATTTATTTAGGGAGCACGAGCTTAATTTTCAAATAAAAATTTGCAAAATCGGTGCAAAGGTGTTTGGGACTGGAGAAATTTGTTGTGACTTTTCTCCTCTTAGAGAATGCCTAGAAATATATTTTTTTCTCTAGAAACTGAAATGTGAAACATACTGTGGATACCTACCTTCAGATTCTATTAAAAATGGCGAAATTGGAGAAATGGTTGGAGATGTGGGACCGTTTCTTCATTTTTTTTCAATTATTTCAGATATATTAAATAAAGTTTTGACATTAAAACAATGGCGATTTTATAACCAGTAGGCAGTTGCCTAAGACCATTAAATTGACAGGTGGACGCAAATAAATCAATAAAAAATTAACCTTTTTACTAGTTAAATAAATAAATGGAAAAAATACAAATTTTCTGAGTTATAAAATGTTAGGAAACTTTCAATACTTTATTAACTATAATTTATTCATATGCTTCGTTACATTCACTTAATTCTCAGAATGTTCATAAACACCAAACTTTTGTTTGAATAATATTGTTTTTCAAACATTGATACCGGACTGTCTGAAATCATAATTGATAAAAGCATAGGTATATTTTCACAAAGAAAATAAATTCAAAAAATGATTAATGTAAAATAAACCCTTAGTATGTTAAAAAATGAGCGGTAATATGAAACTAAACATCATTTTATTAAAAGAAGGTCTTAACAATGGGTGTTGCAAGGGGCTGCCAAACCATTAAATACGCCATTGCGTAAAAGAAATATCAAATCTCAATAATCGGTCCAACTTTTAATAATAATTTTCTTTAGTTTAATAAATTTTTATTAACATTTTCTTTAATTTTTAGCAATATTTATTTCTTAAAATCAATGTAGCTAATGCGGAGATTTTATGCTAGAAATTTGTACTATAGTGGAATTTTTGTTTTAAAAGTAACTAATAAACAATGATTTCTAGCTTAGGTTGGGTTTTGTTTTCTGTAATTGTAGTATAGCACAGTTTAGTTTGTTTAATCAAGATTACAAACAACAAAGTTAAATCTTAACTGAAATAATCTTTTACATATAGATAAAATTAATTAACTAAATAAACTAAACTAGTAACTAAATCTTAAACATAAAAAGTATGAACTTGTTTCAAAATCCTTTTATGTATTATATATACATTTATATATATAACAGCAATCGATAAGAAAACAATGACGCAAGATAATGCTTCAAATTTCTCTATTTTCTTGCAGCCACGGTGCTTACTTAGAAAAATCCATTAAATAACGCTTAATTCTGAAGAAAAAGGAAATAATGACCATTCTTCAATTTAATAAACTCCCGAAATGACGCATCATTATTCTTTTCAAAAGAGGCATGCATTCATTTCAGATATATATTATGCTGTACATTGTTTCAGCTGGTCTCCAAACATTGGTTGAAGTAAAGCACACAGAGATTTCGACTAACTTAAATATATGTGCAATTCTTTTTTAAATCAACTTGAAAACCGGAATAAATTCGACTCATTCGAAACTCCTTTATAAAGGACCTTAATACATAATTTTCTTCTCAATTCGAAAAGTTCTGTTTTGTGTATAATTATTCTTTAAAAAAAAAGATAGAATTGTCTCCCCAATACTTTCTCGAACACTCTTTAAAAGACTTGTCATGCCAGTGAACGCCTTACATAGCAGTCGCGTACAACAGTTACGAAATATCAACTTTTGGCGTGAGTTTAGCACTTTTACTGAATATGTCTGGAGAGTTATTTAACGATTTATCCCTGGTATGCATTAACAGAATCCAAAAATTGAATTTATGTTTCAGACACGTTTTTATCAACCGATTGAAACAAAAAAATGATACAACACTGCATTTGTAGTCACAAATTCCCATATCAAATTGGATATACTTAAGTCATCGCGATACGCGTTTATTTGTTTCTGAAAATACAAATTGACACACAATCAACTCGTAGTTGGATTTGTCTCAAACTGTGATGGGTTGTCTACACTATAGATGCTAAATCTGTGTATCAAATCTTATTTATCTAGTTCTCTTCATTTTGTAATGATCGTATTAACTTATATTCGAATAGCCGGATAGTGAGACTTCCTCTGAAAAGATTTTACTCAAAATTTGATTTGACCGTACATCAAATTTCAATCGTTTAGTTCAAAGAGGTTTTGAGCTATCTGTGTCGCAGAACAGACAGAAGGACATTTTTTTTAATTTGTCTGTTGCCGAAAACGTAAAGATTTATTAAAATCTTGAATTCAAACTTTATGGAAGATTACTATACTTTCTCTATACTAGGTACATAAGAACGTAAAAGAGACTTTATCAAAATTGTTCAATATGGGATACAGAGAATTTTTTATAAAAAATGATAGATCTGTTCAACAAGAATGATAGAGCTTGTAAAGGGCTAATCTTTCATTGCATCTGAATATGCACAAATATTTTTTAAATTAAACACGAAAATCATAATATATTCTGAATTCTTGAAAAATCGAAAAACTTGCACACATCAATGTATACTCTTAATAAATACCTCTTCTATTCATTTGCAATATGATTTTTTCTTTCTATTTCTTAATATTAGCCGTTTATGAAGATCAGCTGACAAACAAAGACTAATGGCTGCTAAAAATTTAATTTAAATATTTTATATAAGTTGGCTTCCACGACTCAACTTCATCAGCAAATTATTTTTAAATTTCATATTTTGATCGATTCAACTCGTACAATGTACGCCGTTGCATTAAATAATAGAAAACATTTTATCGATATTTTTTTGTCATTTTCTCTGAAATTTTAACATTAATTTAGAACGTAATTTCTGCTGCTTCTGAGATTTTATTATAAGCATAAACAAGTATAATTATAAACATAAGTATAAACAGAAAGAGTTTATTATAAGTATACCTTAAACAGAAATTTACCGAAATAATTTTATTACTTCATTAACAAAAATGGAAGAAAACGTCATGGAAAAAAAATGTCATTATGTGGCAAAAAAAATTGTTGAGTTTCGCAAGAATAGAATATAATGTAGTAAAATTTGCTTAAATTATTTTAAAGATTAATGAAAAACATACAAAAAGTGCACAATATAATCGGTATAATTGAAAAGAGCTTTTTGAATTCTTTGTTGGTGTATAGCTCTTTTTTTGAGCTGTGGTAATTTTGAAATTTAAGGAGGAAAAAAAAGCGTTAATAAAAATTATCATTCAGAATTCAATCTTCATTACACATTCACTTTTCAGAAAATATTAGTGACTCTAAATATAATGGCACCAACACACACAAATTCATTTTTTTGATTAGCGAAAAAGAGAGAGAAATTGAACATTTTTTTAAGTGTTTATGAATCGGCGCCACTTACACCATTATCACACCGAATCACAAATTCATGAGTCTTAGGCATGGAGACAAGTTAGGTGTTATGAGACAAGTTTCAAATCTTAACTTTTCTTGAAAAATAAAGTATACGAATCAATCATTGTGTCAAATTATTCCTAACTTCCGCTCCACATATGCAGATCAGACGGTAATGTTCGCCAAGAAACTGATACAAATTCTTCTCAAGCAAAACATCGAGTTTATAAACTTCATTAACAAGATTAAATCTTTCTCTTTTCCGGAAACATATCAATACGTTTTCTTCTAGTATCAACTTTCTTTTCTTAGAGGAACATGACGGCCATAATCGGTGACTTCGCGACAGCTCAATTTAACACACCGCCGAGAGTGATATCAGATAATTTAGTCATTAATACCAATCGATCAGCTTCCACTTGTCATTAGAAAATTGTTAATCGACGCCAAACGCCCGCCCTCCCGCCCAAATATTTCTTGTCCCGCTGGAAAGTTTAACTGAAAATTTCTTAAGTTACATGAAAGATTGGAAACCCCGTAGGTTTAGCTAAATCAGTATTACTTTTACCAGGCGTAGTGCTGGTGGCATCTTTAAGAGATTAAAGGGGAATTATCCTTTGAAATAAATTATCAATACTAACAGCTGTAATTGATAAATGAATTTACGTTCCATTTCCTGTCTCTTAAGAAAATTTGTATGGTGAAATTATTAGTGCACTTGGGTGGTTGTTAATTGATTTTCAAGCATGAGCTTATGTTTTATTCCAAACTGACATTAAGGTTTTCGGATATCTTTTATTAATATGTTAATAGTTTGAGAAGCCATGTCATTTCATACTCTTATACAGATCAGATTAAGTAAGGTTTCATAAATAATTCTTGGGGAATAATTTTTAACTGCGCTCTTTTGATTAGAAGAGCAAAAGTTTTTATTCTGAAACTGTGGAATATTATTGATAAATATTCATGAAGCTAATTTTAAAATTAGAGAAAAATGGTTTATACAAATAAAAGGTATAACCTTGTAAAATCAATTTTTAATTTATTGTATACGGAATATAGTAATTGTAATCGTCAAATTCAAATTCGGGATTTTGATGAATTTCTACGTTTCAGATCTCTCCCTGTTCGAGAAACATTACTTTGGCCTTATGCCTGCCATGACAAAATAACTCAAAAATGCGTTCAGCTATAAAGGAAAAAAATCGGCAATTCTTGCACCTTTGTAGATTTCTATGAAATTTTGAGCGAAACCCATTCAGATAAAGTATACCTATCCGGCTCTCCGAATACGTTAACTACTAAATAATACGATATAACTAAACTAAATAACTAATAATAACTAAATAATAAATAATACTAGTTAATACGATAACTACTAAATAAAGAAAGCTAGAGGATAAAATTTCGTAAACACATTTATCACCTAAAGTATAGGTACTTATCAAATTTGGAAATAAATTCTTCAGTGGGCTGGCTTTCTCCGAATTTTATAGTAGGTGGTTTTATTTTGGTTTCAGTCAGTTAGGAAAATCACATTTAAATATAAATGCAATTTGCAAGAACCGTTAAGAGCATGCCAGGGATTATTCGCTCAATGTGTTGACAAAGTTTACACGATAGATTGAGTAAAAATGTTAAATTCATGAACTATATTTTGCAACTATTGTTCCTCAATGCCGTGCAACGAACTTTAATTCAGAATGCAAGTTCTCCAATGCAAGTCATTCACAGCATACCCAAGGTTCATAATTTTATGAAAATGAATGGGGTAACGCTTTTATTAGAGGGCATGCAAAAAAGTTTTGGTAAAATCGTTCTACCTTTCTTTAAAAAAAATTGCATTTTTTGTGTTTCGGAATTATTTAAGATAAATATTAAAACGATAACTTCTTAGTTAAGAATGCATTTAAAATCCTGAAATAGCTTTCTAAGGAAAATTTCATATTCATATAGCAACTACGACCCAAAGAAAAAACAGGTCCTACAGTTACACTGAAAAGCATTTTAAATTGTTTTCACCATGCATGTTACTTCAAGCAAATAGTATGACGCTATTTACATACAATATAGCAGCTTATAAACATTATTATATTAAAAATATCTGACTGATTGATTCTCGTTTCTGAAGCCTGTGACTTATGAGAAGGCGTCGCATAACCTAAAACAAACATAGGAACTCGAATTCTAATGAAGCTATCTCCAAGATTCTCGAATTTCTATGACCCATCATTTTGGTCACTAAGCGATCATCACTTTTGTTTCGGAAATCATTGATTCGGTATCCAATTAGCAGCCATTGATATAATCTGTAAACCTGTCTTCCTTACCAGAAGACGTACTCGACGAGGAAGCAATATTACAAATTTCTAATACTATTCTATAAACATTATTTTAAAAAAGTCTCAAATTCCCAGAATCCTCAAATTTTCAATGTCACTTATTTCATGATTAGAATATTTTCTCTTTCCCTACTTCGTATATCAAAAAAGAAAACCTAATCATGTATAATTAAGATACAGTTTCATAATTTACTTAAAATTCCTAGATATACCATATTAAGTTTTCTGTGGATATAAACAGAATGGAAAAATCAATTTAGTTTTAATTGAACAATCAAAGTCCATACACATGCATTATTTATTCACTTGTAAAAGTAAACTCATTTTCGAACTCAATATTTATTGTCTGCTTATGAATCTGCTATGTTTCCAAAAAAAAAAAAAATTATCACTAATATATTAAGAGAAGTTATGAACTGACACAACTCGTTAACGCTTCCCTGGCAACGTAATGTGGAATGAATACAATTATTCAAAATGATCGTCACCGGTGTATGGAGGGGTGTTTAATAGCTGTTGTGACAGAATGTTAAGTAGATGCGTCACACTTAATTAGGCAGTTCGCTTAATCGGAGAACGGAATTCATAATCTAGCATTTAATTACTACATGTGACAGTGCAGTGTCACACTGAGTTGCGCTTCAAGTATTAAATTAATTTGAAAGCGAACATGAATAAGTTCTTTTTTTTTAATTTTATATGTCCAAACGAATTGAGTTTGATTAGGTAGAAAGTTTATAATACGATTTTGTTTCGATTTTCTTTGCTTGTTTGTATTCTAAAGAGTTTTACAAATAGAATTTAGAAAGGCAAGATTTCGTGTCTGTTCTTACTTTTTAAAAACGTTTAATTAACATCACTTGTTTCATGTTTGTGTGGATGAAATTGTATTATTGATTCTGATTATATATGGTGCTGGATGCTTGATGTAATGAATATGGAATTTCAGAGTTTCGTAAATTCTTCATGACAATAAGTTAATTTTTTCAGAACTTCATTATAGAATAGTCGCTTAATTTAACTTTAATTGTGACTCCATGAGTCTACTTAATTAATTATCTATGAAAAAAGGATTTTAAAATTCCGGAACATTTATAATTAAAATTAAAAATTAAAGAAAGTAAAATAATTAAGATTAAAAAATAATTTAGCTCATTAATATTTTTTTACATTATTTTTCTATTAAACGTATTACTTTTTTAGTTGTATCATTTTAATATTAGTAAGAAAAAGTTCTTTTTTTTAACTTTGTAGAAAGGTTTCCTTGGTTTTATTTTCATTAATAAATAATTTAATCATAAATAATCATTATTATTAATAATAATAATGAATAATAATGGAATCAAATTTTCATGGTGGCAATGTAAATACATTGAAATGAAATAATTTAGATTTCTATGAAAAGAAGAGAAATATTGATTAGGAAAAACACATTTTAAACTTTTCTTATTTACATAAATCCAAAAAAAAAAATGAACTTGACACATTAAATCGTCTCTTAACAAGTAACCTTACTTATCTTAATTTAACAAATTTTACAGCATCACGAAAATGCTGAATTTAATGGACCATTAATTATTAGTTCTTTTTTATGAATCTTGTTTGAATGTGCGATTGCATGCTCCTGTATAAAGTAAAAAGAGTCAAAAATATTCGTCGCAAATGGCGAAAAATTTAGTATTTTTCTGCATATCACATTTTTTATAAAATATATATACATGGTTTTTTTTTATTCAGCAACAAAATATAAGGACTCATTACAAATTTCATCTATCTAGCATTCTGTGTTTTGCAGCTACTGAGTTCCATTAGAATAGAGAAGAATGTATTTTGCTTAAAATTTGAGTAATTTTTTTAAATTTAGTGGTAAATCCATATATTAAATTTCCACCCCCTAGCTCAAAACATTTTTGATTTATAGTATTCACAAACAGACGGACGCAATATCAAGAATATGTTTTTCGGACTCAGAAATATCTGAAATAAGGAGATTCGTCAAAATCTCGAGCTCTAATGTTTTGACTTTTGAAATATTTTCTTTAATACTTCATATACGGAAAAAATTTTTTTTAATCATTTGATAAACTTCAATGGTATAGTTTTGTTTCATTTCTCTATTTTATGCAAAAATTCGAAACTATAACCGTTTCTCAAAATATTTATAATGAGCAATTACATCTGAACTATTTTTCACGTCTGTATGCATATTGTTTTAATTAATTGGCATTAAAACTTTTCGGCAGCTAAATACATTATTTTTAAGGTTTAATCACTCCAGCCTTAATTTTCTAAACGAGGCACACAGCCAAAATTTCATTATAATCCTATACACCAACCGATACATTTTGTGGCATATTTAGAACTTCGCCTGTTTTATCAATTTACCTTAAATTTTGAATAATACACATCTGTTAATAGACAAAGGATTAATTCATACCAAATCTTGCACTATCTACAGATTAGATAGCAATCTCCACCGTTTAGAGATTACTGGACAATACCGACCATGACCTTATTAATCGATAATGCTAAGCGTTGCAACTCGGCCGATGTATATTGATAACTGAATGGAATCTGGCTACACTGAATTTCTCACTGCGATCTGCAATAGATAGATCGAGGGGCACGATCAAAGGCATGTAATGAACGACAAGACAGTGATTGCGAACTATTTGTATTCTCAGCATCGGCGCGTGTTTAGCCATTGGTGATAGAGATGAATCAGATTGGATAATGGTCCAGCTTCAAAGGATACGTCTATTGAATTTGGGTTGTAGAAGACATGTTCATCTGAATTCTGCTAGGTGATGCCCCCAGAGAATTCTAACCATTATTAATAGAAATATAATATTGATATTTTGAATTAACTATTAGTAATATTTTGTAGAATAGTACTTGAGTTAATAGTAGAATAGTACCCAATAACAGTTTTGTTCTTTGTGTTCTTAATATTATATAATATGGCATGCTTTGCACTTGTATTCGTTGTATAGGAAAAATAAATGAATATATAATTTAGGCCTCATTCTGTCTCCCAATTGAGACCAAAATTTGCCCACATTTGTAATTTTGGTGTCAACACCACATACTAAATTTGATTCACTTTATTATTTAAGTATCTTTCATATTTACAAACACGCTTTAACAGGCATACAAAATGTCTACCAATGAAGGATTTAGTGCAGGGCATTTTGCTATCACCCATTGGGACTTCAATTTGTCCAAATTTGTAATTTTGATGTCAATACCACATTCCAAATTTGATTCACATTTCTTTATTATTATTATTTAATTGTCTTTCACACAAACAAGCATTAAAGGACATTCAAATGTCCACCTAATCAAGGATTTACTATAGCACATCTTGCTGTCACCCATTGGGACTTAAATTTGTCCAAATTTGTAGTTTTGGCGTCAACACCACATACCAAATTTAATTCATATTTGATTTTGTTTATTATTTCGGTAAGTCTATCTTTCATATTTACAAATATGCTTTAACGAAAGTAAAAAATATCTACCAAATGAAAGATTTAGTACAGGACTTCTTCCTAAATTTTATCCAGATTTGTAATATTGGTGCAAACACCCCATATCAAATTCGATTTACATTTTATTTCTTTATTATTTAGATGTTTCTCTTCATTACTTACAAACAAGTGTTCAGGGTGATACAAAATGTCAGTCCAATGAAGCATTTAGTGCAGGATTTCTTTCTATCGCCCGATTGGGACTTATATTGGGCCAAATTTGTAATTTTGGTGCCAACGTCACATAGTTACGTCTATCATATGTGCTTTACCGGACTACTCAGTGAAGGGTTTAGTACAATAATAGTGTTACAAACCTTCAATTCTGCTTCCCAGCATAGTTTGTTCCATCATTGAAAAGAATGTTTTACAGTCATCTGTATGGGACAGAGTCTGGGCGTCGTGTCGGGGGTCCCAGAGCTTGGCAACAAATTTGGCGATCATTTGGCGACTTGGCGACGAATTTGGCGACTTTGGCGCCAAAATAGATAATACCCGAAATTTCGAGAATGTTCCCGATCCGTCCATTGGGAACCGAGATACGCCTCGAACGTTCCTGATTGGTTGAGAGGCTTCTAGCTCCGCCTCCTGAGACCTATAAAAGGGTCCGCAGCTGCCAGAGAAGTCAAGTCCGAAGACTGAGCGGAGGAGTCGTAAGCGACAGAGCGGAGTAGGCGGAAACGACGGTGAGCAGCGACGGAGTCAAGCTCGTGCTGAACTGAGTTGTGAGCTACTGTCTGCAGTAGATTCTGGTTGTATGCTGCTGTGTATGCTACACGTCTCGGCTGAAGATAGTCGTCTCTGTGCTGTATATAGCTGTCGCTTTTGTGCTGTCCTGTGTGTCTTCGTGTAAACAAACGTCGTTGTTTTTATTCTACTCCGCCTGCTTATTGAGCGTTCTTTACACCATATCATTTCCACTATCCAAACGAACCCCGGCAGAAATTCGGTAACAATAGGGAAAAAATTATATCTTTGCCTTGAATATCATTAACTAATATTAATGATTCAGTTTGTTATTGGATAAGTTTTTGAGTCGTCGTAATCACCAACTCAGGAACGTGCAGATCGAAATTGGATGGACTTTGTACAAAATTTAAAGAAAATACCCATGTTTTTTTTATTATAAATATTATATAAATTTTCATGAACCTAACTTGTTCGATTTTTTTAATCATGATGTTCTTATGCAAATGGATGTGCCGGATAGATGGATGGCAAATGGATGGATGGTCGTATTTTTTTCTGGCAAATTTCTTCAAAATTCTACATGCCGACAGTTTTCGGTTTACCAAGATCATACCCAATTTTTATTCCTCCTTTTTATTTTAGAAATATTCTGTCCACATGAAAATAGACAGACTGAGAATTTCTTGAAAGAATTTTCTAAATTTAAAACAAGAAAATATTTCAAAATTTTAAGATCGGAATTTTTCTCAGATAAGAATATTTTCCTTTACGTATTATACAAAAAGAGAAAGTACAAAGAAAATACAATTATTTAAAATAATGATAATGTCCTGACAATTAAGATTGGTTTATTCATAATGAATTAATCATAAAAAATATAATCAAATCATTGTACCGTATATAATAAATAATTCTTTATGTACAAATTCCATTTTTCTTTTCGATTCTTTTATTACTGAAGGAGTTTCAAAAATTTTAAGCAATATAACTGTCTTTTTAGAAACCAAATCTATAACGATTCATTTCATATTCAGCGTTTTGATGGATTTTTATTGGCGAATAACACCCGTTCTTTCTGAAAGAGGTTTTGTGGACCAAAAAGGAACATTTTTAAAGGTATTTATTATTTAATGTAGTAAATGTTTGCACAAATTACAAAAAAATCGCCTTGAAATTAATGTACAAGAAAAAAGGAATTCCACTGCAAAAAGGTGAATTTAATTAGGTGAGGTATTATTTGGAAACATAGCCTTAAGCGAAGACGCAGATATGAACATATTTAATGAATTTCAAAAATCTGTTTCTTTATATACCTCATCCGCTCATTAAAGTTTCTAGATTTTTTTTTTCATTTCTTGTTCAACACGAGTCGCTTGTTTGCGTATTGCACTCATTTGTTATTTTGTTACTGGGAAGCCTAATAAAGATTTTAGAACGACACTGCAGGTTTTGAAATTTATGGAATACATGTATATGGAGAGAGAGTAAACATTTTGTCGTGCCCCACAACTTGGGAATCCTACACTACTACATCCAAAAGAGGAAATAAACAGATTCTATAATTTTTGAAAAAAAAAACTTCTAAGAAGTAATTTCAGAAGATTATAGTCAAATGCACATAGTTACCGCTATCGTGGTTCTGAATATACTTCACAGAGACTACTGTAATAGCATGAATGTCTTCCGTTTCATCAAGGGAAGTGACATAACAAATTTATTATGTACCCAAACAAGTTTTATGTTTCTTTCCTATAGCTTGCATTCAAAGCTGTTAATACATACGAGAAATTTTGTATCCATGCTGTCCTGATTGTCATTGAAAAATCTGTTTAAAAATTAATTTTTTGTAATTCTCTTGAAAGATCATTTTACTATTTTTCATTAATGCTTCAAGAATGTTTATTTGCTTCAAAACAATCTCTGCTACCAACAAATTTTAGTATCTGTTATAAATATTCAACTATTCACACACCCCAAAAATGCATTGTGCACGATGGTCCATAATAACCATTTTAAATAAATTAAAGCATTGCTTAAAAACAAAGCAACTTCAATGAATTAAAAACCGCTCCCAAAGAAATTATACAAACTTAATTCACGGCATACAAAAAAAAAAATCATCTTACATTACTTTCACCTTTCTCTAAAAGCTAGGGCAAACACCTGCCGTCAGTAAATGTTTGCCTATACATTTAATTTTCACTCTAACCAGAATTTTGTTCTCCGATAAATAATTAAATCAAGTCTCTTGATAAATGAGCCGAATTTTTTCATTATTTTAATCCAATGGCACACGGAATTCCACCTTTGTAAGCAGTTCGAAAAGAAGAACTGCCGCTTATCGGCCTTTCGATCGAGTGATACTGACTCTGAACATGTTCTTCTTAACTTTATTTGTTCTTCCCTGGAACTTTCCTCTCAGAAGTGCGAAGTCTCATTAGGGAAGATCCATCATTCTTGCCAGCCAATCAGACGAATGGACAGGTCAGCCTTTTGTGTAGAATTTATCTAGACAGAGCGGTGAGACAAAGGAACATCAGGCGGGGGAATTTGTCTGCTTTCCCCCCCTTTTTTCATGTTCCTTCTGATGACAATGTCATTTACCGACGCGTTCCTGTCGTTAGTTGACCTTTTTTGACCAGGGGATATTTAGCTAACGCTTTGATATATAACAAAGTGATTGCACAAAATATGGTTACTGTATTTTGTGTGTCATAGAGATTTACCATTTATCATTTTCATCACCAATTTACTTTCAATAAAAGAGGTTTAATAAAGCAGAAAGTAGTAACTGCTTAAGTATAAAAAGTATAAATGTTGAAAAATCAAAAAAAACAAAAAACACTCGCACTAGCGACCTTTTTACATATTTTTTTAATTACTTAAGACTACCAATGACTTTTCACATTTACTATATTATAACGTATTGATAATTTGATATTTTAACATAAATAATGAAAACTTGCACATTTTCATATGAATTGTTTAACCCTTTTGCCAAGAAAGAATTGTAGAATTTAGTTAAGGACTCAAATATCTTGCGGGGCGGCTCTGATGTACAATAGGCGTGAATCTAGTATTTTCATTTAATTTATCATGAGAATATATATTTACCTCTTTGTCAACCGACTGACAATAAAATTTGAGACTGAATTTCTGTTGTAATCATAAGATAGGAAATCGAATTTTATTAAGTCATTGCAATGATGAATTTATTATGTTCACATGCATACGAAAGTACAGACCGAATGAATTTCGTACAAAATTTTATAGAAATCAACAAATTTGGTTGTGATTCTGTATATAAAATTTCATCCGTCTAGTTGAAAGCGTTTTTAAGTTATCACGTTGATAACAGATATAATGTCAAAATTTTCCGTTTTGGACTCGAGGTCTGAAACTTGGCTACTCATCAAAATCTCGATTTTAAGTTTTCAGACGACTATATTTCATCTATATTTCGTATGTGTATATGAGAAACTTTTTAAAAAATTGAGTGGTCTCCCTGAAACGTTATTCATATTTTCTTCATATATAGATATATTATTGTCCTTTCTTCCCTGTATAAAAATGAGTACAAAACCATGTGTGCTAAAGGTCCTTAAGTTTTTTGCTTTCAGAGTAATGCACATGACCGTTTTATACTTTGAAATTTTGAAATCAAACGACAATCATTTCAAGTGACTTTTTGACACCAATTGAAATTAAAATGTGACAAAAAAAATTTATAGTAGCAAGATCGTATGCTAAACTTTGTTTGATTTTTCACAGTTATCGAGTTTACATTCATACGAATATGCATAAAGATAGACAATTAACCCTTTGACACATGTGGTTCAAAATTTAACACAAATCTATACTTTAGACGTTAAACCAAGTACCAAATTTTCCCCGTCTGGATCTTTACGTTTAGGTTTTCCGTCTGGAAAATAAAAAACGGAGAAACAGTGTTACACCTTTTTTCCACTTACATCTTCAAATTTCAATTATCTAGAAATTTCCTTAATATAAAGAGAATTCTGAGTGAGAAATAAGAATCCTCTATTCTTATTTCTCGACAGCCATTGTATTAGCTAGATCAGAGCACATTTTTGAAGAAAAAAATCTTTTCGTTTTCGCATTATTATACATGAGAATGCCGGCGTCCTTCCATAGGAGTAGCGCGTCTTCCCCATGATCTGGGCGTCCTGGGTTCGAGTCCCGGTTCGAACGGCATGGCTGTTCTTCATCTGTTCTATCTGTGAGATGTATGAATGTGCCCCCCTGTAAAAAGGAGTTGTGCAATCGCATGTGATGCGTGAGTAGCTAAGACGTATTATTGGCCCTAGTTGGCGCTACTAAAACAAGAAACGCTCCCTTGGCTTAAAATCGCTGACTTCGTCAGCGAGCTTGTCCTGGCAAGTGCCAATATAAACAGCATACGTGAGAATAAAAAGTATATTATGCTTTCTAAAATATTCAGTCATCAGATTTTGATAAATTTGCATGCTTTTAATCCTAGTATACCATTTTTTGTCTTCTTCAGTGTAGTTGCACGATAACTGAAAATGACATCTAAATAAATTCATTTGATGCTTTTAGAGGGCTAAAATACATAATAAATTTCTTTTAACTATTATATGAAGTTAAGGTCAGTCCTTTAAAGTAGTCTAGAGAGAGGAGAGTGCCACGCAAACCGTAATATTTTGTTAATAAAATCTGTCGCTCCATCCAATGACAACTCGTTCATTAGGTATATGAAAAACTCTAACATACTCTGAAATAAGTTTTTTAATGTTTCCGCACTTAAAATCTAATTTGATTTTTTTTCACCTCAGAGTTCGATGCTTTTTTCTAATTCTTCATTCTGGAAGTAGATTTTCTTTAATTACTTTTTCATTGTGAAATTGGAACTCTGTGTTTGTTTTTTCACTCCAAAAGTTGTAGGCAATTTGCTAACTTTTCCTTTCAGAGATTCCGACGCACTTTGCTTACTTTTTCAGTCTAAGAGTGATATATTCTTTGTTTAATTTTTCATTCTAACAGTTCGACGCTATTTGCCTATTTCTTAACTCTATGAGTTGAATACATATCCTAACTGAGAGTTCGATGCACTTTGCTTACTTTTTCGGTCTGAAAGGTAGATGCGTATTACTTACTTTCTTGTTCTTGGAGTTGAATGCACTTTGCTAACGTTTCTACTTTAAGAGCTTGACACTGCTTGCACACTTTCTTCTCTGAAGTCTTGATAGATTTTTCTTACTTTTTTACTCTGAGAGTCAGATGTTGTTTGCTTGCTTTTAAATTATAGTTTTTAAAAAATCTTCACATATTTGTTCTGATTTATTTTGATTTTTTGGTATTATTTCAAAGATTTAATCATAAGACATTCTGTAGAAAAATAATGTAAAATTCAGTGTAATAACATAATTATTCCATAAAAAAATAATGAATATGATCTTCATTGAATAGTTTTCTGAAATAGTATTTCGTACCCCTTCTCTCCTTAAAATTGTTAACAACGGGTTATAGGATTTTTCATGTTAATATTTATGAGAGACTGTAATACCTATAAACAGGGCCAAAAGGGCAAGCGGTAAACAAGGTTTATTTGTTCAATACATTCAACAGGGCAGACTTTGAACCTAGACCTACCAAATATGACAAGTAGTTACTTGCCATATATACAGATGAAAAAGTAAGATATTTTATGGCTTTTAATTTGATTTTGAATAATAAGGTAGCAGAAATTTTGACGTTTCTTTCTGTAAAACTGCAGGGAATTTGATCGCACAAAATTCATTTTTGCACTTATTTAAAATTTAAAAAAAAAAGATTTTTTCAGTGTTGTCAATTTCTTTCCCATACGAGTTTTTGTTCATTTTAAGCAATTCTTTCTTAATTTTCTTAATTAAATTTTACAATAATATTTTTTCATGGTTTAGTAACTGAGTGGATATATATGCACCGCGTAACGATTTTAAATAGATTTGCTCATTAATTTGCATGTTATTGTTGATGTAATTAAAATTAAAGATTCAAAAAATATTTAGAAGGACTAATCATTAAAATATTATCATGCTGTGACATTTTAGACTAAAGGTCAAATCTTGTTTAATTTGTTTTTATATCTTTATCTGAGAGTGTTAGTGTTTTGTCTCTTATGATTTGCATATTTTTCTGCAATGGAATTTTGTCCTAGTAATGATTGAACTCAATTTGAAAGTGGTTTTTATAAATACCAATGAAAAACTTCTTCATTAAATAACTGTAGTTTTAGTTTTGCAAATTGATTGTTGAAGTATAGCTAGAGATGGGTTGTTTTTTTTTTGCAATAAAACACCTTTCACATATACATACAATAATCATCAATTCATACAATTCATAGAAATTATAATGAAAAAATCTTTCTATGAGTTGTTGAAGTGTATTGAATAATGCAGAAGGAATTTGTATACATTGGATAAAGCGTACTGACAGCATCATAAAAATGAAAAAATCTAATTATGTAGACAATTTTCCCAATTCACACATTATACCAAACAAAACTGTCCGCGATATTAGTCGACGTTCAGAACATAGAACAACTTGGAGCGGATATTTTACATATCTTGCGCTAATAGAGTTAGGCATGCATCTCTCTCTCTCGCTATTTTTTTTTCTCAAGTAGAATAATTTAATCCTGCTATATGCTTAAATGACACTTCTTTTTAATTTTATCAATCCACTGAGGAATATTATTAAATGATTTGAGGCCAAATCAGTTTTGGCAGCTAACAAAAAAATAAAAGAAAAAATGATCCCCCAAAATAAGAAAATGCTTATCCTGTATAAATTTCCTCCAAAAAAATCCCCAAATTGCTCTTTTTCTCATGATAAGACATCCCATGCTTTGAATTTTTAGGTAAAAACATAACATAAAAATCACGTCTTACTAACTTAAAAATGATATCTTGGATCACTAACCAGCATTGAAAGGAGGGGGAAAAAAAGACAAAATGAGATAAAGAGGGGAAAAAAAGATAGGGAAGTACTATCCATCAGAACCTGTCGTCAGAACTTTCAATAAAAATGTTTTACATTTTTCTTTATCTGCATCGCTTCAAGAGGATTTATGGATGCCTATTGCAAAATCGATATTTGTTCTGGCGGACATCTTAAAAATCGAAGATCGCATCCCGACTAAATCCTGGAGGTGGGAATTTGGGCTTTAGTAAACCCTGATAAATGGATATGAATCAGTGTGCGAGGGTCATTCGAAGGTCACCGACGCAATCTTTCAGGCGCTTCAAGAAATGATGGATTGACAGTAAGGTACAAAGTGCAGCCGAGTTTTAATTTACCTTAAAAGATTCAATGATATATGTGATAAGCACAGTGACAGGGTGTCGGATATATGGCTCGAAGTTTGGCTACAGTTTCGAAGTGAGACGGTGGCTGCCATTGTAGGTGATTAATTAAATTTGGAGCCAATTGTTGTTTATTTTTTGATTTTTCTCAAATCTAGCAGTTAAGAAATAGAAGATTAGGATTAAAAATAGTTATATTAATCAATTTTTCAGAGGACTGTTTACCTCGGTAATTGATAAACTTTTGTTTAATGGACTGTTTTTATTTACATCTGATAATATTTTGTCTAAAGGGTGGAGATATGAAATCTCGAAGCACTATTTCAGTATGAAGATTTAGAAATGGAAATCAAAGAATTCTGTTCGTTTATCAATTACTTTCTCGTATACTTAATACAGAGAAAGCATAGTAATTATCAAAAAATTCGAACTCTTGAATTTCCGCATTTCAGATCTCCCTTAATTCGAAAAACATATTTTTGGAAAATAACCCTCTGTCTATATGTCTGTGACAAAGATAACTCAAAAACACTATGATCTAAACGGGTGAAATTTGGTGTACGATCTTTACCTCAACTTTACAGATTTCTATCAAATTTTGGACATCTAAAGAAAGTCATTCTGTCCGCTGTTTCAATATAAGTTAACACGATAGCTGTAAAACAAAAAAAGCTAGATGGATAAGATAAAGTACGCAGATTTAACTTCTATAGTGTAGACACTTGTCAAATGTTAAGCCTAATCCAACCACAGGTTGATTGTCTGTTGGTCTGTACTTTATGAAACATTTAAACGCAATTATTCAAAAACGCAATAACTTAAATATCAAATCTAGTATCAGAATTTGTTATTACAAATGCAGTTTTGTGACAAATATTTGTTCCAATCGGTTCTGAAAAACTTGTCCAAAGGACAATTTCGATTTTCGGGTACTGTTAATCACCAAAAAATTTCGCCAAGGATAAAACGATAAATTTTGTAAAAAATCTAAATTCACGTCAAAAGTACTATTGCACACCATTGCCATACAAGGCATTCTATGGAATCACAATATTAAAGAATATGCGAGAAGGCTTTGGGAAGATCTCTCCCAGTGGTTTGAAAAGCAATTCTATGACATTCAACTATTTTTCACAGTGTAATTGTCTTGCAACCGAGCGTTTAATCTGTTTATCGTACAGTTAGCATTACAGTTCAATGTATGATCTGTTCATCGTATCGTTAGCATTACAGTTCAATGTATGATCTGTTCATCGTATAGTTAACATTACA
>JAPMOR010103326.1:165035-201866 GCA_026543865.1 Argiope aurantia
GTTCATCGTATAGTTAACATTACAGTTCAATGTATGATCTGTTCATCATATAGTTAACATTACAGTTCAATGTATGATCTGCTCATCGTATAGTTAACATTGCAGTTCAATGTATGATCTGTTCATCGTATAATTAACATTACAATTCACCGTACAGTAACATTACAGTTCATCGTACATTTAACATTACAGTTCATCGTACATTTAACATTACAGTTCCATGTACTATCGTATAGTTAACATTACAGTTCATTGTACGATCTGTTCATCGAACAGTAAAGATTACAGTTCATTGCACGGTCTGTTCATCCAACAGTAAGCATTACAGTTCATCGTACGATCTGTTCATCGAACAGTAAACATTACTGTTCATCGTATGATCTGTTCATTGAACAGTAAACATTACTGTTCATCGTATGATCTGTTCATTGAACAGTAAACATTACTGTTCATCGTATGATCTCTTCATCGAACAGTAAACATTGCAGTTCATCGTACGGTCAGTTCATCGTATTACAAATACGATAACATTACAGTTCAATGTACGATCTGTTCATCGTATTTGTAATAATGCAAAACATCAGGAGAATAAAGCTATATATAGGTTGATTTGTTGATGAAGAGTTCAGTTCCTGAGAGTAAAACATTCTAAGAAATAATTCAAAAATTCATGCATCAATGTTTCAAATCTCATTTAATTTAGTATATCTAATCCAAGCTTATGAATCAAATGTTCATAATAAAAAGTAATTTGATATCTTTTATTGATCAAAGAATCTAACTTAGAAGTCACATATCAAACATTCATAACAGAAATAAAGTGGCATATTTTGCTGCTCAAAGCATCTGGTGTAAAAGCATGAGCCAAATCCTCATAATAAGAAAGTATTATTGCATTTTCTGTTGGTCAATTGATTTTCTGGTGGCTAACGTTGATGTCTGATTCGAATACATGAAAGCAAGTAACCTTCATGGAGCAGTCAAAAAACACTAACCGACGGTCAAAAAATTAAAAAATCTAATATCACTAAAAGGTGAGGCCAGGTAGATGGGTTGTTATCCTTTTAACAATATTTATATGCAATTGTCATATATTAAATAAAGAAAACTTGTAGAAATTCTCAGGGACATTGGTAGAATGTTTAAAAAATTTAAAAATTGCTATTTTTAGTACACTTTAAAGGCAAATCTATTGTAACATTAAAAGTTTTTTCCACTGCAGTGGAATCTTCTTTATTCATATTGTTCGACAGTCAAATCAAAACTAAGCACTAAAATTGCTAGCCTGAAATAAATAGTGATCTCCTAACAGAGAAAAATACAAAATACAATGCAAAATACAAAATACAAAATAAAAATACGATTGAAAGAAAATATTAGCAATAACTTCCAATTTAAGGGAGAATATTGGAAATCAGCAGATCTCAATAATTCATTAACCCTTGCTACAACGCAGCATAAAAAAGTAATTAAAATGTAGAATTTGCTATCCCTGAACTAATTTTTATTCTTTTGGCTTCGTCTCGCCTCCATCGTGCAATTAACTCTATAGCTAAATGTTGTTTTCTTGATTTAAGAAGTTCTCTAAATTCAGTGTTAAAAAAAGCTCAAATTAAAATTGAATTTTAAATCGAATTGAAACAAATAGTGAACTAATAACAGAAAAAAAATTCACTGCGAAATACAATATAAAAAATTGAAGGAAAATAACAGAAATGTCTTTCAAACTGCCCCGGAGAGAGAATATAATCAATAAGCATAATATAAAATAAAAAAATTGCAAACATCTTTGTTATAATCCAGAATAAAAATATAAATAAAAAGTAAATTCATAACAGATTTTTATTCACGTTCAACTTTATTCCCATCCGTAAAAAAAAAGAAAAAAAAAATTCCATTAAATTTGATAGAAGCCAAAACATAGATTGAGATCTCGCATCAGCAGGCATATTTTTAAATCCCGTTCAGTGTTACAGACGACATTTTATGATTATATATACTGATTTCTCTAGAATTACTTTTGTTCGCAATTTTCTGTCGTGAATGTCCTGCGCCTCTTCAGACTTCAGCAAGTCTTCCATCTTCGCATTTTTTTCAATAAATTCTTTATTGGGATAAGTTAAATCTGAAATAGATTTTTGTTTTGTTTTCTGCTTTATTATTTTGCAATTTCATTTCTTTCATTGCTTTTCATTTTTCTGAATATGTTTTGCATTTATATGCTGCTTCGAAGGAATTGCTGAGACACTTCTTTTAATGAAATGTATATTTGTATTCTGTATTAAATTATGCTCGATTATCAAAAATAGATTTTGTCACTTAATTAGTTGTCAATACGAAGTTTTGAACATCTAATTAATTTTTTGTACAATCTTTTCTATTGATCCTTTGAAAAAATAAAACTTAAATTCTACTGAAGCACAAAATACTCCTGCTGAGACTAAATTTCTTTCCACGAAAGAAAATCCGAAACCTTCTCAATTCCCCTTGCTTTAATGCGAGTTGTTTCCTTAATATTTTTTTTTTCAATTACGCTCTCCACAGGACACATAAAAGCGATCTCCAGTTACTGGCGATCCCCGCCGAGAAAACTGACCTCATATTAATTATCGCCGGCCCCAATCTGGAACCTAATCGCTGGCCATTTGGCGAGGAGAGAGGGAAAAAAAGCCAATAATCGCCTTCCCGGGATGAAAAGAAATCAAGAACCTCGGCTGCTTTCATTATGAATAAGCCAATATCTATTAACTCGCTGTCCAAACAAGTAGTTATTCAAAGGCACGAGAGTAATTTATCCTCTCTGGATGAAATAGCAAAGAGAGGTCCAATTTTTTTCTTGAGTGGGATATGCAGGTTATATGCTGTCTTGATGCAAAGTTTTTTAATTCGATAAATTAAGTCGGAAAATAATGAAATTTGAGAATGTTTTTAATTAATTAAGATAAGAAATATCTTTTAAATTATTTTTATAATTTTTAACAATATTTTTTTCACACAATTCATTAAATGGCATTTGCATCTTTTAGGGTTAAATCATGTTCATTAAAGCTGGGTTTACACTCGGACAGTTATAAGACGGCCAGTAGGCAGCGCATGCATAGAAAGGCTGAAAAATGCTGTTCGGCCCATGGCATGTACTTGTCCAAACGGGACAATAACATGCCACGGTATTGTATTTCCTCCCCTTAACCCTTAATGCACATGCGCTTTGTAACATTTGGCGATTTCCTTTGACGTGATAAAAATTTATAACTTATCATAGATTAATTCCGACATTTTTTGCTCTTTCTTCTTTCAAATGCAAGATTTTTTTATTTGCCATTTTTTTTGTATAGTTTTCCAAATTTAGGTATGCTGACCTTTATTTTTATTTTAACATATTTCTTTGTGTAAATATCCATCATTTTAATACGACACGCAGTGAAAAACCAAAATTAAAGAACGCCAAAATGACAATTAATAGTCAAGAATGGCCGAATGAAATTGTGGCAAACATAAATCAATCTCTTTCTATGCATGCGTTGTCTTACTAGCCGTCTTATAACTTTCCGAGTGTAAATCCACGTTCATTCAATTTATTCTCTATTTAATTGGATGCCGATTTCAAAAAAACTAATCATATTTACTTAATTTTGATCTAAATCATAAACAGTTACTTTTTAAAAAAATCATTAATGCCTTACAAAATTACAATCAAACATGTTTGGTTGATGGTAATCAATGGTAAATTCTCTCATTAAAACAAAATACAGTATAAATACAAATTCACAAATACAAAGACAATTTTTGTTTTCAAGCTCCAATGAGCAACAAGACAAGAATAAGAAAAAAATGAACTTATTACCAAAAGTTACGTATGCGGCATGATTGCCGTAAAGATCTATCTATTGGGCTGCCGATTGACTTCGTAGTGCATTGTCACCAGTTGTGTAAGATAGGCATTCAGTTGGATTTACATTTAGCCAATTATAAGATTCCATGAGTCACGCATGCGTGGAAGGGTGATAGCGCAGGCTCTGAAAGAGCTGACAATGGCAAAATCTTGTCTCGCCAAGACAAGTACTTGCCACTGTACAGTTTCTAAGCATGCGTGATCTTACCCAAGGATTGTAACTGGCTGAATGTAAGCACTATTTTACCTTTGAAGCCCCATTCAGGGAAGATTTGAAACTCACTCGGCTCTAAGTCGTGTTCTCAATAAAGGGGAAAAAAACCTTGAGTCTGTCATAACAACGGATTTAGTTCAACTAGCTTTTCACAAAGTTGAAAAAAATGTTGGAAACTCAAGTAATTATGGCCATCATGCCAAAATATAGATTTTGAAGGAATATTTTTGCATTCCTTATCCATAATTTTTCTTTAAATGAAATCTTATAGAACATCCAGACTAATGAGAAGCGTTAAAGAAATATTAAAGCCATTCACACATGTTTGATAGCAAAGATTTTCGAAGAAGGATCAAAAACCTGATCCACCGATATGATAAATGTCTAAATCTTCAAATCGATTATATAGGAAAATAACCCAGTTTGAGCATAACTTTTTGTAATAAATCTGTATAGAATAAAAAAATCAAAAACAAAACACCAATCATTGTCTAAGAAGTCAAGGTGAGACCAAACCTCTTAGCCCCTTACAGCATGCAGTAAGAAAAGATATTCTCAAGAAATGTCTTTCATAATTTAATAAGCTTTAGAAGAATCACCTTCTAAAGCTACCCTTTCTACCTTCCCTTTTATTAAAGATCATCAGCTCTAAACACAATCATTCGGCATCTGAATGGGAGGAATCAAAAAGCGGCATGGTGGAATGAAAGGAAATCGAAGAGTTCTCCCTTGCTTTTGTGATCTATTAACAAGTACCTTTGATCAAACTTGAGGTAATCCAACATTCAAGCAACAACAAAGAGAGAAATTTGTAATTATCAAAAACTCAAATCTGAGAATTTGATACATCTTTTCTTTTTAAATTGCTCATAGTCTGAAAAAAAGATTTCTAATTTCTAAAAGAATTGTATTCGCGAACTCATTTTTGGATCTAATAGCTGTAAAAGGAAGCAAATTAAGTAATGAAATTTGACATACTGTATATTAATGCAGGAATTATATATCTTATAAAACTTTACGCGAATTCAATTAAGGATGTATTTAAAGAGTTTCATTGTTGTTTGTAATAGCACTTGTCATAGACAAGCCTGCTGACGAAGTCAGCTATTTTAAACAGAAAGAGCGTCTCTTGTTTTTCAGTAGCGCCCTCTAGGGCCGAGAGCACATCTTAGCTTCTGACGTGTCACAAACCTTTTTATGGGGCGGACTTCATTCATTCATTTTATTAATTCGTTCACAGATCGTAATTTAGATCTGAATCAGAGAACAACCACCTCTGAACCAGGTGGTGAACCAAATTTCTCCTGGCTACAGTTTCTTTAACCAAAGAATTTTATGGATTTTAGAATTACATTTTAATTTCCAAAAAAGTTTGTAGCTGATTACAGTTTATATAAGAATGACGTTGAACATATAATCTAACTTTTCAATTAAATCCAAATCCAAAGATCAAAAAAGAATTCCAATCCCGAACATCCTTAAAATAGTTCCTCTTTTACAGGAAAGAAAATCCGAAAACTACTCAAATTTTCAAGCCTTAATGCGAATCTCTTTGCTTTCTTCTTTTCAATTAAGCTCTCCAGGTCCATTGGACAACACACAAAAGCAATCTCGAGTTACCGGACGAGAAAACTAACCTCATATTAATTATCGCCAGTTCCCATCTTGAGCCTAATCACTTGCCATTTGGCGAAGAAAGGGGAAAAAAGCCAATAATCGACTTCTGGGAATAAAAAAAAAAGTATTGGCTTCTGTTGGCATTCATTATGAACAAGCCAACATCTACTCACCCACTGTCCAAACAAGGGGTTATTCAACAGAGCGGGAGTAATTTATCTACTATGAAGGAAAAGACGAAGATCGCCGAAATTATTTTATCGTATTTTTTAAGGGAGATTAGTAGTTAATATGCAGTCCTATAAAAGAGTTTTATTCATTAGTTTTTCTTTATCAAACTTTTGTATTTGGCTTAAATTAATGAAATTAGTATAAGTAGTTAATGAATCTCAGTAAAAAAAAAAAAAGTTTTACCCTTATGAAATTTTCTCCCATTTGTCAAGTAGGTTTTTCCCATCGCATAACTGTTTGCTTTATTTACGTAATAAGGGGCGGAGCCATAAAAACATGGATTAACCATATTTGCTATTCTGCTGTTATTTAGAAATATATAGGATGTTTTAAAAATTGAAATAAGTATTTATTTCCTTGATTATTTTATTTAGACATATACTTCTTACAACAAAGATTTATTACCTAAGACGACCAATTATATGCAACTAATTTGGCCTTTTTTAATAAACCTTTTAAATGATTATATTTATATTCGCATATAATTTTTAGTAGAATATTTATCTTTTTTTTTTTATCTATATACATATCTTCATGCCTCTATCAGCAAACTTAGCAATTTTTTTTTTAAATTTAGAAGAACATGTTACTAATTGAAGTGAAAATACTTATTGCTTAATATGTATTTCTTCAATTCAAAAGACAAAATGTGAAAATATTTCTATCGTAGTAGATCTTACAAACATCATTATTAGAACAAAACTTGCTACTTATACAGATAATATTCAATATGATCATTTGCTTGCTTTTAAGAAGGCAAACTGCCAGTGACTAAAGTTTGGCATTATGGAGAGTAATTGAAGATGCAGATTTTGAGTTTCCTTCCGTAAATATTTCAATTATTGTCGCGCACTTGTTTCGTTAATATATTATTCTAGATTGTTTTATATTTAATGTGAGCTACTTTTTTTACTCCATTATTCTAATAATTTATTGTAATATGCATATGATCTTTGAGTTTTGTTCGTGTAAAGATCAGATCGAATATTGGTGTAAAATGTAAATAAGTGAGCTATGTTAATAAATTTGCCTTTTAATATTTCTACAAATTTTGTAGATAAAAGTAGAAACTTTGTTTGCGTTTCAATAGAACATTTTACTCAATGACAATTTTACCCTGTCAGGAACAATAAAAATGTAACTATTCTTTAATGTTTTTATAATCGATCTCTGCAGAAACCAAAATTTAATTTAATTGCCCATATTATTTATTGAAATATATGTCTATACTCAAGAAAATAAACTTTATTTTTGAGATATCCTATTTCATGTCTTTTTTATGTATTTCATTAAATAACAATATTGTTTGAAAACTCATTTACATTTTTTACTTATGAAGAACTATTGCTGAGAAAAAAAAATTATATTTTGTTATAGCATCTTTATTGTTTTTCATTTTGTTGATAATGTGTCATAGATTACATTGGGGAATTCATTTCATAATTGATATTCTTCTGTTTCGTTTAAAATCAAATACCATATCAAAATGCTATTACTTATCAACAAAATACACAAAATTCAAATTTATTGAGAGCAATACGATAGTATGGTGCATTAGAAAGTCATACATGTTACTTTTGTTTTGCAAACATTTGACGGTTTCACTTTTTGATAGTATCCAGTCGACAACAAAAGAAGAAACACAGGCTTCTAGTTTTTGAATTATTATTATAAACATTATTATTCTGTAGTATAGGATATTTATATTAAAAATTAAATTACTGAAATTAAAAACATTTTTTTCAAATGAACACAATTTTAACACAATTTGTCTGTTATGCATCTGGTATCAAACAATCTTGTCTAAAAAAAGCCTTCTTTTACTCAAACAAAATCGAATCGAAAGTCTTTTAATTTTTTTATATTTTCCTGTGAATATCTTCTTTTCTATTTTCCGTTATACTGTCCAGAGTTCGAAAAATAATTCAACACAAAAGCGATCTGTAGTTCCTGCAGAAATTCCGCTGCGGACTTGGCCCACGTCTTAATCATCGTCGCTTTCAATCCCAAACCTAATCATTAGTCATTCGATAAAGTGAGCAGGGTAAACAATATCGTAGAGAAAGGATATCAGTGGCTACTGTTTGCCTTCATTATTAAATAGTCAATATTCAATCTCTCTGACCTAAAAGGATATTTATTATTCAGCAGATGGTTTGCTGTTTTATATTCTCCTAATAAGACGCAGCGAAATGTATTGATCTTGTAACAAATTTGTTAATGTGTTGTCATATGATGAAAGATATGTTTTTATTTGATTTGGATGTAAATTTTATGAAATTTTGGGCAGATATTTAGATAGATTTCTTAGATAATTATTACAAGAAGAGTTTTCACGTATTTTAAAATAGCTCCTCAATTTAAAGAGTGATTAAGACAATATTATTTAAAAGAAAGGATCCATTTATTTACTCAAATAGAAAAACACCAATTTTGATATCAAATTGGATTATTACTATACCGTTTTGAATTAATTCATTAGTTAATTATTTATTATCGTTATTCTTATACCATTAATATACCGCTATCAAATTTTATTATGAAATATAAAATCTTTAAATAAAATTTCTTTCCTCTTTGTTAATGTTTCTTTGAAACAAAAACAGTTTAACTAAATATCTTGAGCGAAAAGTCTCCATATTAATCAAAATCTCATATTAAAGAATATATTTAGATCAATTCGTAATCTGTATTTTTTTTTGTAAGTTTGTATATAAGTGTAATTATAGGTTTCATCGATTTGATTTTAAATATGATGAATAAAATTTGTCTTCTTGTCACAGGAAAAAAATTTTTTCTTTAAATTTGTTGGGAATTTTTTTTAAAGAAATACTGAATTTTGACCTAGCAAAAGGTTCAACGTTATAATAATATTAATTTACTAAATTATCACAAAATTTTCATCTTTTTAAGTCGTTTAGAAAACAAGAGACTAAATAGCGATGAGAAAGTACTTTTTGGTTGATACGCTTTCATATTCTTTTGTAGCTAATTATTTTGAAAATGGGCGATTAAATACTTAAAAAGTGCACCTTGATTGATAACCATTCATATCCTTATGCCTGTTCGTCACCAGATTTTCATTTTACCAGAATGTCTATGATGTTTCAGTTTTTGTTTGAAATTTAAACAAACATTGTATTCTAACCTAAATTAAGTACGTTAGACAAAGGACGATTTCAATTCATATTTTTGATAGATATTTACAGTTATAATATTCTCTTCCTTTATTAACATGTGAGAACATGATGTGGTCTGGTTAGGCTGCTTTGAAGCTCGGAATCGCTTAGGCAATGAATAAAGCATAAGTGACAATTTCCAACGTCATCTTTTAATCGCATATATTTTTTCCCTGTTTTTACCAGTATTACATTATTATTACTTATACTTCTTTGAAAGCAGATGCGTCTTTAAAAGGTTGACCTGCTTTTACCAATATTGCTTTATAATTACGCATGTTTCTTTGAGAGCAGTTGCGTTTTTAAAAGTTTGACGTAGAACAATGGCATCATAGTTATTTCATCTCAAAATCGGTCGAGCTCTAAAACTTTGTTTGCATGCTAGAAAAATTTATATCTATATATCTATATATCTATATATATATATATAATATATAATAGAGAGAGGAGAGTGAGAGAGAGAGTCGTGATTGTTTCAAATCGGTTTAAACTGCTTAAGGACTTAAATATAATGTTCTCACATAATAACTTGAAATTTGCGATCGTAGATCTCATTTTTATATTTATATTATATTCATATGTTTTATAGGAGTTTTTCTTCTATTTTCTTTAAGAGAACAGGCAAAATATATAGAATGTTTATAAAAGCCGTCCCTAGAAAAAAAAAATCCGAAATCTCCTCTATTTTTCGAGCTTTAATGCGAATTGTTTCTTGTCTTTTTTTCTTTCAATTACGCTTTTCTCTAGACAGACAAAAGCAATCTGCAGTTATTGCGGAATCCCCGCCGAGAAGACTGACCTCGTATTAATTATCGACGCTCCCCATCTTGAACCCATTCACTTGCACCTTGGCGAAGGGGAAAAAACCCGTAATCAGCAGCGAGGGAAAAAAGAAATCAAAAGCCTTGCTCCCGGCATTCATTATGAATAAGCCAACATTCACTAGCTCTGTCCAAACAAGGAGTAATTCAACAACGGATGAGGAGTAATTTATCTTGTCCTATGGAAGTAAAGTGATTGCCTCGATTATGTGTTATAGAAGATCGTGTGGCGGAATTCTTCGGTAATTTATGAATTTAGTTAAAGATTAATAAAATTTTTTTGACTCCAAATTTATGAAAGAAATTTTAATGAAAACTTTCTACCACTGATTAAATGTGTCTTTTTTTAAAGAAAAGTTTGCGAAAATGTTTCTTTAGAGAATAAGTGAATAATTTTTTGATTACTTTTTGATAGACCATTTCAGCTCAATCGATTTTAAGTACTGTTTTATTGTTCCATCTGCACTAGAGTGACAAGCATAAAATTATTTGATCTCAAAATGTTCTTTTTGTAATTATGTTACGTTTTCTTATAATTTTCATTGCAGAAATTATTCCTGGTGTATTAGGCGAAATTAAGTAATATTGTAACGAAAATACATTCTCGTGTTATTCAAAATATTGAAATGAAATCTCGTTTTTTTTATACATTTACATTTGAAATAGACTGTTTATTTAATCGTCGGTAAATGGGTTAAAATTGTTCATTGATCAAAGAAAAGAAAACAATGTTTCCCTAAAATTTGTTTTATTAAACAATTATATAAAGATGTGGGGTCGTTAACGAGTTCAGTAAAAAGTCCGAATTTGTGTAAGTTATTTATTTACAAGTTACGTTACACACAGAGAGTTTACATACATAATTTTAAGATATATATTTAAGAGCATGGATTAAAGCATACAAAACAAGGCATCAGAGGGTGCTGTCTCTAACATCAGCATAGCCAGTTAGGATTTGTGTTACTGAAGCGGCTACAAAAAGATATATGTAAAAAAATATTCATTTTATTTTTACTCTCTTTTAATAAAGGATTATTTAGGAAATAATAACTAACAAATTCAATAAGCCATGACCACTAATTATACTGGTTAAGATTATTTTGCAAGAAAAAAGTTCCATTAGCTTACTTAGATCACGTATCTTTCTGTTCAGACATTCCGTTTTTTCGCAGTTGCCCAAAATTACAAGAAATTGGCCAATAATATTCTAGAGTTTGTTGAATTTCTCTTAAATCACATAATTTAACCCTTAATACTATATTTCACAAGGAAAGGATTTCAGTATGAAGAGCTTTACTATGTATAATTTTCGTCAAATTTATATTATTTCTGAAGAACGGTAAAACTAACCTATCTTCATGACATAACATCTCCAGTTAGGGAAAATAAATCAAACTTCTAGTTTGGAACTCAAGAGCATAATAACGTTTTATTCGTTTGTCTTTATTTGACTTGATTGTATTAGACATTGCATTATTTGCATAAAGTATTTACATCACACTCAGTTTACAAAAAATGCTAACCTAAAAACATTATCATTTTAAAGATCATGGTTAATTTTATAATCTGCATTTTTTTGTGTACTATTATTCCATCGTCATTTTTATATTCCTTTTATGCATCCATTAAATTACGCTAAATAGAAAAAGATATGATGTTATTCGTTGCATATGAATCAAATGTACACATGCAAGTTTTGAAAATAAGATAGTTCTGAAATGGAAATTTGCAAATAATTTGAGTAAAATATCACAACGTGTATGCCTATAAATAGAACTTTATATATATTTCTAAAGAAAACTAATGATAAAAATATATTGTTTTAACCATTGTATTATAAATATTGAATATTTTATTAAAACAAAAAAAATGGATGAAAATATAATAGGTAAGCATAAAAGGTAAGGATGAAAATATAATAGGTATAATAGGTCCACTTTTAAGATTTAAATTAAATAATTATTAGGTGAATGCGTAATTAAAGTCAATTATGCCATTATTCCAAAGTTCTTGAAAGTAAACGTTAAATTTCCATTAATTTTAAATTCAATATTTAATTAAAACATTAAATTCATTTTGCTTTCTCCTATATATATATATATATATATATATATATATATATATATATATATATAATGTGTGTGTGTGTGTGTGTGTGTTACAGTGAAAATTCGAAATCAGTTAAAACGCAAATTAACTAGGGAAAACTCGTTTTCACAGACAGAGCTAAGGAGAACCAGAATTTACGAGGGAAAATGTGTTCAAACTGACAGCGCTAGGGATAATCCGTTTTATCTAGTCATTTTAGGTATTGTCCAGTTAAAACCCTATAAATCTAGATTTCTTGCTTGTGAAATTTTCAACGCAAGTGCAATCGTCTAGTTTTATTCCTGCTGGAACATGTTTGTGCTGTTGATTTATTTGCCATGAACGAAAAAAATGTTAATGCTAAATGTGCCAAAAATTGAGAAAATAAATTTCTTGGACCATTGTAGTTTTTTTTACATAAAAAAAAACAGAATAATGTTAAAGCTGTTACACATGATGAATACAACACTCTCTTATTTGAGGTTGTAAAAGCCAAATCTGCCATTAGCCAGACTTCAATTCAGTACCGAAGATGAAAAAGCTTTGACGTTCTTTTAAATCAGTATAAAAAGATTGGTTTCTTCAAATGAGCCTATAAAATTTTATTTACCAGTTGAAGAAGTTTTGATGCTATCGAACTTGCACATGTGGTAATAGGAATTGGAGATAGACTGACTTAAAATTGAAATTCAAGAAAATTTGTTAACACAACTACTGAGATGATGCAATATTTTTTTATCGACGTATGAAACATGTCAACAAATAAATAAATAATAAAAAAATAAAAAGTAAAGGTTTGGTTTTTAAAACTATTATTCACTCAGAAATGAATTGATGGCTACCAAGTGGATTTGATTGACATGCAATCTCAGGCAGACAATGAATGTATATATATTTATTAAGATTTACCAGAATCATTTAACATTATATACGTATTGGCCAGACATGAAGATTGTTCATGGGAAACCTCGGCTCAGCCAGTCGCAGGATTCGGTTGAGAGGCCAACCAAGACATAGAAAATATGACTTCATATGCTTTCATGGATGAAAGATAATCAATCTACAAAGTGGTCTAATGGTCTTCGTTTTGTCCAATTCAAGGAAAGCAGAATCCTATATTCAAGAATAAAGCAATCACCATACAACGGTATGTTTGAGATTGAACCAAGAGTTGGAATGGCAACCTCAATCTTGCCGTCAGATATTATAAAAAATATGGAAGACTAGGATTAACTTCAGAAAATTTTCGAGAACATGAATGCAGAAGAGCAAGAAACTGAACAAGCACAATAAGGAGGGGCATATGCTTGCTAGTAAGTCGACCTAAATTTTTCTCATTATAGAGGAACTAGAAGAAACTAATAAAACAAGCCAAACGAATGAAAAAGATCTTCGATGCAACACATCCTGAGATTGATATTGTAGTAATCAATCGTTGTTCCCATTCCATATGTTGATAGAGCAAAAGCTGATTTGCAAAATCTCATCGCCGCAGAGCTTGAAAAAAATTAAGATGACCTGTACAAAAATGGTACAAAAGATATTCTGAATAAATTGTATTCGAGGTAAGAAATAATATTTAAACTTAATTTGTTCAATATTTATTCCTTAAATATATGGTTAATACTTATATTAATTTTACAAATATTTATACAATATACAGCTAATCAGGGTACAAGTTCGATATAAAAATTTAATATAATCACTGATTTTCAGATCTTAATTCGATGTATCGCCGAAATTCTTTTAACTCATGAACGAGTATCGAATTAGGACATTTCGCTGAGAACAGCAACAAGAAAAGAAATTGTAGGAATTGGACAAAGGTTCGCCCGCTATTCTTCTAAAAAAATTGTTCTTCAAAGAGATGTTTGTGTATGAAAAATGGTTCTCTTTGTAATTCTGTCACAGCAGTTTGCCACGTAGAAATAAGTAATTTGTAATAACGATACTGCATTAAACTGTATTCAAGTAAAGTATTTTTCTTTAATGATAGGTTCTTTCCTTAAACATTGTATTAGTAAGTTTAGTTTAATACAATAATTTTATATTAAATTATATTGTCTGACAAATCATTCGAAATTTTTACGAATCTCTGTTTTAGATCTCCCCAACCCTAAAAAAACGCAGTTTTGGAATTATATTTGCTTGCAAACACGATAGCTCAAAAATGAGCTAGATATATAAAATTTAGTAAGATATATTTACACCAGATTTTTAGATTTCTATCAAATTTTGCATACCCTCCACTTAGTGGAAATTTATCTGGCTGATTGTCCGAGTACAGCACAGCGCGATAATTACAAAATAGATTGTACCAAATGTTATCTATCTAGATCACAGATTTATCATCTATAATGTAGTTTTATTTTAAATTTTGAATCGAATTTGGGAAGAGGTTGACAGTCTGTCTGAACTTTCACACACGCGTAAGTATGATAACTCAAAAATGGATAAAAATATATGAAATTTAATATATGTATTAACATTAAAATATAAATTTTTCTAAAATTTATTGTTAAATTTCGCCAGAGGCTGACCGTTTGCCAATATTTAATTTTGCTTCCATAAAAATTCGGTCATTAAAAAATGCAACTACCTGGATAAATTAAATTTAGTATAGAGGTGTCTCATCTGATGTGCGCATTTTTATGAAATTTTGAATCAACTCTGTCTGAGGGTTGACGGCATATCAATCTGTGCATTGTCACTTTCGTAAACACATTGTCACTTCCTAAACATCAATTGACTTAACAGCGCAACGATTCAGGTAAATAAATATTGATATATGATCATAATACTATAATTGTAGCTTTTCAAAATTTTGGTTATAAAAGTCAAACACATCCTCGGTTTTATTTACTATTCTAAATAGCAAAAATACTCATATGAGGTTTATTTAAATATAAAATTCTGAGCGTTCGTGGCGGTCATGGCTTTGTTCAAAGACCGCAGTTTTGTACTGGAAGAAGAGAACCTTTATTAGGGAGTATGCGATAAAGTTCAGGAGAGATCACCCCTGATGGTTATTAATAATGTAAACCTTGATTGATAGTGATGTTCAGTTGCCTATCTTATAAAATACTTTTAACGGATTTGTGTTAGGCAATTTACTGATAGTAGCTATCCTAAAAGCATTATCATACTGAAATCTTATATGAGCTGTGTCTACAAAAGAAATTTTGAAATTTCTACATTTTTTCCCGTCCATAATGAATGTTATTTTCTTTACACTTTTCTGATTCTTTCGACCTCGCACTAAGTTACCTCTAGTTTATATCTGCTCCTTTCTGAGGTATCTAACCTCATATTAACTATCACAGACTCTAATCTGGAAAGTAATCACTCGTCATTTGGCAATGAAAAGAGAAAAAAGTGAATGATATGATTCGTGGGATTAAAAGAAATCGAATGTCCCGATACTCATTATAAAGAAAGTCCAACGTTTTTTTTCTGTGTACAGGCAATGAGTTAATCAGAAAGAAGATATTTATTTGATCCGCTAGAAAGTCCTAATATTACCTAAAATTATTTTAAGAAATGGATTAAATTATGTTGTTACAATGTATAAAACAATTTTATCTGTAGTATTTAGTTACACATTAAAAAAATTTGAAGAAGTAGTTTAAGAATAGAAATCAAATTCATTTGACATCTCTAATTAAATTTTCTCTAAAAGATTGGAATAAATGCCTTTCTAAGAAGAAATGAAGCGTTTCAGCTTTTTTTTTTCTTTTTTTAAATGTATTAAAATCAATTTTTAATTCTTAAAGAAATTGTATTTCAAACTTGTGCTCAAGATCTTTTAATTTTATCAATTTCGTTCCTTCCAAAATTTAAATAATTATAAATACTAAGCCCCTGTTTTTGTTTCATTGAAGCATAAAATTTATTGATAGATTTTTTTTTTCCTCCATTTCCGAACTTTTGTCAGTGAACGATAATTCAGTTAACCATCACATGTTTACAAATGAGAAAATTGACACCATTTCTTTCATTCTTTTCATTATGTGCTACAGATTTATAATTTGTTATCAGTTTTTAATACCTTAGAAATATAATCATCCACTTAGTGTTTCATTTAATTAATTTTCCGAATAAGCTGATAAATGGAGCTGCCCTGCAAACGATTTGTAAAAGAACACCGATTAAAATTTTTCCTAATATTTGTAAGAATCCATTTGCAATATGGCAAATACTAAAGTGTTGAAAATAATAAAATTAAAAAATAATAAAATGAAATTCGAATCAGAATAATATTGCTTTAAATATTTCATTCTGGATTCTTTAAATATTTCTTTATCTTGTTTTTGCCAGTGAAGGACTATTGAAAAATTGCTTATTATAAAATTAATATTCTGGGTCCATTTTTTTTTTCCAAACTCGCCAAGCTTCTCTATAAATCTTCAGATGCTCGCCAAGTGTGTCATCCATCTTGTTGTAGTATCCATTTTTCATCCGATTGTAATATCTGCTAAATTCTCTTCTTTACTAGGAAACTAACAGTCAAAGGGATTACTAATTTGTAGCAATATGTAATGTCTTTTTAAACTTTCATAAAAACCCTCAAGAAAAAACTAATAAACTTTTCACCTAAATCAATTAATGTAATTATGATGATAATATGGAAAATACCTGAAATCAAGTGGAACTATAGTCTCTACATCCATTGCATTTTATCTTTCATGCTCCTAACCTCCACATAGCTGTTCCTGTGGCTGATATTGGCAAGAATGCTTCGGTGGGAACTCCAGGAAATGAGTTTAAATTTAAATTATGTATGTAAATTATGTAATTATATATGTAAATAGTTATCGATCACTTAACTTATAAAAAAATACAGTAAACTCGTGTTGCTAATAAAAAGTGTCGTCACTTGTGTCAAGACATTATCAAAGATGCACAATTTATGAATTGAATACTGGCTTTATTCTTTTATACTTTTTTTTTTCTTAAATCTTAGAAAACTTTCTACAACTTCAGATGAATCAAACTGTCTTCACCAAATATGAACGTAAGCAAAATAAAATAAATCCAACGACACCTTCTTCGTTCTGCTGAGACAACATTCTTTCCATTGGCGAGTAAATGAAATTTTCATTCGAGCAGATCTAATTTCTGAAAATTAATGTTCCAGAAAACTTTGTCAGCAAGAATCATCAATCCTCTGTGGCACTAAACATCTGCCATGCCTATTAATCATCCGTTTCAACCAGGATTTTAATCTCACATCCACAAAGAACTCTTTTGCAGCCATTTTTTTATTCTTTCGTGTTTCTTTTTTAAGGTTCTCACCAAGTTTAGTAGTAAAACGAAGATTCGGTTAGGAAACACAAGTTTCGAGTATTTAAATGTTTGATTAATTGCTTTAAACTTTTCAGAACTAGATAGTACAAGAATGATTTCGGTTCAATTTTTAAAACAGAAAGGAACGTTGCTTCATTTTTTTTTACAAGAAAGAAATTTTTGTCTTAGTTCTATCTCTTACTAAATTATAATGCAATCAGCCTTCAAGAGAATGATTTTTCGTTTACATTTTTAAAGGAATTTTGAGAAATAGAAGTTTTTATGAAACTCAAAATTGAGAGTTTTTTTTCAAGTAAGAAAGAAAAACAGTTTATTGCTATCATTATCATTATCTGTATTGTACCTGTCTATCCGTCTATGAACATAAGGATTGAAAAACGATAAGGACTGATTTTTAATAAACATTAAAAAAATATATTATACATAAAGGAAATGTCTTTCAGTCAATTAAGAGTGTGACGCATATGTTTATTTTCACAATGTTACATATATGCCGTAACCATATCTACTAATTGGTTATTTAAATATTTATACATATTCATGAATGAGATACTCAAACAGCGAAAACAAGAAAACACTTAAAAATCAATGTTGCTTTTGAATATTATATATTTTTGAAATTATCGATGAATAGGTTAAATCCTTATTGCTTCAAGAGATTAGTTTTTAGATTTTAATGCAAAAATAATAATGAATAAAAAATCAATTTAATTATTGCATCTTGCTTCCCTGAGGAGATCGCTATAAATATAATGTTAATAATAAATTAGAGATTAGGAAAAGTACTAAAATACTGTGAATTACTGTGACAATGATTTCATAGCTAAATGATAAGTGATAAGCATTAGTTTCAGTTTGAAAAATGTTTTAAATGAACAAAAATTATTTTGTCTTATTTCAATAAAATGAAAAAAACTTCTATTAGGGAAAAAATTAAGAAATGTAAATTTTTGTGCAGCTCTCAAGTCCTGCTTAGCATATACAACGCAATATTCGTGCCACAAGAAAATTTTAAACAAAAATATTTCTCATTTCAATCACCAGAACTGACTGAATTATGAATCTTTATATTTCATTATTTATACAATTTTAAACCATTTCAACACCTGCCTCAAAGACAATCATACTGTAAAATAATTCCATTAACCGATATAAAATAATGTAAATCTATGTTTCATAATTCGGCCACTTTTTATCTCAGAATAATGGAACTATTTTTATTTAAAACTTAGTATACTGAGAATATTTTATTAAAAATGATCAGAACATCGGTTGTCTGTAATAGATTTTCTAAATTTATCAGCAATACACTTATTGACGCAGTTTAGCCATTTCTCTAATTAAAAGAAAATGCCCATCTCGAACGGTTTAACAATTACCTATTTGGTAGTGATTAAAATAGGTATCTTACATTCGAAAAAAAAGATGTTTTAATTAAGATGTTTCATTAAGTTTTAATAATTAATTTAACAACAATAAATCATGTTGAGTTTACCGATGTTGCATTTTAAATGAATTTTTATATATGTATGTGTTATAATTAAAATGCAAAACTCAATTATTTAATAGAATTCAAACATATTTAAAAAAAATAGATTATCTTGATTGATCAGTTATTTCACAAAATAACTAGTTATTTCACTAAATAAATGAATAACTTTAATAGTTATTCCATGAAATAATGTATTTCCCCTATTTACTAATATTTACACTAATTCACAATCTGTTTAAAAACAACGACACCAAATGGTTAAATAAATATTTTCAAACAGAATTTATGTAATTCGGCATTATCTTTGAAGCGAGCTAGTATTATATATTTTTTCAACATATTGATCTTTTTACCATTTGCATACGGCCCCCGAAGCTATCCGGAGTTGTAAACACAGTTCTCTGATAATGATTATCCATTCCTCCTCCAAGAGTAGCTATCTTCCTCCAAAAGACCTATCTACAGCAACTCAAGGCACCAACAGACGAAATAAAATCAGCTGTAGTAATAGGCTAATAATTCCTCAACGCGAATAAGGTGTGGCGTTGATCAAATAAAACTAGGGGACAAAAATGTCCTGACCAGAAACCCAGGAATATAGGATACGATTCAAAACTTATTTTCTTTGATTCTGAGAAAACAGGAATGAAAGAAAGATCAGCAGAGACGTGCGCGTTGTTTGGTTAAGAAGATCTTTAATGGATTATTGATTCTAGTATTAAAAGAAGTCTTAACTAGTTAAGCTAAAGAAAGGTTGGTTACGTTTAAAACTAGAGGGTCCAGAAAGAGTAGAAATAATAAGAATGAACTCGAGTAAGATAAATACAGAGTTGAGGTAAGGAAAAATGTGTCAGGCGTGTGATTCTTGAGGGATTTTGAGTGATTTTCTCGCACTATCTTGATAAGTATAGAATTTACGAATCTAATAAAACACGCGTAATAAAAAAATTGCTGGATAGATTTTTAAAATAATTGTGGATATAAGAGTTTTCAAATGGTTTTATTTTACTTGATTTATTTTATGTTTATAAGAAAAGAAATTTAGCCTATATTTGTAATCATCTGCTGAAGCAGAAAAAGGGTGAAATCTCGAACACTTGTACATTCGAGTTGTTAACGCGCTGTTTGAATATTTTCACAACATATTTATAAGTTAATTATTAATTATATTAAATTTTGAAGATCTAAGTGTGGCGCCATCTGTTAATGGATTAGAGAAACAATTGATCTAAAAACAGAAATAATAAAAAATGAAAAGTTGGAAATGGTCTACCTTAAATTCTCGTATATTCTCTTCTAAATATATTTGTGCATTATTAACCGCGTAATACTTTAGTAAGCAATTCTTACCAAAGATCCAATTGAAACGTGTCATTTAGTGATTAAAAGCTGGGATACGGTTAATACACCGATAAAGAATCGGCAGATTTAGCAGAACGTGTATTTTGAACACTTTTTCTCCGATTGATTAAAAGCAAAATTTGATACTAGACATAATTGTAGAAGCAAAATCAGATACCAAATTTCCTACGTCAAGCCATTTCGCTTTTGGGTTATCTCGCTTACATGTTTGTGTAAACACAGACCGACATGTGGTCAATTACTTTTCAGATCTGATTCTAAACTTGAACCATATTTATACTTTAAATTTCCATTTTTGTTTTCTATTTACTTCTCTTTGTTTTGTAGGTCTTGTGTAAATTTATATTCAGACAGCCAGACTAATTGAATTCGTTTAAATGGATTTCTTCCAAAATTTTGATAGAAATCTTGCAGAAATTCGTAGCAAAGATATACCAAATCTTATTTATCTACTTGAAAACATTTTTGAATTATCGAATTCCCAGGCAGACAAGCAGATGGATGGACACAGACAGACTTGATACCAAATATGTGTTTTTTGAATTGGGGAGATTTATCAAAATTTTGAGTTCTAATTCTTTGGTGATCACAATAATTTATCTTTATATACAAGAGAGTAAATTTCAATATATAGCACATTACTAATTGTGTGATTGTAAAAGCTTTTTTATTAAATGTATTATTTATTAATTGCTTTAATAAATGGCGAAATATTTTTCATTTGATATATTTTAAAAAGGAAAAACTTAAATTTTAGAGATTAACTGGATAATTAAAAAAAAGTCAGCGTATATAAAAATATGGAGCTAAATCGTTATTGTATGTCGAGAGTAGAATTGTGATGGTCAAATTTTTAATCAAACTTGCAAGTAAAAATAATGATCTGAGCTAAAAATAAAAGCTGCTTTAATAGATGGGATTTGATGTATCAATTTCTGCAAAAATTTCAACTGTTTTAATTTTATGAAAAAAACATTTTTTACGGAATTGTGAATGATAAATTTCCTACTAACTGTGACAATGACTGGCATAGCAAAAGAATTGGTTTGAAAGCCAATTATAAAAGAAACAGATATGCATATTATTCTGTAAAATTTTCTGTTAATTAAATGATTTGCCTTTATCACGAACGGAGGAACGTGAAATTCCTTGAAAATCAAAAATATAGAAATTTAATTGGAACAAGGTAAAATTGTTCAAAAAATATTTAAAAATATTTATCACTAAGTAAAAGAAATATTTATACAGAAAATCCAAAAGCAATGACATATTTTTGTGAAATTTGCACATTTTTCTGATTTAACCACATTTAAATGTTTTTGGTTATTCTATATTTTATTTTATATGCAGTGAGTGCTCTAAACTTTTTCTTTTGCTTACCAGAATAAACTATCTATTTCTGCTAAACAATTAGTATATGTATATCTAGAACTCATCGAAAATATTCAATATGGGTTGCATCCATATTCCTGCAAATTTCGTATATCTTCTTAAAACAAATATGAAACTTACAGGAACCTATTCTCAATTATTTTAGACCTTCTTTCTTGAACTTTTAAACGAATACGGGAAACACAAAAATTAAGAATAAGATTTATTATTGTCCCTGATAAATTTATATTTTCCATAGCCATTGCAATTGCAACAACATAAAATAGTTTTGGAAAACTACGGGAAAAAAACAAGTAATTCAGGGGCACGAAATATTTTGGAACACTTTGTGCATGTTAAAAGAAAATGTACTACTCTTTAATACATTTGAACACAATAAAATAAATGGATAGTTAAATAATAGAAATAGAATTATAGAAATTAAATAATATCCTATTTCACAAAAAAATCAGAATTTTGGATATATTCCTTATAAATATTATCGAAAATAATAAAGAGACAAACGCTTTATAAGTAAGCAGCTTTATTACTTTATTCACTCGTTTCTCTAAACGAAGCTCGGATCTTATGTCCGAATTAATACATTTGTCTGCTTATATATCGGCTCATGTATAAAAACTAAGCATTCATGATCTAATTTTTATAATATCTACTATTTTTATTGCTCTAAGTCAAAATTTTCTAATAAATATGGTGTAAAAATTGGAATAAAAGCAGCATAATCATATTTGTGACAGCCGAAAGATTTTGATCTTGGGACAAACATATATTACTTGATTGTCTTTCTATATACATTAAATTTATCTCTTTTTGCAGACGATCCCCAGATTTTTCTCAAACTATAAGCACAATTTCCAGATAAATTAATACCCTTTGCTTTCCCAAGTACTGCATTATTTACTAGCTATGATTTGGCAGACATTCATTGATAGGTACTTGGGACACACTAATGAAATAAAGCTTTCTGCAGATGCAAACAAAACAAAAGGTAAAGTAAGAAAGGGTTATAAATATCTTAGGGGTCGCTTACATGACCAAATGATTTCCTACTCACTTTTTAGATCATCAGTAGACTTTATTAAATAAATATGCGTGATGTTTAAAAAAAAATTTTTTTTTAACTTTTTGTTGGAGGTTGTTAAATTTTATGGTGTGTGATGGAAAAAGTGAATGGAATTAGTTGATGGCATAAATTCAGATTTAATTGTAATTTTTTTCATCTAATTTGCTTAAGTATGAGGGGAGGGGGGGGGAGAATCTTCATTTGAAGCACTACCCATATGGAGCATTCGATTCCTTTTTAACTTTCATATAAACCTTTACCTTAACAAAACCACTTTAATTAAGAATTATGTAAAACATCGCTTCTTGTGAAAAGGAAAAAAAAATTCTTCCATCAGATGCATAAAAATATCTACAAGAATAATTCTCATTTCGGACAAAAAAAAATGGCATTTGTATTTAATCTAGATAAACTGATTTTTAAAATTTACGCCTTTCAGATTGTAAATTAAATCAATAATCAAAATTAAGTAAAATAAAATCAAAATAAAACCAATTGTTTTTAATCCAAAAATATTGAGAATTTCGTTTACATGCGGTTTGTAAGAGGAAAAAAAACTAAAAATTAATAATTGCAAATAAAAATTGAAGAAAAATATGGTGCTATTCCTCATTTATTCTTATTAAGAAAAGAAAAGAGTCGTTCAAACCAATCATATTCCACTTTTTTTTATTATTCATTTACTTCAAATCTGAAAAATCCAGGCTGCAGAAGAATTCTAATATTTTAACACTTTATATAACCAATAAAATATATTAAGTCAACTCATTTTCGTCGTTTTAATATCATTTTATGATCCAATTCTTTATTTTAAAATCACGCTTAAAATATCGTAAAATCTATCCTTTTTATATTGTAAATGAGTTTCATATATAATTAAGGGGACAGTGGAGTCGATTAAATACTTTTGCGAATCATTCACTTAGGATTATGAAATTTTTTTATCCATTATGTTTAAAAATATAAATATGTCAATTTTTTTTTTAAAAAAACCCTTTTTTTAAAACGAAATGCATTATTTTTTAAAGTTAAAAATCATATACAATATTTAAAAATTTCAAGATATTTTAAGAGACGAAATTTCTATTTTTTTTTCTATTATTTTTTCCTTATTACTCAACATAAAATTATTTGGAACAAAACTCTGTATGATTTTGTAATTCCAATTAAATGTTAATTCTTTAGAAATATTTTAATGCCCTGTTTTTGAATTTCATAGGAATTTTGTTTTTATCAACTCAAACTGTAAGCTATCTGAAAACTACGAAATATAAAATGCATACTTTATTTTCTTTCAATGTTTAATCAAAATCCATATTATCAATTCTATTTAATTTCTTCGAAAATTATGACACCTGGAACATTTCAAAGATATTTAAATCTAATTACAATATCATTTACTTTTTATCAATGTACTTTTTTAATCTAGGCCTTTTAAATTTTTTTATTGAATAATACATTTTATATCGCTATTTTATTTGATGAATATAAACATATATTTTGACAATGAAACGATAACAATAAAATTTCATATTTTCGTCTACTTTTGCTTATTTCAAAGTCGACTGTCCCCATAAGAACTTTGATATATAATTAAAAGAGAACTGATAAAATTTTGTGCAACAAGGTAATAAAGTGTCCTATTAAACGAAATTCTAGAATCGTTATAAGACAGCTGTTAATGTGGCAGAGATTCAAATTCATCAAGCCTTTTATTACTAACATAATCGTGAATTTGTACAAACATGATACGGGTGTCTTCTAACAAAATCAATCTTATTATCATTTGAGACCATGATGTTTTTTTGGTTTGAGATTTTTGAAACCACAAAAATGTACGGATAGAGAAGTGACGATTTATCACGTTTGAGGCATCAATCTTTCGCTTTTAGAATTATTAGAAAATGACAAAGAAGGCTTTCACATTTGGAGATTTATCGCCAACAAGAATTTGTCGCACACACACACACAACAAGAATTTATTACACACACACACACGCACGTGTGTGTGTGTGTAAATGTTTTTCTGTCGGAGTGATACCATTGACTTAAAGAAATAATGTTCTCATATGATAACTTGAACTTTGCGATAGCAGCTTTCAATTTTTTTTTATGTTTCAAATTTTTGAACAAAATTTAGATATTAACAATTATTTCACGATTAATGGAAAGTACATATTTGTTGGCACGGTTTGATGTGAATGCTAACAATTATCTATACAATATCAGAATTTTCTTTTTAATGTTTATCAACGGTCCCTCCAAAGCCAACTCGAGCTGTAAACAGAATTCCCTGATAGGTAATGAATGTCCCTTGTCTTGAGTACCCCCATCTTCATCTGAATTCCCTTTCGAAAACCACTCAAGACACTGCTAACGAAATAAAACCAGCGCTGGTAATAGGTCAATAATTCGCTCAGTTCGAATCGGGATAGGCATCGGGCAAATAAAAAACCGGGCACAGAAATTCCCAACCTGGGACCATGAGCGGTTCATGCACTGTAGCCGTAACGGTTCTGTAACTGATATTATATTGGGAAAAATTTAATTTCCCTTTTGTTTAATAATTTAATTATCAATCAGTAAAAATAATCCGATTTTGTATTTAATCTATGTAACTGTTAACAAAGAAATTACTAATTTTGAATAATTTAACTAAAGATAAAGCTTCAAAATAAATATGTTCGTTGGTTTTATTTTATTCCTTGCATTTCTTACTTTTTTTAATACAGATTATGATATGTAAAATACGAACATAGCTATGTCTGAACAATTCGAAAACATCATAATACCATAAAATGGAAACACATGATCAGATATTACTTTTAGATTTGTTTATAAAAATATTTAAGAATTCGATAAATTTAACTATAAAAATATTTTCGCAAACAAATATAATGTATTTAATTTTTTATGAATAATTATCTTTCATTTTTGTTTATATTCAAATTTCAAGGTACCGAAAGAATTTCTACAGCAGCATAGTGGTTAAATCCTACTCGTACCGCCTCTTGAAGAAAAGGAAGGGCTGTTTTTCTGACACTATCTTCATGCTTTTCTAAGCTTTGAAACTAAAAGATATTGGTTTGCTTTTAGACATTCGCGGCTGTAGAAATTTCAACTATTATTTCGACAGCACTTTCCTTTCACAAAGTTTGGAGATGAATGAATGAACTCTTGGTATTGTAAGTACACAATTGTACATATTTTTTTTTTAAATTTCGGCACTTTTTCTTTTATGAAAGAAGATATATACATTTTTTTTTTTCATCATGCGAGAATATGATGCTTCAGGAATGGAATTTGTGATGGCGAGAAAAATTGACCAGATAGTAATATGAAGAATATAAGTCGATAAATCTAGATTTGATCATTGAAGAATTTTAATTCATTTAATTCGTAATCTGTAAGGGGTAAATTTTAAAAATCAGTTGATCTAGATTAAATACAAATGCCATTGTTTTTGTCCAAAATGAGAATTATTCTTGTAAATATTTTTATGCAACTGATGGAAGATTATTATTAAATCTCAATTGTATCCACTTTATTAAGTTACAATATTATGATGTTTTTGTGAAAATTCGTAAATTATGAAATCTTGAAGATAAAAATGAGACTTAGCTGCATGTATCGAAACAATCGAGAATTACCAATTTCAGACCGTTGCTTCCATGCTCTTCATGTCTGAGCAATTCAAACGAATTTCATTGGCAATATTTATAAGGTATTTCACTGAATGTGAATTGCAAAAGATGGAAGCACAATAAAATAAAAGAAAAACAATCTAGAGTAAGTATCTTTTTAATCATAACTTTAGCAACGTTTAAAACCCGTGAGTGAAAAATCAGGTTTTTATTTCATTGCAACAATAAAATTCCTTGTTACAAATTTTGGCACATTAATTAAAATAAAACAAATTATAGATATTAATGAATCTGTAAGAGTTTTGCCAGTTTGTGGAGGATGGGCAGAGTTCTTCATTTAATTAGATTAACATCCCACCTTGAAGTTGCAAATTAGTTATTTTTTATCCGTGGATTAGATGACCAAAATGCCATCTAAACCGGTATTTATCTAGATGACATATCTTTAGTGAACTTGAAAGAAATCAATCTCAGGATTCTTATATTTCTATACGAGAATGCTTTTCACAAATCATCTCTTATTAAAAACAATAATAAATGTTTTTCTTTTCTATAAGCTGTGCCTTATTGTCAGAAATATAATATCGATAACTTCTAAAAGCCTTGTTCTCATGAACCATGATTTGAACTGCCAAATGTAACACTTGAACATTTGTAGTCATATAAATCGGATCAAATTCCATGGCAATGACATGTATGCCATAATTCATCTATTCACTGATGTTTAATGTCTGAATAATGATAAACATTTAGCAGGAAAGATTGGACCATCTCAGTTCTCCTGGTGCAACAATGGGTCCTTTCGTTTTCACACGGAGAAAAATATGACACATTTATAGAGTCCTGCTTTTCGCGCCGAAGATCATGGGAAATAATAAAAAATAAGTCTGCAATAAGATAGTTATTCCTTCAAAACCAGATCAGATATGGTATCGGGGGAAAAAGTCAAAAATTTGCAAACCAAATTCCTAGTGATTTCATTTTTTTTAAATAAAGCATAAATCTTTCAGAAAAATTAAAAAAAAAAAAGAACATAAGAAAACAAGTATTCTCTGTTTGGTTAAACAAATCTTAAATGGATTATTGATCCTAGTCTTGGAAGAAGTTCTTAATATTATCCAAAGGGAGTTTTGCTTTTTGAAACCATTAAACTTCTAAGAATCGGAAAGAATAAGAAAGAATTCGAGTTGGCTGAATAGAATGAAGCGCGAAAAATTAGAATGGAATTTCTCTCTAAAGAGATTGATTACATTGATTTTATTACTTCTCACACGTTGTTTGAGTGAAGAAAATAAAATAAATTGTAATATTTGTCTGAAGCAAATAATTAGATCAAATCTTTGCTTGTTAAGATAATCAAAACTAATGATTTTATTTATGACAAAATTTCACCTTTTACAATTAGCCACTTTAATGAAGCAGTTTTCAATGGAAATAATATAACTTTTGGAATTTAAAAAGACATGTTCTAAGAAAACTTGAAATTCTGGAAAATTTTATTTTAGTTTTATTAATATCAGTTTTGAATGCAAGACTAGAGCATCAATATTTTCGTACTCGGTCATGTGATAAGAATGGCGGACTGATAACAGGAAATTGAAATCTGGTAAATCTGTCAATAAATAAATAAATTTGGAGCAAAAAAATACCCAATTTCATTTGTCTTCTTTTCGTGAAAGTAGCTTACTTCTTTCAACAAATGTTTTGCGAAATGTTGATTTTTAAATTTTCTCCTAGCTTTCATATTATTTTGTTCGAAAGGCAACAGAGACAATATCCACAATTCTCCCTCAATTGACCAGAACTCTTAAGGACTTCTACTTGAGAATAACTACTAGAGGACTTCTACTTATATTTACAAAGATAACCTCTACTTGAGGATGTGAAAATAAATATTGTTAACCTTGAGATATGTCACTTGCATATTGATTTTTCGTTTATTTTCAGACAATCCCTGCAATTATTTTGAGCAATAAATGCTGCCACTTGATAATGAATGCCTTTAATCTTCATCAAGTCCATTTTATCGTCTGTTCGAAGTATCCGAATTTCCTCGCTGCCGGTACTTATGGCATCAACTAACGAAATAAAACCAGCTTCGGGAATAATTCTCTCAATGAGAATTAGGTGTGGCATAAGAAAAATAAAAGTTTAGCACAAAGATTTCTGACACTATAGTGCTCAAAAGATCTACATGTTCCGGACTGATTTGGTTACAAAGATAACTTCCTTTTGTACCAGTTGAGGGAAATCGGCTTTTTTGAAATCAGAGTTTAAAATGATTGAAGATTTTAATATCAAATTCATATTGAAATGAAGAGAGTTAAAAAATGTGTCTAGACGAGGTTTGGCCAGTATATCCTTTATGGTTATCAGTGTGAATTATTATGCTGTGAAAATAAAATTAAGTGCTGAATTGGAATTGGCTGTCCAAGATAGTTAGAGATAACTTATAAACTGAAGCAGATAATTTGGTGTCGAGATCTCATGTCAAATTTTATCCATAGAGCGGAAACATTTTTGGGTTATCATCTTTATAGACAGGCACAAGTCTTTCTATCCAAAAATGTGTCTCAACTCCTTAACACAATAATTTATTTATGTTTTTGAGTTATTATCTTCCCAGACAAATAGCTTTTTCTTTTTATCTAAAAATGTATCTTAACCTTTTGACATAGCAATTCATTTAACTTACAGATTAGATGACATATCCTATCTGGCACATTTATTATTGTCATTTTAATTTCTATAATATTATAAGGAATTTTGAGATGTTGAAGCATTTCTGAGTGATTTTTGTATTTTAAATTACTTAATACTTTCACCTTAATTGCAGATTAAAAACTAAAAATTCAGTAATGCTATGCGCGTGTCAGACACATTTTTGAAGGAGATAAAGACAAGCTTTGAAACAAGGAAATTCGTTTGAATTTTTAGCTCGAATTTTTTTGGCGATTTCTTGATTTTTTATGATTTAATTTTTAAAAAATTGGCAAATATTTTCTCTATAAAAGAAAGTAAAAGTGATAGCCATTGTCGATCACATGACTAATTTTGTCATGTGAGAACACAGGCTCGAAATTGGATTCCACCAATTGTGCATCTTAATCCTGAGCTGATACTCAACTAATTCTGTCGTTTTATAGTTGGGGTTGTCTGAAAAGAGAATACCATATTTAGCTATCTGAAGCGACCGTCTTTTGAGTAGTGATCCAATCCCAAATACCCCAAGCATGATTTCAAAGGGACACATTAATTTAACTTTGAAAAATAATGGTTTAACATATTTCAATTAACAACAAACATTTCCATTCCCAATTCCAAAAGGTCTCAACATAGGATCTAAAAGGATGGAAACAAATTTTCTAATCCAATTTAATTGAGCAGCGATAATTTAATCATTCGAATTTAATCAATGAATCTGAAAACAAAAGTATTGAGAGGAGTCCAATTCCTGATGGTAATCAAAATGTACATCAGCCAATATAGGAACTCCCATTTCACTAATGCTTGCTTCCAACAGCAAACAGCGGTTGGAATGGTTTTGGTTTGAAGCATCTGATGCTACTTAAAATGCACATCTTCGCTCTAAATTTAAGCATCAAAGAGGCACCGTCGTGAGCGTGTTTAATGCTATTACAACATTGGAATGACGCAGTGAATTGTCCGATGAAGGACGAAGATTAAGTTTGTGTCTGTGTTGCATTTACTTGTTCTAATGAATTTAATGATGGTAAACCAGGTTAATCCTCATTTGAACTGAACAGATTTTTCATTATTGGTTCGATTGAGTCAAGACTGATTTCAAAACCAGGGATGAACCCAAAAATCGGTCTCTCGGTGAGAAATTGAAAAAAAAATAGTTGAATACAAAGGCTATATTTACGACCAAACGGTCTAATTTACTTATTTTATTATTATTAATTGGTAAAAGTATCTGTGGTGATTTCGTCTCACTTGATATATTAAAGTTCAGATTGTTTGTTTGTGTAGTTTATTATCACAAGAGACATATTTGGCATAAAATCTGATGCAAATAATAAATGAATTCAACGTCTTCAAATGAAACAATGATGCACTGTAAAAAAAACGCAAACAAGATTATTTTTAAAGCAAACACAATTCTGTTTACGCAAACAAGATTTATTATAAAGAGAAGTTAAAAAATGCTAAAGAATAAATAATTAATGAAGGGTTTTCAGCGTAGCAGATTTGTTTATGTTTGCAGTCCATTCCAAAATCCACTTCTATTTGTAAACACGTTCATTTTCTGGGTGTTCTACTAACATATCGAAAATATCCTCCGATAACTACTTAAAGCATAGCAAACGAAATGACACCCTCCCCTTTTAATAAATCCCTTAACATGATCCGGGTGTCTTGTCGGCCAAATAAGAATCTAGAGCAAAGATTTCCTAACTTAAGACTCTTGAACACATTCTACAAACAGAACGAGTTAGAAATTACATTCTACACCAACAAATGTGATCTTTCAACTGAAGTGAATGAAAGAAAAGTAAACAGGCATAGGCGTGCTGTTTGGTTAAGGAAATTCGTAATGGAGTTTTGATCCTTGTATTAAAAGGAGCCAGCGCGGACTATTTTCTGAGAACTTTGAGCTTTCAAATAACGGATGTTTCATAAGGATCAGAAGAAATAAGGAAATTTAGAATGAAGAATTCGATTTGAATAATTTGAGAAATGGGTGAGAAATTATGTCAGCAGTAGGACTCTAAGATTTCTTTCGTAGTACAATTCTTTAAACTATCTAACTACAATTAAAAGATTAAGTTAAAATACAGTAGATTTCCAATTTTCCAACTGGATTGCCGAAGTCGAATAAGTGAAAATATCAGATGATAAGAAAAAAATCCTTTTTTTAAAAATCCACATTTTTTTTGCGTCAGGTTACATCATCCAAGAATACAATATTTGTCATTATATACTGCATTAAAAATGGTTATAATAAATCGACTAACTGAGCCTTTCTTAAAAAGTTTATGGAAATGTTCATGTTTTAACGCATCTCAGTAATAGTGCAATATAATAAAAAAATCAATTTCCCATTTGATAGTTAATCTCCGATACACAAAACACCTATGTCTAATAGATTAAATGCCAAAGTTACTGTATTTTCACGATATCTTATGGTATTCGGATTATGGAACAACGTCATCATGCTCACAATGATTTCTGATAATAAGTATGAACCATTTTTTCGAGCATAATACATTATCCTGATTTGTGAATCATTCTTGAAATTGTATAAGTATTTGGGCGTTAAAATTGTAAATAATATTAAGGTTATTTCTCTTTTCATAACAAAATCAGAAAATAATTTCTTTTTAATAATTTCTGAGCAAAATATATACATTATACTTATTATTTTTCAGTTATTATTTTCTAAATTGATTCCAGCCACCCCAAATACCCTGTAAAATATTTTGAAGATATCCTTGTAACTTTTATAAATATATTTTTTCTAAAAGCAATTTGCATGTTTCCAGTACGTTTGTTGGAACATCTAGAAAGGACAATAACAAAATATGGTAGTTATATTTTGTGAGTTAAATAAACATACAATGAAAAATTAAATACATTTGCAAGCCTTAACATATCTCATAACAGAACATTAAAATTCACACATGCTCATTTTAATTATCTAGAAAATTGAGTAATTAATAAATAATTGATACTATCGGAATTCTAAATTGATTAATCAGTATTAATGATTCCATTAATATATATTAGCATTTAATCTTGAATAACTCTAGCAATACAGAAGAGCCTCAAACGCCCGTTCAACGAAACTCGGATCCCGCCCGAGTCGAATGGGTATCATTGCAAAATTCCTGATTCTTTCGTTAAGGAGAATTGATTGAAAACTCATGACCGTAACTTTGCTTGTTATTAAGACACTCGCCCAAATATGTTTGGGATTAATTATCCGCGAAATGTCGGAGCATACATTTATTAAATAGCTATCAGATAAACGGAGAAATCTATTGTATAGAAACTCCTTAAGATTACGATCGTTCATAGCGAGTTCTGAGAGGGTGGGGCGTAAAGTATTTTAAGTATATTTGAAAAAAAAACTCGTCCATTCCATTAATTTGAGGTATTAAACTAAAATGATCTTAGGAAAGAGGGGGGTTTAGAAACTATAGAACTCTCCATATCACAAAAAAATCAGAACTTTTAATTTGGAGTACTCTCAGTTTCGAAATATTATGCTATTAAGAAGGGAAAAAATCTACCAATCGGATTGAAGCGAAGAATGGCAAATTACACATAATTTCATCAACAAATCTAGAAAAAAAAAGAATAATTATGGAACACTGTTCCAAATCCATAAAGGAAAAAGACAAACTAATATAAATGCCTATCATTTCGCAATGCGCAATTAAATAAGAAAATTAATTCCAACAATTTTGGTCCGAAGTATCGAGCGCTGTTTAAAACGCAAGTCGTCATTTCAAATTTAAATACCAGGGCCCATGGCATTCTTTGAGTGTGGTTGATGCTATTACAAAATTGCCATGGATACGTAATTAATTGTTCGGGGGAAAATGAAAATGAAATCTTGATTTGCGTTGCATTCATATGTTCCAAATGAGTGTAATGTTTTCAAACCTGGAACATCCTGTAGGTTTATTATGATAAAATAATTCATTTCATTAGAATATTATTTCAGCCAAAGCCTGAACCACATCATTTTGCCATAATTATCTAACTGTTTCAATATTTTGAATATAAATTTATATAAATGCGCTTTGGTTTATACTTAAGTGAGCCAAAGATTTATACATTAAAGTTCAAGATAATATAAAATATCATTAGATCTGATATTCATACGTTAAATTTCAAGATAGCATAAAATATAATGGAATTTAATGACTAAAATCATTTGAATCATTACATATCTATTCAATTTTAGCTATCAACTGGTTCGCCAGTGATGTTAATTGTTATTTTGTTAGAGATGTTAGTTATTATTTAAATATAAAATATTTAATTATATTTCATTTAATTCTTTTAGATTGTACCAGATGTCCGATAATCTGAAGATGGGGATTGTTAATGGATGTCAAGTCGATGGACCTGGGTCTTAATACTTTTAGATTTCTCTAAATTCATTTACAAGTTTTGCAATTAAATAGTTAATAAATTATGGGCATTAATTTGGTAGTTGGGCATTAATTTGAAGTTACGTTTTGTATTTTGCTATTGCTAAAACTCATTAAGTTAAAATTTAAAAAATAATTTTTTGTGTGTCATATATTTTTAATTGCATAAGATGTTTTTCATTGTAATTTCTTTTTTTGTTATTACTCCCATTGGGGGTACCTCATAACTTATGTTGAGAAGTTTTCGGTATGGTGATTGATTATCGCTTCCATGGTGGGTACAAAAAAATGGTGCTTCCCATCGATTACGTGACAACTTCCTAAAGGAAGTGTTGTACTGTGGCCGGTGATTGCCTCAACCACAGTTCCCACAAGTGTTGCTGTTGCAGCAGTCCTGTCAATTAGATTTTTCTGAGTGCCTTCGAGCGGGTCGGAGTAACCGGTTATAGGATACAGGTTTGTTTTGCTATTAGTTAAGCCGTTTTTGCTTATCCTGCAATGCTCGATTTCACAATGGACTGATCTGAGCAATTAGTGGAAAATTCCTTACTTTTCATATATATATATATATAAAATTTTCACTCCAGACAATCAAATTGAGATAATCTCTTGCCCCAATTAAAAATATAAATAACATGGCCTCAAAATAAAAAATTATTTTCAAATAGATGCTGTTACGATATGCAGTTTCAGGATTTGTAGGAAATATCCCTTTTAGCCTACAGTGGCTCGTGCATGAAAAAATGTGAGATAACAAATTATATTTATTTTAAATTAAATGTCAAAAATTTAATATCACTCATATAAAGCATCAGCAGAATGAAAGAAAAAAAATCATGCGTTACGAGTGTTTTTTTTTTTTTTTTTTTTGTGTGTGTGTGTGTGTGTGTGTAGACGAACTATATTTTTAAAAACGGATTTTTTCAAGACATACCAAACACTAGAATACGAAGACAATAGTAAAAGACGTATATGCGTGTATGTATATAAAACATGTTTTTCTTCTGGAATTTTTATTTCGCTATTTATACCAAGAGTAGGGCATTGCCATAAATCTATATAATCTAAATTCCGGTGCTTTCGGGAAATTTCATTTTTTTTTTCTCGGCTCTTCCCACACACGAAAGTTGGGCGGAAATCTAATTTCGAATAAAATTTATTTTAGAATGAAATGTAGGGTTGTATTTTTATTTCTTTCCCTTTTTCTGTCATTTCTTTTAGACTTAAAAAACGAACATAAGCCATCGTCTGTATTTAACCATTCAAGTTGCTTCATATTATATATATATTCAGATAACGGTTTCAGTTTCTGTATTGTCCTCTTTTCTCTTAATATCACTGTCTAGAAATGAAAACAGATGGAAAAAATATGCAAAAAGTAAATTTTTATCATTTCGGTTTACCTTACTTATTTGATAGGGCTTTTTTGTATTTTTGTTGCTTTATTGATTAAAATATGCCATCTGTTTCTATTGTTGTTTGTTAGTAGAATTTACAATCAATTTTATTAAGCATAAAATAAAATATTTTGAAGCAGGGAAAAATAAAATGGAAATTTTACGTTTTGTTATATTCTCTCTTAAGTTAAATTTATACATATATATTTTTTGATTAAATAGCTTTTGTTATACCAACTATGATTACATAATTCTTATAATATAGTTTTTATTATATAATTTTTATTGAAACTTTGAAATCAATTTTATATTGCTATATATATATATATATATATATATATATATATATATATATATATATAATATGAATTTTCACTTGAAATATTCGTTGGATATCCTCCTCCAATATACGTGTGCATGTTGGTTTGTTGGCCCACACTGACCTCACATTACCCTGTAAAAAGAAATCCAATGATGTTAAATCACAAGATCTAGGAGGCCAGTTCTCAAATTTTCTAACTGTGGCAGTCAGGCTTTCATTTATTTTAAATATTGTTCAACACTGAATGGATTGATTTTCAACATAAATTATTACACAATGATTTTTTGAAATAGTTTAAATATTATTGTAAAGGAATCTAAAAATCCTGCTTTTATATACTTCTACACACTTTCATTGAATATTTTTCGATGTATATAAATTTTACTTTAAAATTACAGTCTTTGTTAACACCATCATATTATTTCATAAGTAAAAGTAAATGAAGAGACATTTTTCTTTCTTTCCGGAAAATTAAAAGATGAGTTGCAATTATCTAAAACTAAAATATTTTCTGTCATACTTTCAGATCATAACATACCGAAATCATTCCATGAAATCATTCCGAAATCATTCCATACGTTTTATAATTACCTAGAAATGAACATTTTCAGTTACATTTCCAGATTGCAACGACGTGTCTATAATATGAATTATCTAGAAAATAATAATTTTAGCATAGAATGTTATGTTAAAATTAGCAAGAAATAAATAGTTTTAGTTATATTTCTAGATTGCAAGTGCCGAAATTTATCAGATCAATGAAACAGAATTTTAAATATTGGAATTCAGTTTAGTATGTATAATTGAATCATTCGAAATTCAATCAAGGAATCGCAAAGTAAAAGATTTTCTAGAAATAACAGCTTCTGGCAGTAATGAAAATGGGCTGAAACTTGTGTCGAGACTCTTATTTCAGTAAGGCATGATCCCAATAGTAGCAGATGGCTGAAGTAGTTTGGTCCCGCAGCGATCCTGCTCCTATTTAAAATGCACGTCTCAGCATAAAATTTAAACATCAAAGAAACCGTGGCGCAATACGTGATCGCCGTTAATGCTATAGCAATTTTGGAGCAACGAATAGACTTATACGATAAATAACGAGAGTAAAATCGAGTTTAGTCTTGCATTCGCTTATTCTAAAAAGGTCAGTTGGTGCAAAATTTAGAGAATATTGTAAAGGAACAAAAGAGATTTTCTTAAAGAAAAAGAACTCCCTTGATTTGAATTCAAATTTCTTTCGTACCACACAGTACAACAAATTGATATCCCGTTTAAATTTGCCAAGAATCCATCCATACAATTTTATTTTATCATGATTCTATAAAGAGCTAATACCATTTCATTTATTTGTAGCATTTTTTTTTTTTTTTGAAATAACTGCAAAATACCGAAATAATTTATAATCCACGAATTCGCATCCAATTTCTTGCTGCTTTTTTATCTGTTGACTCATTTTTAAAATAATTCCAGCCCTTATGACACACAAGTATATTAGCAAACAATTTTATCAAATGTGTGTGGATTTCAATGGAATCTTCACGAAATATTACGCCAAGTGACAAGCGCTCAAATCAATCAAACTTTTAAAAAGGCGATATAATAAAAAAAAATCAAGAAACAAGTACAGCATGATTGTTTAACATCTTATATATCTATATATATATATATATATATATATATATA
>JAPMOR010103326.1:201966-234686 GCA_026543865.1 Argiope aurantia
TATATATATATATATATATATATATATATATATATATATATAACACTAAAATGAATGGTACAGAAATTGTACTTCTGACTGGTTGTGAAATACAAACAGTCAAATGTGAATGAATGCCGATTATTTCATTGAACGTTTTCACGCCTGCACTTAATTCAAAGTATCACCTTATTAATAGAGCCGCAAAATATTATTAGAAATGCTAGGAAAAGAGCTCGACGAAATCTCCATTCACTGAAGGAAAGCAAGATATTAAAAAAATCAAAGCGATATAAATTGAACAGAAGATTCAAGGAACGAAAGTAGGCTTACAGTCTAGATGTTATATGATTCACCTGTTATTACACCATACAATTGAGAGATAGAAAAAACGGGGCATCTATTTAGATAGATCGTTTGAATATTAATATTATCAATAAATGCATTTATCGTCGTCGTATAAGTCAATATTATGACTTTTCTAAGGAAATTATTGTTCGCATTTTTCAAGATTGTTATCGCACAAAAATAAATTTGGCATTATTTTAACACTCAAAAATTTACCTTTTTAATTATATTAGCTACACTTGCATTCGATGACTTTTCCCGTTTTCATTCTTTTTAAATTGGTGCTCATTTTGCAACAACGTTTTTAATTTTATACTGAAATTCAGGTTCATTCACCAGGTTGCTTTCTTTCAATATAACGGTAGTAGTATTTTCATTTCTGCCTTTATTTTGTATTATATGCCATTTTTAATTTGCATACGCGAAAATTTGTAATACATTAATTCAATTTAATTCCTATTTTTCTGTTTTATGAAATAAGGCGAAATTTAAAAAAAAATGATTCTATATTAATAGACAAGCTGTTCGCCAATGGCTGCCGATTTATCTTATTTGCATTTAAAGATGGCGGAAGACATTTCACGCCATAAGCATTATCGCTTAAATATATAATTCAAAGTGCCACAAGTAACAGAATCTTAATGTAATCGAGCTTTACAAAGTCTGTCTAATCGGGTTCTAGAACAAACAAACATAGTGATATTGCTTTCTAACATATTGATAACATTTTTTATTTCCACACCATCCCAAAAGTCATTCCAAGCTGCTAACATACTCTCTTTATAAGGGAAGGCCTTCGTTTTATTGAAGTACTTACATATTCTTTCGAGGACATCCTGGACAGCTACTTAAGACACCGCAAACGAAACAAATACAGCCCATTTAATAGTGTAATAATTCTCTCAAAATGAACTGGGTTTTGTCATCTTCAGCTGAAATTAATGGAAGAAATGTAAACAAACGCCTATGCTTGGTTAAGGAAATTGTTAGTGGATTATTGATCCTTATATTAAAATGATCTAACTAATTAGTTTCTGAAAGAGATGATATCTTTTTAAAGCTACAGTTAGTTTAATTATGTTAACGTTCCGTTTTCAAGCAACACTAGGACTATTTTGAGACGGACCTCGTAATTTTGAACCGCAGTCAAGTGAAGAGGACGAGGTGATGACAATGAGATAGACAGAACTGGGAAGCAATTTTATAGATTCGTAACACCATTTCCTTACATCTAGAAATCCGTTGTAACAGCTATAAAATAATTTAAAATTAATTCAGAATCAGTGCCTGTTTAAACAGAAATAGAAATCTTCTTTCTTTTCTGTAATAGTTTACTGTCATATTGAAAGCATAGTTTGCTGTATATACCACCAAATAATTCTGCAGTCATAGGAGCGAAGCTTTACGTACGTTAATTCACTGCTGTAAGTAATGTCTTACTAATGCTCAGTATGGCAACTTTCTTTCTAGAACTTGACAGTCAAGTGAACAAATGATCTTTTACATAAGAGTATGCAACATCAGCTCCTAATGCTCAGTCATAACATAAGTAACACTGCTTAATGCAGCGAAAATGTGATATATGGATAATATGTTCCAGAATAGAGATTGTTGCACTAAACATTAAAAAGCCATTACTCCAGCTATGTTTTGCATCATAAAAAGCATGTATTCCATAAATCCCGAAATCAGGTTTTAAATTATTTACAAGACTACTGTTAAATTCTTCACTCATTACAATACCAACCATGAATACCATTGGTATCAGCAAAACCTTCGCGAACTTATGAATTCGCTTGTGTAATGTTCTAAATCAACTTTTATGAGTCCCATACATATTTTTTGGACTAGAGCAAAAAAGAAAAAGGCTTAGAATGAATTTCTTGAAAAGAAAAGAGTTATCAATAACAAAAAAAATATTGCCCTATGCTGTACATATTACGAGTATAAATATTACATACTATACTGTTTTAATAAGTATATTAATTTTCTTCGATACAATTAAATACACTTGCGAATAATAAATTTAAATTAAATGGGAAACTAGGTAACTATTAAATTATCAGTAGTTTTGAAATTAGAAACAGGTTTAATTAATATTCGATTTAGAATTATTTGTAATTCGATTCTAGATTTCATGAAAACGAATAGAAACGGTGTGTGATTATAAATAATCTAACGCTTTCAATTTCCATTTTTCAGCAGCGTGTAATTGACAAAAGGACAGGCTTTTATACTAAAACATTATTTTATTTCAGCAGTTAAAACAATGGTGGCAAAGGGGAATTGTTGGTTGTTAATTTCGGAAGCCAATTTAAGAGTAGTCTCGTAATTGGTAGTAAATTGTCCATGAAATAACTTATAGTACATATTCTAGAAAAGATATTCAACGCACTGATTACGAAATTAAAAAAAATCAATACCTGCCTTTTGTGAGGTCAAACATTTTTTTAAATCGAAAATAGCCTTGTTGCATGTAACAGTAATACAAAATAAAAAGCAAATGAGCAGAAATTTGGTACATTAAGATTACAGTTTATATATATATTAGTAATTAAAATATGCAGTGAAAGCTATAATAAGAAACTTAGATCAAAAATATATCGACTAATAATAAAATTTATTCTATGTGTGTCACTGATTTGACTTTTAGTTTTATTAACGTCCCATTTTAAGCAGCAGTAGGGCTATTTTGGGATGGACCACATAATTTTGAACCGCGGTCAGATGACGAAGACAACACCTGAGCTGCCCCCCTCCAAACCATCCCACACCAGCGGGAAGACTTCAGTGATTTGAGATCTACAAGCCAAAGTGTTTGATCTAGAATACCAAAATTAGACCCAATATAATCTGAAGAATAGTATTGCGCCCTTCAGAGCGATTCTTTAAATTTTAATTTATAATAAAATTGGCAAAAAATAGCATTTTTTGTGATAAATTTTAAAGTTATTATTGTTCAAAATTAATTTTTTCAACATTTTAAAATTTCAAAAGTATCTTTTCAATGATACTGTTTTATCATGGCATAATTTTTCAATATTAATTATTTTTTAAAATATTTTATACATATTTTACAACATAATATTTCATTACTGCTGTTTTCGGTGTTGCTACCAATATTTCCTCCTGGTTTTTTTCTCCTTTTCTTGATGATCAAAATACGAAGATATAGTTTATTATTATATGTTCAGTAGATTTCATTATAAAGATATAAGTTAGTGAAAATTTTTGACATTTCATTGTGCTCACTTAATTTCAATTCTAATTTAATATTTTATTGCGCACAATTAAGGTTAAACGTCATAGTCATCATTAGTGATTACATTTTAAATTGCATCTATTTTTATATATTGCTGTTCTTTCCCACTGCCATAAATGTATGCTTGCATATGTAGATAGAAAAATTAGGGAAAATCTATAAAACAATGACAAAGATGCGAGTCTTTTAATATAGTATTAGATATATGACTATCAACATTTAGAGTAAAAATATTTCGAGGTTGAAGCCATTAATTTCAAATTTCGCAAGAAATTTAATGGAAATTTATAGCCATTATTTATTCTGATGAGCCAATAGATAATCGGAAACGGCAAGTATAAAGATACACATGTGTAATCCTTCAAACGGAAAGAGCAAAAATCCACCAATCGGTTTTAAGTAAGAAGGTACAGTTGAATTATTCAAGCTTTAGCCAATAAATAGGGAAATAAAAGAATAATTGAGGACCTACCCCTGATATTAAGGAAAATAGGCCACAATCAATACAAAATGTTATTATTGTGCACGATTCTGTAAGCTAGCAGCATTTGCAGTAGCTTTGGCTCGAATCGCACAACGCTACTTAAAATTCCCTTCTGCATCTCGAATTTAAACATCAAAGGAACCCCAGCGCAATCTTTGAGGATGGTTGATGCTATTACAACATTGCCATGACGTGCAGAATTGCTCGATGGAGGAGGAAGATTAGATTTAGGTTTGCGTTGAGTTCGAATGTTCCGAATTGGTTTAATGATTGCAAATCTGGAAAAATTCAATAGATACAGTATGACATATTTTTGAAGGATTGCATGCTTGATTAAGATGACAGTAGAATTAGATATTTTAAACGTGTGTTCCTTAAATATTTATATATTATCGGAATCTTTAAGGAAATTGAAATGTTTTTAGCTTTTCAAAGTAAGTTTTTGAATTACTTCTGAAGCATTTCAGTAAGTGGAATATGTAAAATTAACGTTAAAGAAGTATTTATAAGCAAAACACTTACTAAATTAGCAAATAAGTACTTATCTATGCTGATACTAAAAGAAAGTTTATGTGTATATGTATATGTACGCTCATTGATGCTTTACAGGACAATTCATTTGAATCAGATCTACCAAATTTGAAATACATATATTGAGATAAGTGGGAGTGTGTACGGAGAAATTAAAAAAATTAATTAATAGAAAATTAAGAAAAAGATTTCGACGATAACTCCAGACAATATTATAACTCAGTACTGGTTTTCACCAAATTTTAATTTTCGCAAATTACCTTTTTAGTGATACCAACAATTTCCGTGCATTTTCCCTTTGAATTCTGGTAGTTTCTAAATATATTTTTTGGTATAATTTTCTGCAATACATTTCAATCTTTCAAGGAAATTCAATTTTTTTTCATTGTTTCATCAAAACTTTAATCACGTGCTTTTCTTCCATTATTAAAAGACAAATAAGAAAACTCTTGCTTCATACCTGTTCTGTTTATATGAGAAAAAAGCAAAATTCATTTACTGCAATAGACAAAGTGAAACACATCAACTAGTGTTTTAAGTTTTTAATAACAATATGATTTGCTAGATGGATTTAAAAATCCCTAGATGAGAATAGATTTCATTAAAAATGCTCATTTGCTCAATAAAAAGGAAAAAAATGTGAAGATTTTGAGATAATAACTTTTTAATATATGTCACAATTTAACAATGCAATTTCTTTGATAAGGGAATCATGGACATCAAATTATGCAAAAGAGGTTTGATTGCAAATAAGCACAACAACTATTCTCAGTAAACTAACTGAAAGCTAAAGGTGAACGCTATACATCTATACATGTACTGAAATTTATGATAATTCACTTCATCCAAAATTTGCTGCAGAACAATGGCATTTTTACGTCAACTTGTGCGTAATTTACACAGAGAAGGTAATCGTTGAAAATCCAATCTTAAAATTTAATAAAATCGCCCTTACTTTTACCAGAAAATAAAATATAATACAATGTTTATCTGAGTACGATGAAAATATAATAGTATAAAAAAGTGAAACTAGAAACACGGCATTGCAAAAAGAATTGTCCATATCTATAAAATTTCAGGTGAAATACTTCTACTCGAAGTGTGTTTTCAAGTTAAACTGTATCATATGCTCAGGGTAATTAAAAAGTTAGGTAGATTACATTTGCTACGTCGTTCTGTTTTTAAAATTCCAAAACTGTATGAAATCAGTCAAAGAATTATTTGCCTGTCGTTCTCTCTATTCGTATGCGGGTAAAAATGATAACTGAATTAGTAATTTATAATATTTCATCAAAAGTGCAGTTTATGTTCCAATAATTGTCAAATAGATTTGATTTAATTGTCCGTCCTTTCATTTGTGAAATCATAACGAAAAAGGCAAAGCAAACAGTAATAATGGCATTTTGTATGTGGTCTTTATTCCAAAATAATGACACTGTATAAAATATTTAACCTAATCCATAAAAGGGCCCAAAATGTATGCTCTTGTATATTCACAATACTACAAACAATACAAAACCCTCAACGTGGAAGACGAGTTTTGAAAATCAACTCAAAATATGGCAGCTGATATTTTAATTGTCGCTACTTTCCTTTTTTAATTTTTATTTCATTTCAGTTAAACATGTGTTTATTAATTAAAAATTCCTCTTTTCATTTTTTTTTGGGGGGGGGCTGATGCATTACTAGATATAACTTGATTCGCTTTCACGATGATCGAGTTTGGAGAGTATGAGGAAAATTCTATTTCACCAACGTTCCAATAATGCAAAATATTTTCAACCTATATATTCAAAATTTACATAAAATAACTTACCCTAGTAAGGCCTATAAATAACATGGCCCCAAAGTAACAACCGTTTTTCAAATAGATCCCATCGGTTTCAATATCCTATTTCATGATTCGCTGGAAATATCCGTTTAGCCCTCGGTGACTCATATATGAAGAAATGCGAGGTAACAAATTCTATTTATTTTAAATTGAATACCAACATGGCAGAAAAAAATTGAACATCATTCATATAAAGCATCAGGCCCAATCTGAATAGCACGAAAGGGGGAAAAGAATCATATATTCCGTATACTTTTTTTCGCGGACGCGCACCCATTTTTTCAAACCGTATTTCTTCGTAGCATACCGACGACAGCGCGGAAGGATATAAATGCACAAGTATAAAACATGTTTTATCTGGAATTTTTATTTCACTATTTATCCCGAGAGCAGGACATTGCTATAAATCTATATAATCTAAATTCAGGTGCTTTCTATAAAGTTCATTTTTTTTTCCTTACTCCCCCACACACGAAAGTTGGGTGGAATTCTAATTTCAACTGGAAATATATTTTAGGATAAAATAAAGGGTTGTGTTTTCATTTATTTTTGGTTTTGCTTTTGCTGTCATTCTTTTTCGTTGAAACTAAAAGCGTACCAAAGTTATTGTTTGTGTTACGCCATTTATATTGTTTTCGTTTTATTTGTGTGAGGTTTTTTTTTCAGCTTATGGCATTGGTTTCTTTTTTTTCATTTGTTAATATTTTTTTTCTTCTGGTGTTATCGTTTGGAAATGAAAAGAAAAGGAAAAATAATGCGAACTAAAATCTTGCCATATTGATCTGGATTTGCCGTATAATTCACTTTCATTTACTTTATTTTGATTCCTATTTTCTCATATATTATTCCTTCAGATCATTGATTAAAATAGTGGAATTTACATTCATTTATGTTTTCAATTTATCATTTGAAGTGTTAAAAAAGGGGAAAATAAAATATTTAATAAGTTTTTTAATAAGGATTTTTTAGAAGAGTTCAGTAGTTGTCTTTACTTTTATAAAAGAATGTGAAGCACCAGAGATTGTGATTACAGACAAGTTTTGATAGAAATACTTCATAGCTACGATATTAAATCCAGTTTTCAACTATAATATGATAATTAAAGGGTGTCCCAAAATTAACGCAAGATTTGAATTTGCCACCATTCGTGCAGTAAAATGTTGGAAACCCTATTAAAAAGCATTTGACAGCTGATAATTTAGAGTTAATAAAAATGGAGTATTACGATAAATAATGCGTTTTAATTGGTGTACAATCTTTCAAAAATAATGAGGGTCTCACAAGTACAGGTCAAAAATGTGAGAATTGGCCCCCTAGATCGTGTGATTTAATACCATTGGATTCTTTTATGGAGTTGTTTGCGGTATGCCAACAAGCCACAAGCACGTGTGTATTGAAAGAGGAAATTCAACGTTGTATAAACGAAATCCAACACATTTATACAAAATGGGCATTGAAAAATTTGACAGAAAATTTCGCATGTGCCAGCAAAGCATTGGAGGGCATTTGCCCAATGTGTTATTCCATACATATCTCTATTCTGTGTACTTTACGATTCAATAAAAATATAACAATTTAAAGAAAAACTGTTTTTTTATTTAATTAAAATCCTGCTTTGATATGTTCTTCTATCGTGTATCGCACCATTTTACTAATCCTAAAGTATCAGCTGTCAAACGGGTTTTTTGAATAGGATTGGAAACATTTTACTGCACGAATGGTGGCAAATTCAAATCTTGCCTTACTTTTCAGACCTTTTTAATTATCAAATATTAAGATGAAGAGATGAAATAATTATTTAAAGCAAACCAATTGACAACATTTAATATATTTTAGGAATTCGTAGATCACAGCAGGTGATTAGTCATTAGCAAACAGAAAAATCTTTTATAGATGAAACCTCCGTGAACAAAGCAATATTCTTTAATATTTTTGATCACGGGAATATACACTCCTTTAAAACAAGTACAACGGTTACAAATATCTAACATTTCAATATACGACATGATAGGAGTAATCCTTTTCAACGTAATGCAAAAGAAAGCTAATTTTTTAAAAAAATGATAGTTTATGTGTCTTTTCTCCAGACACACTGCGAGCCTCCAGGCGATAGTCCACGTTCAAACAATGTAGAGCAGATGCGTTGGCATCGTTGCAGTTTCATTGTGTTTTACGTGGCAATTTAAATCTTCTGAAATTAATTCTTATGTCTTCATTTCAGTTGGATACCCCCTTTGCTGTAATAGGGAGCAAACTGAAAGTAAACACGGTGGCAGTTTTAAAAAATAATGAAATGACTTAGGTTATAAATGATGTCAATGCTACCAAAGGCAATTACATATTGCGTAATACTCGGGAGATCTCCGAGGTTCACGCAGGGCAACTATTATGTACACAAACACAAAATTAGGCTTCTCTCTGATTTGCTTTCTGTTCCCTTTTTCTATAATCTAGTGATATATCATATGGAAGTGACATACATTAAATTTATATTCATAATAATTAGCAATCGTGATAGCAATCATAATAGTTCGTAATAATAAATGATAAAAATTATAATCGCAATCGTAATCATAATAATTCGTAATCACAATAATCATCATAATTTTTCATAATTGTAATATAAGACTTTACAATTTGTAATTGTCATCATAATTTCTCATTGTTCAGTTATTTTCAGAAAATTTAACGGATGCCAGTTTCCGCCATGTCAAATGATGCAAAGCAACGTTCATCAATAATGATGCATTCACTGGAGAATACCTGAAATCGTTATATGTCATTAACATGGCACAACCATTTTTGATTGAAAAGAAGTATGGGAAGTGCTTATTAGGTAAACACTAAAATGAAAAAAGCGGATAAGACTAAATTACTAATATGCTCTTAAAGAATATTGTTCTAGCAGTAGTCAAACGTTTCTCTTCTAAAATTCATCTCCATTTCTACTGATAAGAAAATGATAACGTGATTTTATTAATGCTCTATAGGTCAAACTATTTAATCTGGAACAATCACGTTTGGTATAAATGTACTTTTGATGAAGAGAATATATCCTTCGGAGATAAAATACTATTTTAGTTAATCGATAATTAAATGATAATTCAAACATTTTTTGCTATAACTTTTTTTAAAAAATTAATACTTCAAATAGCTTTTAAGCTCGAAATTTTTTTCTGTTTGCGACGTTACTTTAGTTTTTGTGCAATTGTTTCGTCTGAATTTTGGTATACTAATACTTATAATTCGTTATTGTAATATTTATCATAATTGCTCATAATCGCAATAGAAGTCAATATAGTTCATAATGGTAATAGTAAATATAGCAATTCATAATCGTAATAATAATTATAATAATTTGTAATCGGCACAATTGTTTTGAATAATTTTGTTTTAGAATCTCCAAAATGTTAATATATTTTAAACATAACATCCAAGCAATGAAATTTCTCGAAAGAATATTTACTTTACATAGGCAACCTCAGGGGGAGGGGGCACCTCGAAATGAGGATGAGACGCTTCAGGTATGGTGATTGGATCTCTCCACCCTGGTAGAAAAAGGTGGGGTATCTTGCTCCTCCCATTGATGACGGAACGTATTTCCATCGGGAAGGGTTGTACCATGGCCGGTGATGGCCCTTAGGACTCAATCATAGTTCCTGCCAATGTTGCAGCGATCCGACCATTCAATATTCTATTATCCGTTTGCCTTCGGGCGGGTCGGAGAGTCAGTGATATTGCCACATTGAAAAGAGGCAGTCGACTCTTCATGGCCGAATGGTCATAGCACTGATCTCATAATCAAGAGATTATGAGTTCGAATCCCGCTAGAGACGATGCGATTCGCAATCTATGTAAACATTTAATTCCTTGATTTTATGTTTCCCTTTATTTCATGTTCCAGAAGATTCTGGACATTTCTTTAGTTTACCAGACAAGTGATCTGGACTTTTATTACTGTTTCCAGAAAAGTATTCTGGAACTTTCCTTGCTAGTATAAAAGTAGACGATTTGTCAGTCACTGTGTTCTCAGTTCAGAATTGAGTTAATAAATTGGATTAGCTCTACTTCTTGTGCGTGTCATTGAGTTCCACACTAAAGAACCTACGTGACATTCTTTGTTGGAAGCGCCGGATACGATTCCAGTGAGTGTGGAAACGGAGTTACGAAGAAGCGATCGCCTTAAAGGTCTAGAACTAGAATTTGGACTTTATTATTTACCACCCAGAGAGACAAGGAAAATGCCCGTGGAACAGGAAACTAAACCGGTCATCCTGACATCAGCACAATCACAATACATCTGTATTAAAAGGAGACGTGGAACGAGACCCAAGCAAATGGCTGAGGGAATATGACAGAGTATCAAAATTCAACAGATGGGACGAACCTACTTGACAATATGACTCTACATAAGATTGAATTAAATGTCATTTATACATAACAAAGAAAAAAGATTAAGTAAAAGAAAACACCACAGGTATACATTACGATTTCAAAGCTTGTTGCATTTCTAGGAGGGAAACTTGCCTTATAAGTCTAAATGGTACAATTCGGTTCTAACGGCGGCCAAAAATATCTCCAATATCTCCAAATCATAAAAATACACTCAAGTGCATTCATTATAAATATATTCAAGTACTCAATATAAATATTATAAAAACGCACTAAATTACAGAAGTACTGGCTAAACTGAGCGATTTTTTTTCTTGGCGCTTTTTGGTCGCACTTACAACTACTGACAAGTACCGTCTAAATCTTTTGGAAGTGTCCGAGTACTATGGATAAATTTAAATAATTAATCTAAAATAAAGAATCATTAAATTTAGAAAGGTATAAGTGGAAAATTCACGAAAACACATGAAAAATAAACCATTTAGTATATCACAAATGTATTCAACACAAATTAAAATTCAAAATCCAAAAGTATCATTTCATCAAACTATATCGAAATCTATCATAAAATTACATTACAGACGAAATAAAAATAAATGTTGAACAAAAAAATTTCTCCATAAAATTAATGAAATCCAAAATCATTATTTTCTGATAAGAGGATTAGAAAAAGGAAAACTTTAAAAAAAACTCAAGTTGCCATTACACATGAGAATAGTACTTATTAAATATCGCTCTGACCAAGAAAAGAAGGCAGACGATATCTTATTCCCCAGGCAAAAATATATAAAAGCGTAGCTCTATATTTTCCACTATTTCAAACTAAAAACGACGCTTCGGATTTTTTGGGTCAATATGATCAAAAGCTCGAAAAGTTCCTTTGAGAGCGAAAATAAAAATAGTCTGAATAAAAATCCGCTTAATCCTGTTTCCTGAAGGATCGCTGATCGATAAATATTATTCTGCCTTCGGAACACAAGCCGGAACTGTGCAGTTCGACGAGCCACAATAGGCACAAAAGAGCAGACGATCAAAACTAGCGTGAAATCGTTTGCTTTTTCTTTCATTATTTTCCACCCTCTCTCTACTTTCCTAAATTTTTTATTCTTTATTATTCTATTTGTTTTTGTTCCTTATTCACTGCCGAAGGAAAAAAAAGTTGACCTTTTTTTTCCTTGTGTGAGGGGATAAAAAAAATCATTTTCCAAAAGATAATTTTAAAAAATATGAAGTTCCGATGGTCTTTGATCTTTCTGCCTTTTTTTAATGGAATATAATTTTTCCGTATTTTTTCCCTTTATATTGAAAGATTTGTTTTTTTTCCAAAATAACTATCTTTTAAAATATTTTTAATTAGTTGGTTATGGAAAAGACTATTCTAATAGTGATTCAAATATTTCTTTATACTAATTTTAATGAAGACAATAGAGAAGGTTTGATATATTCCTAATTAATTATAAAATTAAGAGTAGCATGAAATATTGTAATGATACAATGTTTCATGATTCAATTTGTTGACAGATGTTTGATGTTTCTCTATGATAAAATTATACCTCATCTTTTCATTTGGAAGAGGGTATCACTACATTTAACCGACTTCATTAAATTCATAGATTTCAAATGTGGTTTAATAGTCTCTTATTTCTCGTATACTTCATTTTAAAATTATCATGTTTATGAAAGCAAATATAATTCAAAGAATGCATCATTTGAACTCTGGAGTGTCCGAAATTCATCAAAATTAGTGTGAATTTTCGCATTTACAAAATTTTCTTTTCCTGTACCTTAATGCGCAACGTTAAGCTAGAGAATTGGACCAAAGCCTTTATTTTTAATAAGAAATAATCTAGTTTACGGAACAACACTTGCCAGAAAAGGTCTGCGTACAAACGCACAGTTAACATTCTAGAGAGAATAAAAGTACATTATAGTGAAAATATTAATTTAATTTTTATTTACAGTGTTTCTTGAACAATTCATTAAATACCAATAACAATTTCAAAAATATAACACACATTGTTTTAAAGTAGCAATAATGATAATTTAAAATCACACAAAAAGTTATCAGCAAAACATTTGCGTACCGATGAGAAAAAGGCTTCAAATATAGCTTTCATGGATTGGCAATTAAACTTTAATATCTGGTTGGATAACCTTGATGTCTAAGTATCTCTGTCAATCATTTAGGCATTGCCTGGTGGTTTCCTCAGATGAAATATTATTCCATTCCATCATAATCACTCTTTTCAGTATATCTTTCGATGTTATATTATGTTGCCCAATCTTGCGTTACAATAAACTCAATAAATGTTCCATGGGTTTTAATTTTGGAGATTGTGGAGGAGAACGCAACTGATTTTTGATATTGTACAACAGCCAGCCAGAGCTTTACGTGTTGGATCATTGTCTTGTTGAAACCAAAAGTCATTGCCAAGGCTCAAATCTTGTGTGCTATGTTTCAAATTTTATTTTAATAGATTCAGATATCCCATATGTTCTAATATGGAGTCTATAAAAGTTAATAGACTTTCTCCACTTGCTGCCATACACTCCCAAATCATTAAACCACCTCCACCGTGTTTAACTGTAGGCACAATATTTTGCTTCTCAAAAGCCGTACCACGTTTTCTACACACCACCTTTAATGCCAAAGATACAAAACTTGCTTTCATCAGAGAATATTACTTTCCCCCATATATCTCAGAATGCTTATTTACATACTCATTGGCAACATTTAAAGGTTTTTACTTATTGCAGATGAAACGTGTGGCTTTCTACTAGCTACTAAGAGTAATATTGGGATTAAAACGTACATATTTCAGACTGTATCGCTTTTCTCGTAAAGTCAACATAGATGGGCGGTCACTACATGGCTTTGGGATAGCAGATTTCGATGGCTTGTAATTATTTATCACTCTTTGGAGAGAAAAGTGAGTTCGTCCAACTATCTTGCCGATTGTTCGAAGAGTTTTACCTTCATTCCTTAGTCTTAAGATGATTTTCCTTTCATCCGGAGTAAACTCTTTTCTTTTAGAATCCATTTTAAGACAAACACAATAGTACTATCTTTCAAAAAACCTTCAAAATTTATCATATCAACAAAACCATGTTTTTTCAAATTCTATTTATTGCATTGCCACCAGATTTTAAATGAATAAGTAGCAAAAAATAATTGCAGACGATATTTCATCCCATACAAGTCCATGGTGGCTTAAAAAATTAAGTAAGTTTGTAAATATCCTTTTAATTTATACCTGTACACAAACTTTTTCTGATAACTTTTAGTGTAATTTTAAATTATTATTATTATTACTTTAAAACAATGTGCGTTATATTTCTGAAATTGTTACTGATATTTAATGAATTGTTTATGAAATTCTTTAAATAAAAATTAAATTAATATTGTCACTACAATGTACTTTTATTCGCTCTAGAATGTTTACTGTGCGTTTGTACGCATACGTTTTCTGGCAAGTGTATAACATCCATATGAAGAAATCATATTTGCCATTGTTTTCTCTAATTGATGAAATTTAACCATTAAATCGAGTAATAAATATATTAATTACAACGGAAACCATTATTGTGTATTATGTTAAAATTTGGATCTGATATATGTATCTATGTTTCTGATATCTATATGGTTTCCATTGAAGAAAATTGGTGCTCACTATCTGCTAATAGATTCAGGCTCGGCGTTGATTAGAATTGAAGTATTTTGGTCTTTTATTAATAAAAAACTAACTATTTAAGAAATTCCAGCGAAATTGTGTTTAAAATTTTCTCTATCATATGGGAATTAATTAAAATTAATTAATTAATTAATTAAAGTATTTTATATGCTTATAAAAGAAGAATTGGCAGTCTTTTGATATAAACGTCAATGACGAGAATTATTTAAAATTTGAATGCACATAGTTAACCAATCTCAGAAACAATAAGACTGAAATAGGAAAAGACCAAACGAAAATTGAAAAAGAATTTCGTTAATATAAATGACAAAGCATTTTAATTTTAAAACTTTTTAATTCACTAAAACTTCTCTGCGTCTTTACTTATAAGTCAACACATTTTGAACAAAAATCTGTTCAATTGTTCATAATTCAATAGTATTCTATCTATATATGTACTTTATTTAGTTTGATATTTGAAAACTTTGAACGAAAAGATGAAGAAGAAAATATAGTTTACAGCAAATTTTTTTATCTAAGGGTAGGAGTTGAAACTCCCCTTGGCGATATACTTCAACATTAGTCTTAGGAGTCGGCAATTTTACTCAAAGCGTTTAGCAAAAAATGTGTTCTTAATTTCTGGATTCATGCAAATTCGTTTGGCTAGCTTTTCAATCTACATGCGCATCAAATAAAATTTTGTCTGTTAAAGTTAAGGAAGAAAAAAATTTAAGAAACCATATAAGCTCTCAATACAATTTCACGCATTCCTTTTCCCGACGTTCTGCCTTCCTATTATGAATGACGTACTGGTCAGAGTTTCAAAATGGAATTTTTAAAAAAGATTGAAAAAAAATAAAGAATTTTTTCTTTAATATCATAAGGAGGAATAAATTAAGAAAATCATTGTATGATAAGTTCTTTAACTCACTCATACGCTTACAAGCACACATATATTTCATGTATTTGTATGAGTGCAAGTTTTAAGGTTTTATGGTTTTATATATCATATAATTATAATTGGAGCACTGTCACCATTTGTCTAAATATTTGTTCTTTCGCATCTGAGTTTGAAAATTCGGTAAACGTAAACTGTATATTATTTTGTCTCATTTTATAAATAATCACAAAATATTTCAAGAGATTCTTTATCGAATCATTTAAATTATACTGTTGATTTATGAAATAATACAGCGGAAGCCTATTCAAACCTTGAAGATCATAAAATACTCTCTTAGAACCAATTTATTGTAACTAGAATTGATACCAATATTAAATTCACTCAAAATAATACAGGACTAACATTTAAACAAAAATAATCATGTCACTGATATGTTTCCTAGAATTTTAAGGAGTTTAAATCATAAAAACAAAATTCTTATTACCCTTAAGGCTACATCTAAACTTCTTCCTGAAAAAACATAATACAAAAAACATAAAACAAAAAGTAAAGAACTAGACTTTACATTAATTTACGCATAAAAAAGGCAACATACCATTGTCAATGATAATTTAGGGCACGTCACTATTATTAGATATAAATGTTATTGTTAAAATATTATTGGTATAAAGATTCCTCAAATTTTGTTTCTATAAAAAGCAACGAAATACGAGTAGTACGCTTAAGCACAAGTAATGCTCGTGCGCTAGAACATATACGTTTTACTTTATTGTGTAATAAAAGTGTGAGGATTTCATATTTCTGCAAGACAATATTTCTGTGACTTAATATTGTTCAGAAATTGAAGCAGATGAACGATTTTAATGTATAGATTAGGATCAATTTTAAGAAAGCTTTTTGCCTAACTTGCTAGCGTTTGGAGTTGTCTAGTTTCCATAAAACAGTACTCTGACATGCTGTATAAGAATGCAAAGGCTAACTGTATTTAGTATTTTATGGATACTAAACGTGTGATTATGAATCAATGATTCATTATTGCTTGAAGACACAAGGCAACTTGAGTTGGTTATTTCATAGATATCTCCGTATGTGTTATCTGTTACTTTTATTTGGAGGTTATTTTTATTTATTATTTTTGGTACAATCAATTGAACGAAAATGGAAACATAATCTAAAGTGTGTGAAAATTTATACGAATTCTCGGACTATACTTGAAATAAATTATATTAAAAATATGCCGTTTTGTTTCTAGGATTTTTTTGTATTGCCTTCATTTGTTACTTCAATTTCGGAGATTTTTGTTTTTGTAATTTTTGTTCTGAGAGTCACTTGTAATTGTTATCTTTTTTCCGAGTGTCGCTTGTGTTTGATATTTTTATTACCAAGTGTTACTTGCATTGACTATTTTTATTCCAAGCGTTGCATATATTTGTTGTTTTTGTTCCGAATGTTTCCCGGATTATTTTTATATTTGATCCAAACATTGCCTGAATTTATCATTTCTATTTTGGAAATTTGTCCTTATCTGTCCTGTTTCTGAATGCTGCATTTTGCAATATATCCTTCCATGGAAAAGAGCCTTTGGTAATAAATATTGCTAATTGTCTCAAACTAAATCAGTACTTAAAGAATTGTTAAAGTCTATCTGTAACAAACGTCTTAGAAAATTTCCTCTTTAATATTTTTAAAGTAAATAAATATACACAAAATATATGTGTTTATAAAGAAAAAAAAATTGTTCCTTAAGTTGCTTCCTTGCTGATCAATGTTTTTTTTTGCTCCTGTATAGTTTTTATTTGATGATTTTTATGCTGATGTATTATATGAAAAGAATAGAATGTCTCTTCTTTTTGTGTAATCGATTTCAAGTCCATTCTAACTATATTTAGTTAGCCCTTATGAGTTATTTTAATATCGATGACACTAAGACTTGGTATCAATTTTTAATTCCCATTATAAAATGATTTTTCATAAAGGGTTCTCTTTTACAATAAACCTGTCATGAATAAAACCATAAACAAAAAATCACGTCAAAAACTAGAACGAAAGAAATAAATGCATTAAATGATGCGGACACATATTCGACTCGATCTTCATAAAAATTACTTTAACAGTTGTCTATATTTGTTAGTCTGATCTTGGTGCTATATAGATAACAAAACAATTATTGCCTAACAATGGGATAGTTAAAAGATAGAAAACTTTGATCTATCTACGATTTGAAAATCGTGATTTATCATCTGATAAAACTGTAAGTTGCGTGACTGTGTGTTAAAACTACAGCCGTTTAATGAAGGATTATTACATTCGTTTATACGTACTGCTTTTCAGAGACCCTGCCAATACTGTGAGTCAGGAAATTAATATTGTTATAACAAATACTGAGTAAATAAACATATAGCAATTCTATAAAAGTAATCAGTATTAAAATAAATATACGTTAGAACCTTTAACTCCAAATAACAATTACTAAAATGAAATGCATGAAAAAATTAACAAAATCTGAAATATTTATTTTTCAATTCTTGCACAGTTACTAGGGGTGCCATGTGATTTCTTCTCGTAGCAGGTTTATTTATTTATTTTTAAAAATTTTCATACATTTTCTTTTCTTTGAGGAACTTTACAACTAGTTGATTTACTTATGAAACAAATGGACCATTCCAATATTGTTCACTTTTTAAATATTTCTTAATCTATTAGCACTATGTAGTAAATTTCGTAATTAAGAATTATAGAACCTCATCAACTGCCTGAATTTTTGTAAATTTATTTCATAATTTTTTTTCTTTTTTATTATTTCAATTTTTTACATCGAATTGAGATTGTTTTTCCATAAATAAAGATTGACACTGTCTTATTTTTTAAATGACTATTAATCATATTTATCTGATAATAATTATCATCTTATAACAATCAATCACCTTACAAGTGTTAACTGCGCAAAATACTTCGATAGTGTAGTTAATTAAATATTTGCAAATATATTAAATGTTGTTCTTTACCTGAAATAACAATTAAAAAATATATGATACAAATTGAAAAAAGTCTTGAGAACGAAGCTAAAAAATTTCGGAAAGACTATTAACCACAAATGAGAGCTAAATGTAATAGGATTCTAACTAACCGGTGAATAGGATGATTAATGTTGATTATCTTCATACACAAACATACCAGATCTCACATTTATGGATTTCTATTTGTAGGAATGCATAAAGCATAATGTCCTTAGCATCATCTGTAATTATGAAAGCCGAAAGAGTCCAAGGAAAAATAATTTATTTAAATGAAATCTCACATATTTAGCGAAGTTTTTAAAGTGAGTATTTGACTTTATCAACAGCATCAGGACACTTACACTGCCATAATCAAAAAAAAATTTTTTTTTTGAATATGTTATTTTAATTATAAAATCTTTCATTGTTATTTTTTAATGGCTCCGTAATTTCAGTAATGGCTCCGAATTCCCCCCCCCCCTTTTTTTTTGCAATTACATCAGAAAATAGAGAGAATGAAATGTGTGAAGTAGTAAAATCTAAGCATTTGTTTTATTATCAGAATGGAATTTTATTTAATATAATATTTCTCTCTATAACGTAAATGTAGATCAATATCATTTAAAAGTATTCAAGAAGCTTAAACTTTTAAAACTAGATTTAATCTAATATAATATGCTATTCGACTTTGAAATCTGATTCTTTTACTTTGAAAGAGTAGCACGAATTTCAGTTTTGCATAATCATTTCTAGTTTCTCTTGCATTTTCAATCTATTTATTTGAAAAATTAAGGAAATAACAGAACTAATCCTCCAACCCGAAACACAAGCATGATTTCTCCACTTTTTATTTCATGCGAATTGTTAGGGCCTCTAGATATGTCATCAACAGTCATCGCTCCTGACCACCTCTATTTTAGAGGCATACCGCAAAATAAAACTCTTATAGAGACCCTAGCCTCAATACTCCTCATTTGTTACTTTCATCATTTTGCCAATAAAACACTCCAATCACATTGCTCTACATTTATTATGTGCCTCAATACTCCTCATTTGTTACTTTCATCATTTACCAATAAAACACTCCAATCGCATTGCTCTACATTTATTATGTAACTATGATTTAAAATAGTTACTTTTTTAAATAATAAAATAGTTAGGAAAATAAATATAATAGTTGAATAGAATTGAAAATGAAATAGCTAACTAAGGTTAAATTATATGATAAGATTAAGTTTATCGAAATTTGTTGATATAACTAAGTTAATATTATTATTATGGTGAGCGAACAGCTGGCCACAAAAAACTACTTATTATTATTTTTTAGATTTTTTTATTATTCAAATGTGAAATATCAGTTGATATTATATTATTTTATTTTAAAAGCAACATTTGTAAATATAGCAAATGAATTTTTCAATGTTTGTTTATATGAGACAATCATACAAAACCAAATGATAATTTAAATATATGAAAGGAAACGACTTGGGACACAGTTACAAAGAGCGTGAGAGTAAAATTCATCTGCCCGAATAATTTTGTTCGATATAATATTTTCCCGCTTTTTTCATTCTTTTTTAAAAAATATTTTTCAGTTATATTTTAATCAAGAAAGTATCTTCTCACGATAATGCTTAAAATAAATTACTTCTATTCCATATTTTCTTTTCATCGGTCTTTTAAAATATTTAAAAAGGTGATTTATTTTTTATAACAACAAACGGATTTTTTTTCTTAACCCCAAAGGTTTTTTTAAAGAAGTTTTTACGAACGATAGATTTTTATTTAACGAATTAAAGTAAGACAAAAAAAACATCCTGCCCTTGGTAAACTTTCGATGTTTAATAATTTATAAACTTATTTACTTTCAATTATAAAAAACATATTTGCAATTCGATACTATGTTACAAAATTTAGTTATTTGCAAATTGGTAAAGAAGATGTTTCAGACGGTTGATTTTGAAATTTCATTAATTTTAAATTTAGAATATATGTAAAATGTAAAAATTTTAACATCATGCGCAGTGTTCAGATAATATATTCTGAAATTCCTTTTATTTTTTAACATAGCTTTCAAATTAAGGCCAAGTGTTCAGCTGGTATATAATACCATAAAAATACTTCTAGCTGTCATAAAGTAATCCATAGGAACTACATTATTTTAAATTTTCCCTTGGATTTATTTCCAACTTTTCAAGTCGATATATACATAAATGTAATTGGCATTGATTTAGTTGTATTTTTGACTTCATACTAGCCCGAGAATTTCCTGTCATCTATAAAATGAAAATAAATTGAAAAAACCAAAATACGAATTCCTTAACACAACCAATGGCCGGATTTCACCAATTTTTAGTGTATTTAAATGCTTGTGACCTTTTACCCTTTAAAAGGTCATGTTTTCTAATCATGGTGCATTGAAATACTTTTAGAATTGAGATTGCTTAATAAAAGCGATTTATTAGCTTATTAGATCAATTTAGTTTAATTAATTAATTAATTTATTTAATTAATAATAAAGTAAAAAATCAAGACACACCATTTTGTGTGGGATAACGAACTGAAGCTGTAAATTCCTGTCTTACTGAAAAATTTGTCAGAACTTATGCTAACCTACATAACTTCATACAAAGATTGAAAAATTTGGTGGGAAGGACACTTCCATGGCTTCAAAAAGAGTTAAATATGTCATCAATAAGTTTTGTCCCACAGCATCATCCATTTCTGAAAAAAATCTCAAAAACTCTCTTCATATTATTTATATGAGAAATTCACATTTGATTTCTCTACTTGAACCACAAGATCGATTTAGTCAATTTCTATTTCACTTGAAATTTTCTGATGTCTAGATACATTATCAATGGTTCTGTCCCTCAATTTTCAAGAGATATCGCAAATTAAAAACTTGATACAACTCCCACCCTCAGTAATTAGACCAATTTCGTCAATTAGTTTTGATACTTTGGTTGCATAGCTAACCAAACAGAATGCTCTTTTTTGTTTAAGGTACAAACATAATATAAAATTTCACTTTCATTTGTTAAAAAAGATGTGGTTTTTCAAAGCTTTTTGATATTACTAAATTCATGCTAATAATAGGATAGGTGAATAACTGATAGTCTAAGTCGACTAATAATGTAAATATGAGCATAGAAGGTTATTTTAAATACTTTTTTCTGTTTTAAATATCATTATTTTCGAAAGTTTCTTATTTATTATGATTCCTGAATAGATTAATGTAAAAATCCAGGAAAAATAAGCGGGAATTTGAAAGATGAAAAAAAAAATTATCTTACATATTCCATACGCCACCCCTTCCAAACTACACTTAACATTGTATTAGACCCTCAAATGAAGAGTTCAAGTAAATGCTATGGCCAGGATTTCCATCACCAAAAGTCGAATCTAATCCAAAAACATGTATGTAACAGAAAAGATTTCACAATAATCCTTCCTTGTTCTAAATATCGTAATTCTGCGAGAATCATATAGAAGCTTTAAAGTGTTTTTCCTTCGATGTTCGAATATAGTGTCACTATACTGCGGTGTTCCCATTTAAATTGAAATACGATGAAGTGAATCAAATATGTATTTTGGACTCCTTCAAATTGTAGGATTGTTTTCAAAATACCCGCTTATAATTCTGATAGTAAAAATATGTTCAACATTTAATGCTTGTCACTTAATTTGAGTTTTAGCGATCACGTTGGAATTCTCTCAAGCAGTCACACTGACTTGCATTCTAAAGATTCCTCTTGTCAACCTATTGTTATATATATATAGCGGGAATGAACTGCCGACACTTTCTCACAATAAAAATGTTATCCTTAAAACGCCTTGCGTAGCATTGGCATACAACAGTTAAAAAAAATAGCCTCTGATACGAATTTAGCTTTTTTACTGAATCTATAATGTCCTCGTTTTCGAATTTTTTGGCGATTGATTCCTGGCATGCAGTCGATAGTATCCAAAAATCGAATTTGTGGTTTAGATGTGATATTTGCACCCCTCTTGAAACAAAAATTTGACCTCAAACTTCACCTGTAATCAAAAAGTTCAATACCAAATTTCATGTAATTATATAATCCTGTTTTTGAGTTATCGCATTTACATGTTTCTAAAAGTTCTCCAGACCAAAAGGTCCTTCAGGTCCTTCTTTTCAGACCAACACACTATTGAACCTTTTATTACATTTAGCTCAAATTTTGATAGATTTTTAATCTATAGATACTAATTCTTCGTACGGAATTTTATATCTAATTTTCTTCGTCTTATAGTTATCGTGTTGATTTATATTCGACAAGCCGGACAGACAGACTTCGAATCAGATTGCATATGAAATTTCACCCATCTTTCTCAAAGTGTTTTTGAGTCATCGTTGTCACAAACAGACCAACAAACATTTTATAAAAATGTGTTTTTCGAACTCGGGGAAGTCTGCAACGAGAAGATTCGTCAAAATCTCGCTTCCAAATATTTTGACGATTACGAGAAAGTAAAAACCAAATCGGATAAAAAGAAATCTTTAATGTTTAGATTACAAACCACATTTCATTTTGCTTGCTTATATTTTGAGATATCGTGCACACATGCCTTACTATTTCATGCAAATGTGTCTATAAACGTTATAACTATTTAAATAATATTACGGATATGAAGGCATCGAAAGAGACATCAGAATAATGATCATCTGTACAACCATCCATTGGCTGGTGATCTTACATTTTAGATAATAAAAGAAAGGAAAGGAGTTTTATGCATCGAGATTTTAGAAGCAATGTTAAGCAAATTTCTCTCATACATATGGACAGGAGAGCAAATGGACAGTTTACTCTTTGCCGAATGCAGTCCAAATTCAACATCCGGTATTCAAATTTCATACACAGCCCATATACAAAATTTCATTTATATTGTCCGTTGTATGATTTCACAAACATCACAAAAAGAAGGCAGGCAATCTGCAAGTTGAATGTTTAATTCAAATATAATTTTCACTTACAATTCTAATTATAAAATCATATGTCTTCTTCAATCGAGCTTGTGTTGTTTGCGAATTTTAGTGCCCGCATGCTCATGAAGAAAAAAGCAAACTTTTGGATGAAAGATTTCCTCTAAAATTAGAAGGAAATTTACATTTATGGTGCGGAGACACTTTTACATATATACCTTATTCCATTTTTTTTTTGTTGTTTTGTTTATGGCTTTTTCCAGATAAATCAAAATACATATAAATAAAGATTTTTTATTGCGGTCGGTCAGAAACGCAGGTGATCTTTGACCTTAGAGTATTTTGCCTTTGTATGCCACGTATACATTAAAAGAAAAATACTTCTTATAGAAGTCGCTAGAAATGAAAATCCGAAATATCTTCTTTCATTTTCCCTAGTTTAAGGAGAGTTTTTTTTGTTATAATTTTGTTGTTTTTTCAACAACATTATAACCCTAGTAATGTTGTTTCCCTAGATGTTTTGGACCTAATAAAAGTATTCTGGTCAATTCCTAATCAATCGAATTCTAGAAAAGTAACTCGTTATTAATTATAGCTGACTCTAATCTTCAAGTTAATCACTGTTCATTCAGCGAAGATGAAGAAAAAGTCAATAATCGACTTCTAGGGATGAAAAGAAATCAAAGGCACTAATCATAACATTCATTATGAAAAGCCAATATCTACTTACTCGATGTTAAGTAGAAAGAAAGTTAATTCTCTGGCTACGAAAAAAAGTAAAAATCATCCAAAAAGAATTTTAATAAGTAGATTGGGTTTAGATACATCATCATATAATGAAAATTTATCTTCAAATTACTTAAATTTTTATGAGTTATTCAAGAAAATTATCAATGAGAAATATTAATAGAATCTTATAATCTAATTGTAAAAAACTCTATTACAGTCATGTTTTGCAAATTCAAATACATTTCTGTACGAAAATCTATCAGAATAAAGATACAAAAATTTGCAGGTAATGATTCGGTTTTCTTTGAATTTGTAGAGAAAAATTCGGATTTTTCCATGGTATACAAATAAAATGGCTTTATAAAACAAGTCAGAAACTTGTCTTCATATGACTTGAATAAATACTTCAAAACTCAAAACATTACTCAGAGAGTAAAACTGCTATAAATACATATATAGCTGCCAGTTTGGATGTTTTAAGTATCATAGGGCGAGACTCCAAGATTCTGTTTGTTAGTTTGTCCCTAAGGAAAAATGGTGGGTTTTCTTGATATGTTAATAACCATCAGGAAGACGTTGAATTATATGCAAGTTAAAGATTTCAAGCAAGCAAGTTATTCAATACCTAGTCTTTAGTACCAATTAGCAAGTTACTCAGTACCTCGTCTTTAGTAACAGTAAGTTATTCTATGCATTCGTCTTTAGTATCAAAACTTCAAGAAATAATCTCTGATTATAAGAATATAGTTCTTTAGCCAGTCATAAATAATCGGAAGGGTTTCTTAAATATTATTATTTATTTAGGTTTTTAATATAATAATTAAAATTTAATGAAGACTTGACATGGAAAGCACAAACACGTACAAGCAAAGAGATTGACTTGTATTAATAGCAGTACCTGCTCAAATTACTTATTTCGTAGGAGATCGAAAAACCAATTCAGGTCGATTCTGGCACTAACTGCGTTTTACAGGTTCTTCGTTTTTCATGATTAAAACTCTCATGCCGGCCCTGATGGCACTTTTTACGTTCTTCAAGTCACATATCGTGGTACTGATGTCCCTGGTGATATACATAATGGGTTTTCAGTTATTCAAATTGTATTGTATATTTTGAACGTTTGGCGTTTTGGAAGCCTTAGTACCTACATTTTGACAAGGATAAACGTTTTTTAGGCTGCTGTGTTTTACAATCAGTCTTCATTTAGGAATGTGGGTCTCTTTTAGTTACATAACTTGTGATAAATTTTGTATAAATGATTATGTTGTCAACATAATATTAGATTCCTTATTTTTCTCTCTGTATACTCGAATTACCATATTCAATTTTGTGCAAATAGCCCTACTTACACATAATCATTCTTATGATGGATATGATCTAAATTTTGAAAAGTAACACAATTTTTGTCAAATGAAACATAAGCCAAATTACATCCGTTAAATTTGTTGCGATTGTCATTGATAATATTCACACTTGGACGGACAGAACACATTATTGAACTTATTCTGATTTTTATTCCACACACAAGTAGACAAACCTAAGATACTGTCTTTTACCGAAGAAAAAAAAAATAATTCCAAATTTTTATTGTTGTTATTCTCAAGGTATAAAAGATGAAGTTTTCAAAGTGCCGAGGGGATTTTTTTTAACGATCCCGATACTGTCTTTTATATATTTCGTACAGCTGCGCCGGACGACCATCTCGCTCTCTAGGGTTATTGGTTATATTTAATTTCAGATAAATTGATTTTCAGAAGTGCAAGTATTGACTAAAATGAACTAAAATATTATTATTTATTTTACTTAAATTTTTTTGAAAGTAAAAATTAGAAACAGAATTTTATGATTAAGCAGAAATTTTACTGGATAAAATATAAATTTGTGATGTTTAATAAAATATAAAATATATTCTGTAGTGTACATAATACTTCGATTTCAAACAAATCTATCTTTTGTATTCAAATCTTTAAAAACATGCTTGTCTTAAGCAAAACAATTTTTAGTTTTAATTAAAGTCATTTCTGCTTCAATTAAAACTGAAAATTGTTTCTTTAAAGTTCAGATTTTACTTGAATGGGAAAAAAAATCAGAGATATACATAATAGAATGAGCAGAAAGCATTAAAAATTCTATAATAATATTAGATATATGTTTATCAAAATTACAAGCAAAAAATATTTTTTTTTTGAAAAAGCTATTAAGAGACCAAGTCACATAAAATGCTGAATTGAAAATTTTAGCTAACATTAATTCTGGTAAACCAACTGTCTGCCAAAGACATCTAGTATTACATAGAATCCGTCTTCTTAAGTGTTCAATAATAGAAGAAAATCACGGGAGTAAATATTTGTTGAAACAATGATTATGGTTTGTTTTTCAGACAACAATGCTAAGAAACTATTGCTGGACAATAAAATATTTTTAAAAAAATGTCGAAATTCAGAAAACATTTGCACGATTATTAATTAAAAACCCTTATAAAAACTTTATTTTAATTTTAAAACGGTGTAAAAAATTTTTGTGCAATAATATTTTTAAAAGTTGCCACAGCAAAAAATTCTTAATATTTAATTAATTAAAATTAAGAGATTATTTAAAATTTCTAATTAAAAGTTCGAAAATATCGAAATAAAGTGTACATTCCCACTTTCCAAAATGCTGGGTTTGGTAGATTTGCATCAAATGGGCTGACCTGTAGAGAGCACTAACACATACAAACACTCTCCTTTATTATTACATACGCACGCACAAACATTTTCCTTTATTTTTATACGCCCAAACACACATTCTCCTTTATTATTACACAAAATCACACAATATACACACACGCATTCTCCTTTGTTATTACACACACCCACACACATTCTCCTTTATTATTGCACATAAGCACACACACATTTCCCTTTATTATTACACACTCACACACACATTCTTTTTTTATTACACATAAGCACACATACACACACACAGACACATTCTTCTTTAATATTACAAACACACACTTTCCTTTATTATTACACACCCACATACACATTCTCCTTTATTATTATTACATATAAGCACACACACACATTCTTCTTTATTATTACACACACAAATTCTCCTTTATTATTACGCATACATTTTTCTTTATTATTCAAAGGAAATAAAATAATCTTGAATTTATTTGCTATATAATAATTTGTTTTAATGTCTGGTATTTGGAACAAACAAATCTTTTTTACATGCTAACTTAATATAGTACAACGTTAGTTTTAAAAACATATTTATATTAAAGAATTTCTAATTCAAAGTTTGTTTTTGGAGAATTTAATAAGACTGATTTCAAAATAAAAAATTCCCTCTATCAGAAAGCAATTTTATGCTTTTTCCTGCGACCACCCCTAATATGACTCTGTTCGTTCCTAAACAAGCTCCCCTTTTTTCCATTGATTCATGATACTGCACGCCCGGGCGCCTGTCAAAAACTTATGGCTCGAATTTTTCTATCCCATTTAAGTTTGTTTTATTTCTTTCCAAAACTCCTTGTTAACATAGTTTATTCCAACTTTTTATAGATATATCCTTTTTTTTAATACTTTTGTAGTTTATTTTCTTTCAACAGCAAACGATTTTTTTATTCAACTCTAACTTTGGACGGCTACACACATAAGTTAAAAAAAATATCGTCTGAGAAATAAAAAAAAGGTTTAGAAAAAAAGAACACCATAATAATTTTTTCGACGTTCGAAATAGGTCGTTCGATCGTCGAAAAATAATGGTCTCGTGCGGTTTTGGTAAAGTATCGTTTGGCGGCGTGATTAAACAATCATTAGTTTGGCAACGCAGCTGTAGAGAGGCGAAAAGAAAGACATTTACATCGGATGGGGGGGGGGAGGATGAGAAAGATGTGTTGAACTATTTTTAGTCCTTCGGAACTGAAAACAAAAAGTGAAAGCAAGAACAAAGAGAGGAATTTGATAAATGAAAAATAAATCAACAGATGGTGTTGAGATATTGGATGCTTTTGATATGTATTTGATTGTTATTTTTTTTAATCCTGAATAAATTTGATTCAAACATGTTTTTACGTCTGTTCAATTTTTTTCAGTTAAACTTTTTTTTGTTTTGTAATGATTTTGGCAGGAGGGACAGAATTTTTCTTTCAATAAAAAGATCTTGTTAGGAGGTAATTAAAATTTTAATAAGCATTCTAAAAATATATTATATAGAGCTAGGCATTTGCGTTATTGCTTTAATGTGTTTCATATTTTCTTTGTGTTTATAGAAAAAGGAAATAATTATCTAATAGAATTAATTAAATCAAACTTCAGTATATTGGAATCCATGCAAAGTAATTTATGCTCGCAATCATTCATTTAATCTAGAAATTTAATTAATATCAAAAGATAAAATTTTTCACATAAAATTGCTTCACTGCAGATGTTTATGTTAATTTTATCAGATAAATATCGTGATTTGTGGTTATAAAATATGAGAATTGTTTGTTTAAATCATATTATATTTAATAAAAAAAGAATCAAAGTAACATTTCAATAAAATAAAATAAAGAATTTTGATTACTTTAATTGTAATTAATTTGCTAAACATACAATAATAATGTTATGTTAATAATATTAACTATTATTGTAATTTCACTAATTATGGTAATTTAATGAACAAATTTATTGTTAACTAAGTATTGAAAGTTAAAAATTTTATATAAATTAACTATAAATTAACAATAAATCTGCGAAGGACAAACATAATATTTATTCTTCTAAATCTATATACATTTTAAGTTTAGCTATTATGAAAGGATCTCAATAATAACTAAACATTTGAATTTATAATTACTCACGATATGTTTAAAACTCAAACTTAAAAATATCATATAAGCTATCATTTATAAAGGCATTATTTAATAAAATCATGGTTATTCAAAAATATTTTTTAAGTAAATATCATTGGTTGAATTAGAATTTGGATTACAATTCTGTATAATTTTTTTCAGAATTATGTAATGTTCCATAGAAATAATCAGGCAGGAATCAAGCACAGAAGTCAAAATTCACCAAAATCTCTAAGTTAAATTTTTTCATGTTTAAATATTCTCTTTTTGTATATATTGTACACAAGAAAGTAAAAAAATTCTTTAAGTGGATTGACAAAAAGTTAGTAAATCCGATTTTCTTTTTAATATACAACCATTAACAAAGATTAGTGAAAATAAGTAATCTTGAAAGTAAATTTCAGTTTGGTGTTCTTATTAACTATTAATAAGTCGATTTTGGAAGGATTTATAAATTCGTATATGAATTAATACTATGTTTGTAAATAAATGTTATCTTATAAATCTTTTGTTAAAATATGAATTATTTACTTTTACCTATAGTCAGTTTGAAATAATTATGAATAAAGTGAATTGTATAGGAATTTCTTTAAAGAATGGAAATTAAGTATGAAAATAAATGCCATATTCTTAGATTCAAACTCTTCCCATTTGAACTTACATTTTTTTTCTACAGTTACTCGTGGAATAAAGTTATACCTCTATTAAGATTGAATTTTTGGCAGCTGTTACAAAGAGTATTTGCATAATTTTACAATGATTCCTACAAAAATTTTTTAAAAAGCAAATGTTTGGAATAAAAACTTCTAGCCGCAACAAATAATTTGAAATGAGAAATATCGTCTACTTTTTCTGAATTTATTTTTTCATTTAAAAAGTCGCATGTCAATAACCTGTGGATTCAAGGATCCAATTTGGTGCTTTCAGATTTCTATCCTATAAATCGAAAATATTGCGAAATGCATGATATGAAAATTGCTAATTAAGAAATAAGCAACTATATTAACTGAAAAGCGAAAAACCATCAATCATTTCTTCTAAATTGAAAGAAATCTCCAAACGAATATCCGAATAAGGTTAAGTAACGCTTCAAATATTTTAAATTGAAGTCACTGGAAAAAAGCCCCCGATTTGGAAATCAATTTCTAAAGTCTCTAAATAAATATTTGGAATATGTAATAAATTATATTATGTAGAATATATAATAAATTTTAATATGTAGAATAACTTAATAAAACATTCAAACAGTGAAACTTCAACAAGACAAAGTTACAAAAGTCATACTTCGAAAAGCACCTTACATTATTGAAAAATATAAAGACAGGTAAAGTAAAGTATTGTTACAAACCTGCAATTCGGCTTCCCAGCATAGTTTGTTCCATCAATAGAAAGAAAGTTTTACAGTCATCTGAATGGACGGAATCCGTGTGGCGCGTCGGTGGTCCCAGAGCTTGGCGACAAACTTGGCGACGAATTTGGCGACTTTGGCGCCAAAATAGATAATACCCGAAACTTCGAGAATTTTCCCGATCCGTCCAGTGGGAACCGAGATACGCCTCGAACGCTCCAGATTGGTTGAGAGGCTTCTAGCCCCGCCTCCTGAGACCTATAAAAGGGTCCACAGCTGCCAGAGCAGGCAAGTCAAGTCGGACGGGGAGACGACGAAGCCAGTAGTCGAGACGACGGAGTAGTCCGAAGACGGAGCGGAAAATCCAATAGTCCGAGTTCGAGAGCAGCGGAGTCGAGTCGAGTCGACGAAGTCAGTAATCCGAGTCAGAGTCGGAGAAGTAGAAGACGGAGTAGTCGGAAGCGACTGAGTCAAGCTCGTGCGGAACTGAGCTGTGCGCTACTGTCTGCAGTAGATTCTGGTTGTATGCTGCTGTGTGTGCTGTTGTATGCTACACGTCTCGGGTGAAGATAATCGTCTTCTGTGCTGTATATAGTTGTCGCTTTTGTGCTGTCCTGTGTGTCTTCGTGTAAATAAACGTCGTTATTTCTTTTTCCATTGCCTTCTGATTATTGAGCGTTCTCCACACCATATAACTCCCACTATCCAAACGAACCCCGGTAAAGAAAATTTCGTAACATTTGGTGTCAGAAGTGGGATAGTGGTTAATAGTGCATGGTGCTGACGAGATCCCAAGCAAAAATGGCTGATAGCGGTAATGGTGAGTTACTGGCTCTGTTGGTTGAGATGAAGAAATCTATGGAAACTGGACAAAAGAAACTTTTGCAAGATATGAAAGTCGGACAAGAGAAACTTTTGCAAGAAATGGATGCCTTCAAGGAAAAAATGAAAACCTCATATGCAGACATGAGGAGTGAATTGAAGAAAGGCCTTTCGTCGTGGAAAGAAATTTCAGAAGATAAAGTTAACAAAACTGAAGACATCCAAGTTATCACAGAAGAAATTGAAGGAAGCAGCGAGAGCCAAGTGGAGGAAAAGACTGAAGACCGAATGGAGACCGGTGTCACTGTAATGGAACTTAGTCATCCGGAGGATGAGCCGAGGTTTAATGAAGAGAGGAGCGAACAGGGAGAATGTCAAATAATTGCGGGACTGAAACAGTCTTCTCCGAATGAGTCCCCTGAAGTGGAACCGGAAGTGCAGGCGCTTGGAGATGGAGAAGATGGACTTTCTTCGGACAGGTCTGTTGGTGGCGACCCGTGCTCGATGCCTATGGATGCAAGAGTTGATGCGACCCTGTTTGGATTGGATTCGTCCCAAAGATTAAAGGAACTACCTCTATACAATCCTCCTAATATCTCCTGGCATAGTGCCACGGAAGAAGACTACGTGGCTGGAGTCGCTGATCCCTGTAGTCACGGTCTCAACTTCCTTCAAGAATTCCTCTTTGCTGTGGATCTGCATAGAAGTGTCATGCAAATAGGAGCCGATGAATCTCCTGTACATCCGGGCATGTTACGTCGTCGCAGAAGGACCCTTCCAGCAAAAACGGATGTGCACTTCGGAAGATCCAGTGTGAAGGGCGTCAGACAATTCTCGAGTGTCGAGAATAGACCGGGAAGAGGTGGACGTATTCCCGTGAAAGCTTTGGCGATGAAGGCGAACACCTGGCTTTCGAGTGGACTTCAGAAAGCACCGTTGCATCATCCTGATACACGGCTGGTTTGATGGAAGAAGTTCAAAGTGACTAACCGACTAGTCTGGCAAGAATTCATTCCGGAGGTCTCTACTACGATCCAGCGTTTGGCTCCATGGGACATCCTGCATTTTAAGAAGCGGAATCAAGTCTGGATGTACAATCCGAAACGACGAAGAGGTCCGGGTCAACAGGCATTGAGAAGGTTTGGATGGATCTCCAGTCGCCGCCAAATTAGTAAATGATGTCATCTTCGGAAGTCGCCTAAAGCATCATCATCATAACATCATACGGAAGCCTACACCAGCTGAAGGATTGAAGTAGGACTGCCGGGACGTCAGTCTTTGAAGAGGGGAGCAATGTTACAAACCTACAATTCGGCTTCCCAGCATAGTTTGTTCCATCAATAGAAAGAAAGTTTTACAGTCATCTGAATGGACGGAATCCGTGTGGCGCGTCGGTGGTCCCAGAGCTTGGCGACAAACTTGGCGACTTTGGCACCAAAATAGATAATACCCGAAACTTCGAGAATTTTCCCGATCCGTCCAGTAGGAACCGAGATACGCCTCGAACGTTCCTGATTGGTTGAGAGACTTCTAGCCCCGCCTCCTGAGACCTATAAAAGGGTCCACAGCTGCCAGAGGAGGCAAGTCAAGTCGGACGGGAAGACGACGAAGCCAGTAGTCGAGACGACGGAGTAGTCCGAAGACGGA
>JAPMOR010103326.1:235086-251286 GCA_026543865.1 Argiope aurantia
CTCCGAAATCTTTCTAAATATGTGCAAATACCCTCTTTATGAAAATTGGCACTGATTACATAATTCATATTATTATTGTGAATTCCCAGACATAGAGATCTCAGTAAAATGTATGGCTATATTTATGATTATCCACAAAGCCTCATATAATAATGGGAGAGCACTTGATGCTTCTTCTCAAAAAACCTTTTTTTTTAATATTGTAAACTGAAAGAAACTCGTTTCTTCTACACACAGCTTTTGAATATCGAAGCCTCTAAATCTCAAATTCCATTCCAACTATCCAAATTCCGATAACTTGGAAGGTTTCATTGTAGAAACATCATTTCATTTCTTTCTGAATGAAAACTTCATTCTTTTTTTTTCTCCATTTGTTTGTTTTTATTTGTGATGGTGCGAAAATATAATTCAGTTTTCCTGTTTGTATGTAGTTTTTGAGTCAGTAAAAAAAAATGTGAAAACTTCTTTTGAATTCACGCGATATAATAACTTCAAATCCCTTTTTTCCCTCTTTAAAGAAGTAGTGCGCTATATATATATACAAACATCATATCACGAACTTGGCAAGATAATAAGAGGGAGAAATTCCATTTTATTAAAACTCAGTCATCCGTTTTCCTAGCAAAACATCAAGATACAACAGTCATTTCTGGCAAAATAAATGATCGATATGTCTGGGGTGAAAAAAATATAGAAGTATTCAAATCGATAGGGAAAAAAAGAAAACCAAGGGAACGAAGTTTTTCCCCAAGTTTTATGGTTTTGTAGGGGAAAAAAACCCGTATTCACAACAAAGGAAGATAGTTTTTGCAGAAAGTGAAAAAATGTGAATTGGACCAGGGATATCGATATGTATCCAACCTCCTACGAGATAGGAATAAAGTGAAATACCGCGAAAAAAATAACAACTCTTGAAAAGCCAATGAGAATTTGATGAGCAAGGCGGACCAGGGGTGGAATTTCGATCATTTCTCTCGAAAAGAAAGTTTCTTTGCTCGCCAGAAGTTTTTCCTCAAGTTGGTTTTTCGGATGGTATTTGGAGATATAGCCTACTCTAAGCTAATTAGGTACATACGTCTTGAAAATAAGAATGCATTACTTCAACTTTTTAAATGCAAATTGAAAGACCTACTGTGGCTCCTTTTATAATATTGTGATATATTTGAGTTCAGAACTTTTCTAGCACTCTGAAATCGGTTTAGTGCATCACTCGTAGAGCAGCATTCTCGTATTTTAATCATATTCGTAAGTCATTTAGGCTTACTCCAGATTCATTTTTACTAATTTCAATAATTTTTTTTAATATCACAAGTACTCTATAGTATGACACCTATTTTGAGTTTTAACTATCTAGTTGTTTTTCTTTAAGTTGAAATTAAATCGTTTTTTTTTTTTCATTTTTTTCATACAGTAAGTAGTGTTGGGTGCTGCAATGGTAGCACACTTCCACGGTAGGGAAATAGATAAAAGAAAAATACAGATTTCTATTTCTAATCATGCTACAAATTACCAACCCGAAGTCTTATCAATAAAAATGGCAGTTTCTTATTGTTTACTATCAGTAGAAATAGAGATGAATTTTAGAAAAGAAACGTTTGATTGATACTAGAACGAGTTTCCTAAGTAGCGTATAAGCAATGTAGTCTTATCCTTCCTTTGGATTTTAGTATTTACGTTATAAACACTTTCTATATTTCTTTTCAAGCAAAAATGGCTGTACCAAAGTGATGACTATAATTATTTCAGATATTCCGCTGGTGAATACATCATTGTTGATGAACGTTGCATTGAATCATTTTACAGAGTAGAAAGTGTCACACATCAAATGTTTCTGAAAAGAACTTCCGTCTACCTCTTGAAGCCGTTCTTTCGTAATATTCTAACCTCTAGTCAGAAATGGGAGGAGATGAGCGTTGCTTTTGTGACATATATCAACTGAATATCATTTCTTAACTTACTCAACATCAAAATGTTAGAGTATGACATTTGCAAAGATATCCAGAGATTACTTCCTTGCTATGCAGAATGCAATTACAGAAAGTGGTTTGGGAATTGGTGTATTTCTGCTTTTCATTTCATTTGTGAGTAATTGAAACAGCTTTTGAATTCACTGGGAAATTCACAAACCATTTAAATTACATTTACTGTTTTATATTGTGTAGAATGCAAACACAAAATAAATTTTCATATTATATATATATATATATAAAGTATAGTTTTTAATTAATTTACAATTTCGCACGAAAAACTTTTGAATTGCTGCAGGTAGCACTTTAAACTCTCTATGAACAATAAAAAAACTTAATGTATAATGTTTTCAAACTTAGAACTTTTAGGTTTAATAAATAGAAGCATTTAGTAAAAATATTGTTTTATTAAAATCGCTGCCACTGGTCTAGAAAGGCTTAGACTTTTTGTTTTTTTTAAACATCGCTTGCACAAAAACTGAGCGCCAGCCAATTCATAGCAATAGAAATATGATCCGTTATCAACAAATGATTTGCAGATAGAACGGAAGGGCCATTTATAAAGGTTTGACTTGATGTTCAACAATTCCCTTTTATATCCATTTGATAATGAAGTGCATTCGATATACAAAATGTGCAGTACCAGTAAAACACCAATTTGAGTCCGTTGCACAATGTATAGTTGGATGCTTACTGACATATGTGCTTAAGATTAGGATTTGAATAAAGCCACATCATATGTTGCAATTACTATTTTTTTATCTTAACTCTTAATTTAATACATTGCTTGAAGTTTGGAAAATGGTGTACAAAGGTTTTTTTTTTGTCTTACATGTCTTCAAAATGAATATACTGTCCTGGAAATTAAAAGGATGAGATGAAAAAAATAAATAAAAGTAGATATGAATTTGAAATTCCTGTCACACCAAGTATAATACTCTTTCAGAGCTGACTCGTTTGTCTTCATATTAGTTATAAAATTTTATCATAATAATATAATACCGATAACGTTCATGCACAAAAACGAAAATATTTGATATTATCATAACGTACGTAAATATAAATGCATTAATCAAAACAATAAAAAATATTGCGGTAAGTCATGTTTAAAAAGATTTTTAAAAAAATCTTGAAAGTGGAAAAATTGTACGAAAAGTAAGCAGATAAATTTTAACGTTTTCAATACCTAGACTACTAAGAAATTTTGATAGTTAAATTCATCGCTAAATTAAAGTTTAAAGTGATGCTAATCGTAATAGGCTTCTAAGTTGTTGAGTAAAAATTTGAATATTTTTATTGATTTTTGTAGTAAAAATCTAATTAAAATGTTTAAAAAATTCTAAACCTTAAACATGAATGTTAAGCATGAATTTTATAAGAAGTAACTACATGTTAAATTTAGTAGCTCTAAATCCTGATGTATACCTTGAAAAATGCTTTAGACAATTTTTTTCATCAATCTTTCATCACCTCAATTTACAGATATTGTCCGGACAATAAACGTTATTACGTTAAAGTAAACCTATCTGCCCTCTCCTTCATTTAATATTTACTGTGTCTGGCGTTGCCAATCGATAAAAATGAAAAAAATCTTTGTCGAAAGATATTCGTATTTGTCAACAAAAATGCAACAAAAGTTAACATTGTAAAGAATTATGAACTTAAAACAGAATTTATTCTTCTGAATATTCCCCTATTTTTAAATTTCTAAAGTTTATTTTGAATTTTGGCAAATATTTATTTATATCTCACCTTTACATTTTAGATATAAAAGTTTGTTTCCAATGAAAAATGGCTGAAACTTATTTATTTAGTGTAAGGAAAATAAACGCTTTGCTAACAGCTGCTCTGTAAACATTTCTGACCCCAGAGCAGACGCAGATATTAAAAAAGGCAAATGTGCTAAGTAAAAAAAAAAAATTATTTATTAACTGCTTCTATCTTTGACAAAAATGCGATCCTAACAAAGAATGCATTTCCATTTGCAAAAGACAGCATTGTGTAGATATTATAATTTTGTATACATCCTATTTTTCTTTGCGAATCTGTTTTTGAAAGCAACTCAAAGTTGAACTTTTATTATTCCATTTAAGGTGAGAATTTTATGGATTTTCCCAATAATAATTTTTCTTGGACAACATAATATTGTGTTCTTCCAAATATGAGTCACAGTGTTGTGATAAAATTTCTACAAATTTTATTATGACATGAAAATGCATTAGATTTCCAAACAAATTTGATAAAATTATTTTTTATTGAAATAACAAAGTATCACTTTACAGAAGGATAATAATTTTCGTTATATCGATTCATTAGTAATGAAGGCTAAACTTTTTAAATTACCCAATGGCTTTTCAGTTTGAGGAGAGATGCTTAACATAGGATTAGCAAGTGAGTATTTCAGTTTTGGCATACAAGGATTTAATTTGCCTAAACTAAATTACTATCAGACTTAACATAAATTACTACTCAGCTATCAGATTATCATTTTCACATCCGGAAAACAATTAAATATTTAATTATATTTTTAATATGTAGACAAGATAGCTTTAAAAGCATATTATCTGCTTTTTATAGTATTTTCAACAGATTTTAAGTTCCTTTGTACTTAACAAATTTCTGTATTAAATGAAAGATTTAAAATTAGTTCCGAAATATAAAATTATTCCGCTATATTAAAGTGTCATCATTGCAATCGTATAGAAACGTTTTTTTTATTTAGGAAATATAATCTGTTATAATTTAGTTTAATATAAATTCAAAAGAATTCATAATTCCTTCAAATTAGAGTTTCTTCATTATTTTTTTCTTATCGCAAGCTATAAATTTGAAAGTTCTATATAATAGAAATGTTTAGTTTGTGAAAAATAAAGCACACTTCAATTTAAAATATATATTCAGTAAAATTTCATTCAGATTTGGTTCACATAAGAAAATGGAATCAGGAAATTTTAATTAAATATTCTAAACTAGCCGCATTTGGTTTCTTATTGATTCACCGGAGTTTTCTTTCTAATGTCAAATTTAAAATGAATATTTTGTAGTTAGCTTAATCTTAATGGTATAGCCAGGAAATTATTTTTAAAAATTTGAATAGTCATAGAAGTCTTACAGTTTAAAATGCTTCGTACAGTTATATTCTTTACACTATGGGCCTCAGTGGTAAGGTGGGCTCTGGAGGTAAGTTCTCGGTTTTGGAACCGGAGGGCTTCAGGTTCGAGACCTGATTCAACGGAAGAATACTCTTATAAGTGGACCTGGTGCAAGTTAAATCCTCCGGAACCAAACGTCCTCCCGCTGGTGGAGCGCGGAAGATTGGCGAGGGGGGGATGCCAGCTCTGGTGTTTTATTTTCTCTTCAGATCTTTAATTTCCTATCTTTTCACCTAATCTTTGAAGTTTAATTTTGTAAGGGAAATAATCAATGTCAATTAATCCCAAAACATGTTTTCTGATTTAAGGCAGAATTGTAAGAATTATTAAGGCAGATAGAATACGCATTCAATATTAACGTTTTGGTTGCACTACAGAATTATTAAGGCAGATAAAATACTCATTCAGTATTAAAGTTTTGGTTGCACTACAGAATATATGATTTACATAAGTTTCACATTATTTTATTCAGAGAAATATTCAATATTAATCAGGTAATTATAAAATAAAATTTCTCTGATTCAGCACAAAGAGATTCAACAGATTTCAATATTAAAGCAAAATTAAGCTAGAGAATAATAGTATAAAAATGTTTAAATAGATGCAAATTTTTAAAAAAAAGCATAATTTCTCACTTCTAAAGTTAAACGCTAGCTGTAATCGCCTGTGTATGAAAAAATTTTATTACATACATGGCTTAAACAGAAACCAATTCAATAAGAAGAATAAGAAAAATAATCATAGTTGAACGTAAAATAAATATTGAGATACATTCGAATTAAATATTTTCAATTAAAATAATTTTCTTTAATTTTGCTAATAATAGTTAAAAGTTCCGAAAAGTGAGCCTACTATGAAAATATTCATGGCTCAGTGAATTATTCGTATTCACTATGTCATGAAATTCAGTGTATATATCTCTGGTTTCAAATCAATATATATTTCCAAGAAAAAATATTGCAGGTTAAGTTGAGTTCAAAAGATATATCGTCAATTTTCTCCTCTAGAAATATCTCTTACTTTCCAAAACCAACTTTGACAGTAATGAAACTACCACCTGAATTTCATAAATAATTTTCATTTAAAGGACAATAGCCGTAACATTTCACCTTCTAAGTTCATTTCTTCCAAGCCTGGAGATGAAAAAAAAAAAAAAAAGGTGGCCATCTTATAGATTATCTTGAGTCGAAAACTCTCCGCTATTTCCTTACCCATCTACCAAACTGACATTCGAAAATGACTTAGAGATATCATAAATTGTCTGAAATCTACACTTAAAATAGGACAGCACACTTAACTCTTATCACGGCTGCATCGTTCTCGCAAGAGGGCAAAATAAATTGAAACTTTTCCTGCAGTATCTTTTCATTTTTCATCGAAACTTGGCGTCTCTTGTCATAAAAGTTCCACTCGGTGTCTATCTCCCTCGCTGATCGATTGGACACGAAATATGTCACAAGTTATGGAAGGTGCAGTTTCCGCCATTTGCTGATAATTCTTCGGATGGCTTACTCTCTTGTTCGGAAGCAAAGTGCGACACTTAAAGGAATGACGTACAAGTCACGATGATAGAAAATGGATGAAAAAGTTGCGAGGCGATTTTTAACTCTTTTTATAATGACTATTTAACGAAAAAAGTTATCAAAACTTTCATTAACTATCAGCAACGGTTCGTGTTTTTTGAAATGTCAAATGTTTCGTCATTTCAAAAAATTATTTCATTCCCTATACAATTATAGTATATACTTTTTCATACTAAACTTTGCCAATGAAAATAAAATGTGTCCTAAAACTAACGCAACCATTAAAGTAATCATTTGATCGCTGATATTTTAGGGTTAGTAAAAATGGAGCGTTACACTATAGAGCAATGTGTTAAAGCAAGTATTGAATTAAATAGAAAACATAGTTTTTTTCTTTAAATTTTATATTTTTATTGAATTATAAAGTACAAATGATAGAGTTATGTATGGAATAACACATAGTGCAAATGATCTCCACTGCTTTGCTGGCACATTCGCACTTTTTTCTCGAAATTTTTCATGGCCATTTTGCCTAAATGTGGCTGAATTGCCTTGATGCAGTATTGAATTTCCTTCTTCAATGCACGCGTGCTTGTTGGCATAGACCTTTGACTTCAAATAACCCCATAAAATATCCAATGGTGTTAATCACATGATCTTGAGGCCAATTCTCAAATTTTCGATCTATGGATGCCAGACATTCCTTATTTTTGAAATGTTGTTCAACAATGAAAACATGTTGTTTTGTGCTGTAACATTCCATTTTTACTATTCCTAAACTATCAGCTTTCAAATGGTTTCTTTTAATAGGGTTGTCAACACTTCTCTGCAAGAATGGTGATAAATTCAAATCTTGCGTTAATTTTAGAAAATTCCTTATAAATAAAAATTTTAATCATACTGGGAGGGACAGTCGAATCCATGTCTGAATGAAGGTAAAATGAATGATGAAAAATTTCGAGATAGCTTATATAATAAAGAGAGCGTGTCTAACGAAAACTTTAAATCCACTATCCTCAAAAAACAAGAAATCCACCATTAAATCAAAATTTTCTTATTTCTTTCGCAAAAGGTTTGCATGTATTTTTCCATAGTAGAGTCTTGTTTAATAGGTAACGAAATATGTCAAATTCCATCTTCCATGATAGTTTTCCGACGATTTATTCTCTTCTTTGGAAACAAAGTAAGACAAAGAAAGGTAATCCACTCATTTTAACTTATTTGTTAAAGACTGCAAATTAGTTAACATAATTTTAACTATTACATGGGCGACTGTTTCCTAGAAATCGCTGATCTCTCATTATTTCAAGCATTTATTATTTCTTTTTCTTAAATAGCTGTATATAACCTTTCATACTATAGTAAGTGAGTTGTAGACAAAATCTGTCGATAGCGACTTGAACTATTAATAAATAGTTCTCAGAAGGACTTTTTTTTCTCTTATCGGAAGCAAAAAACGGTACTTGTCCTTTCTCACTCCTGAAATCATTCGAATTCAGGTATCTCAGAATACCGAAAATCCCAAGATTTTTCTAGGAAAAATAAGAAAAATCCCTTATCTCCGATGACAGTCTGTGTTCTCAAGGGGTTATTCTACAAAAAAAAGGATTTAGTTATGAAGCAAATGTAAGCTCAGACATTCATTGTGAGTTCTCAGAAAAATCTCTCTGTCTTCGTAACCATGCAGATAGAAAATGTCTCAAACAAACAAAAATGCTCCATGGGTGTTCAATCAATCACACTTATCGAAGTGGAGAAGAAATTTCGCAATGAGAGTCAGGTGTTTCGTGCGTCAGCCGTAGTATTTTTGCACGGTCGTTTAGCGCATTTCAGTTTCGATAGATTTAAAGGATTGATGTTCATCTCGGAATAAAATAAAAATTTCGAAAATTTGTGCGATGACTTTTAACTTGCTGAATGGAAATAGTGTAGAACATAATTATCAAATCTTTTGATTACTATTTGCAAAATTTTTCCCTATATAAACTGAACAGAAATTGACAGATTTCCTAAACATAGATACATGTTTCTTCATACTGTAGTCGCTGATAGATTGGTCAAAAATATTCCTCTATAATATTAATTAATATTTCTTCAAAGGATTTATTCATTTGTTTGGTGGCACAATTAAAATCTGAAATTCCGTAATATCAGTGTCAGGACAAAAGAGAAATAATGAAAAAAAATGTAATGAATTTTCATAACTCATTTTTTTTAAATTTATTTAAATTTTTATGAAATTAAATTGTGTTTTTTTCAAATAAAAACATTTAAGATTTCTTTTATTTATATTAGAATGTTTTAATCTTGGAGCCTGGCATGCTTAATGCGATTAGGATATTTATTGTATCACTAGAGTTGAATTGCACGTGGCATTTGAATCATTTTTCCTGAAAAAAAAGTGTTGTTATTTATGTGGGTATTTTCCATTAGTTGCGTGCACATTTAAGCGTGTAGGCTCATACTGATTCCATTTTTAATTTTTTTAATGAAAATAGTGCGGCGGAAGTATTTAATAAACTTTTGTTAAGTATAACTAGTGGTCAAGATTAAATTCTTAAAAAAAGATAAAATGATTCAGTTTTCAAAATCAGCATTCCTATAAAACCAGTTAAAAATAAAATTAAATTTTCAGATAATTTTCGTATTTATTAAACTCCAAACATAGACGTTACTGCAAGGGATTACAACTTGATGAATAACTCACCATATTTAACTCCTACTACGCTAGCGATGTATGAAATTCCCTTCCCATAATGCAGGTGGTTGATCCCCGCTGATCCTGGCAGCTTTACATTTGCAAATCCAGTGCATCGGAAACAAGGTTGCGAAGATTTAAGCCAACTCCCTCCCCCTTTAGTCTTAAACAGAGACAGAAAGGATTAAAAGAGGATTTGTCATAGGATTGAAATTCGGCTTCAATCGTCGTCGGAAGATTATTAGACAGGATTTTGACGACATCAGGAGTTACTGGAAAACATGAAAATAGATTTTAAAGGTAATATCTTGAAGAATGGGAGTAAAAGAATAATGGAAGATTGGGAAGATTTAAAAGGGTTTTTATTTTGTTAAATGTAATTTATAAAGTTAATGTAAATGCTCTTTAAAAGCCAATTAAGGATAAATGACTGTGATGCATAGAAAGCAATACTAATTGCATAAAAATGTTAAAAACGAATTATTTAAAAGTCTCTGAACGAAATAAGAATTATCCAGTGTAAACATCTGGAACGGGATGTGACTTACTGAACTTCGTTTAGTATACAAGTTTGGTGGGAAAAATATAATAATTAATTTTCTATCGGACTCTATTTTAACAGAAGATCTGAGAAGTATGCGTGGAAACATTGTTTTCGCTTCTCCCATACATGAAAATTTTTGAAATAACTTAATATAACATGCAGATACAGTTCTAACATTTTACAGGCACACTTAGAAAGGATCAATTTATCACATAAGCCCATAAAAGTTAAAAAAATATTTTAGAATATTTTTTAAGTACCGTGTTGCTTTAACTCAACTACTGCTTCAGCTTCATCTTTCAGCTTTTTATAGTTTCTGAAAAAGAGCAATAATCCTTCTAAAACATTGGTTAATTGGTTATAGGGACTTAACGCTTAACTGGAGAAGTGCGGTGTCTCAGACAGCTAAAGATGGGCTTTCGATCAACCCTATTCTGTATTTAGCTCACTCGAATGGATTGACCCTGTAGATTCTTATTTCGTATCCTGTACTACACGTGCACTTTTTCAACCGGTTTCAGAGTATGTTTTTTTAATATTTCAGCTATTTCTTTGCTCGACGTCTGTGGGACCGCACTTCCCTTTCAGAGTTAAAGTATTATACAAAGCTTAGCAGATGGGTGTAAAACTTGGTCCTCAAAATATCATTCAACCTACTGATTCCCGTTATGAAGCAGAGTTCCAGAGACTTTTGAATGAAGAAGAAAGTGATTTTAGTGATGAGGATAATTGTACGGAAGAATGTTTTCGATGAAAGTTCGCATTCGATTGATTCTGATATGTATGTTCAAATACAATTAATTTTTCTAGTGATAATGTATTTTGAAAAAAATTTCTAAATTATATTAATATACCAAGAGAAATACCTACCGAATTTACAGGCTGATTTTCATACTAGTACTTGTATGTTTGTAGTAACCTGTATGTTTAAAATGCACTCGAAAACCATGTTACGACGTTCACAATTTTCTTCGTAGAAATGAGACCGATAAAAAAAAGGGTCAATTTTACATATTGTCAATTTTTTTTTCATATAATTGTTGAATATTCCATTATATTGTTTTCTATATAACTTTGTATATTGGAAAAATAAATATGATTTAAAAAGTAAAAGGTAATATGTTTTTTAAAGAATATTATTTGTTGTAATGTGTAATTTGAGAAAAAAAGTGTATGTTCAAACGCAGTTGCTTTTGTCAATAATAATATATTTTGAAAAATTTCTAAAAAGTATTTATATATCAAGAAAACTATCTGCAGAATGTATTGGCTGATTTTCATACTAATACTTTCATAAGAAAATTTAATTTGAATATAAAGAAAATGCGGTATCGTAAACCTCGCCTCCCCAGTAATGTCCTAAATTTTCACCTCCCAGTTAAGGGTTAATAGAGCTTCGCACATATTCTTGAATATTTTAAGACCACAAATATTTCAGAAAATTCACCATAAAGTTGTCAAATGATCGGCCATAATCGAAAGTCACTAATTTAGCTCCATTCAGCATCTGTAAAACTCTTTTTCCTTACTATGAAACTAACTGCACAGGAGAAGCAATATTAAAAGCTCGTAATAACAATGAAATAATTAACTTGACTATATCAACAAACATTTAGGGTGAAACGAACTAGAGAATCAATGTTAAATGATAATACTTACAATGGATTTTCGACAAAATATGAATTATATGCATATTTCTTATAGCCAAACAAATATCTTCTAAAGCACACTAATGTTGAAATTTATATGATTATATCAACAAACATTAACAATGGAAATGAATAAATTCATGTCCAATGATAATATTTGAATTGGAATTTTGACAAAATATGGACATGGTAAATATTTCTTACAGATAATCAAATGGCTTCAAATCCATGTTAATACTGAAATAATTATGTTCCGAAGTGGCATAAAATGCTCTACAATACCATTGTGATATGTTTCCGATATTATACAGCATTAAGAATATAGTACAAGATCATGGATACATTGAAGATTATCTTGTGTTAATGAATTTAATTTATAGCACGTTCTTGAGATCTACGAGGGGGCAAGATAAGAAGCTTCCGGCATGATGGTTTGTTCTCGCCACCTTTGTGGGTATACGAAAGGGTGGGGCTGGCTACTTCCCATCGATGACGGGACGTACTTCCTTAGGGAAGGGTTGTACCGTGGCCAGTGATGCTGCCAGTGTTCCCGCCAGTGTTGCTGTTGGGCGGGTCGAAGTAGTCATTCTATGATTATAACATATTCGAATCCTTTTCTTAATTTCAACACAATTTTTTTGGAATAAACATAACTCACTTAATCATTGCCAGGAAATCAGAGATGGAAAATCATTCCTATTACCAAGAGCATACGAAACACATTTCGCATAAGAAAAAAAAAGAAATGAAAATAAAACGTAGAAAAGATAATAACGTTGTAAGAATGCACTTCTCATATTCTTTACAATTGGTATCTGGACAACATAAGCAAAATAAATTTTCCCAAATAATGCATATCTGAAATTCAAAACGTTGAATTTCCAAGGCAATTCCTTGATATTTTTATTTTCCCAAGTCTAGAGCATTCAAGTTAAAATAAACAATACTCTAAACAACTTTATCCGCATAAACGATAAAACTTAAAGCAGAACGTTTCCCCAGAGGCAATAAAAGACGCATAAAAATCTCAAAAGAGCTTCTAAGAAATATTTAGCTTTCAAAGGGCAAATATCATCCCAAAAGTCGCCTTAAAGAAATTTCTATAAATATCCAACCACCACTGAATACGCTATCAAATTTCATAATTTTCTCGATTCTCACTGCAGTTTTCAGTCCACAAATGTATCTTCTTTTCTGAAAAATAAAAATGGCCCTGTCGAAAGTATCAGCACTTTCTTATGAACCATTTGGGAGTATTCTTTCCGAAAAATATAAAATTAGATTAATATATCACAGTTTTCCGTTTCAGAATCAAAAACACGAGCTATTTTTTTCTGCGCAAATGGTCCAAACATTTTTGAAAACTGCCTTCATATTCACTGCCTCCAGAATTTTGGAAGAGTTCCAGAACTACCTTTGAATCGCTACTAAAGTCTCTGAAATCTCTTTGTTCGTCATTTCATTTCAGTTCCAACGTACAGAACGCAGACTATTTTTAATATCGATTAAAGACACACAAAGCAGAAGAGTTGGAATCGAACAATGGAAAGGGGACTTTTATTGTGTATCTTAGCAGTATCAATCGAAATTCATTATTTTCGATACTCCTAACTCTCTTTCGATCTATTGAATTCTGAAGATAAAAGCGACATTTGGCTTTTGTAGATAGCAAATATTTGACCTTCCTTTTTTTCCCTCCTTTTTTTTTTTGATATTTAAACAAAGAGCTATTGTTGTGAAAAATTCTCATTTTATCTTTTTCTGAAGGATATAAGTATTTATAAGGATAATCTGATACTCTAAAAAGGTATTTGAAAATTAATTATGGTACTTGAATTTGCATAAAAATGGTTCAGTCATTGTTTTACATGATTATTCAAATAAGTTTAATTATATAGTTCATTTCTATCATTAAAAATATGTTTCCAGTTTTTCTTATTATTATTTAAAAATAATTTTAGCTAACTTACTTTAACATCTTGCTTTTAAGCTATACTACTATGATCAGAAAAAATCCTGAACATTTTTAATATTTTCAAAATATAAAGGAATTTCGCCTTTTATCCCGGAATATGAGCACGGTATCATGTGATTAGACAGTCATATTACGTTTTATTTACTTCAAATATGTACAGCGCATAAAAGTAGCTTGTAAATATATGCATTCAAAACTCCGCCACCGCGAGAAAATCCAAGTCGGAGATCATTCCATCATTATGAAATCATAGATATTTCCTGGCCAAATTATCTTCCAAAAATCACATTCCAGTACTTTCAAACAAATTCTCCTGATCTCATCCCATGTGGTTTCCAATGTTTGCGTCAAAAGACGAAGTTGCTGAAATAACAATGATCCTCAAGAGCTGAAGAATTTCTGTGATAAAAGTACTGGAGAATATAGTAAAAGATATTTGTAACCTGTATTTCCATCTTTGTATAAAAATCAAATATGAAAAAATTCTATGACATAAAATTCACTATTACACAGGATAGATTCTTCAAAGAAAATTCCAAATTAGCATATTCTATCTGTATTTAACTTTCGACAATAAAGAAAAAAAACCTTGAACTAATATACTAAACTTTTACTATATAAAAATTACTAAATTATATATCTCTACTAAATTAGTATTCTTAACAATAATTTCTCTATTTATTTTTCTCACTTTCATTTGTTTTATATTTAAAGATGACATTTTGTAATTGGTATTTCTGTTCGATTTCTGATATGTTTTATTTCGGAAAATTTGCCCATTTGTGTGCCCTCAAAGTTAATATAACATTTAGATATTATCAGAACTCAATCATCGATTAATTTCTAAACTTAATTGAGGTTCTTTCATCTATTACGAGCAGTATCATCAAGGAATAAATTTAAGAAATATTTAATTCGAAGTTTTTGCAATAAGTTGAATTATAAATCAAGAAATATATCATGAACAAAAAAACATTTTAAGACATTTTTTTTTATTACTTGTAGAAAAGGTTTTTTTTTTTAAAAGCATAAAACGCACATTTTTATTACTAATTTTTCTAAGTATAAAAAACGTTATTTTTCTCAAAAATCCAAAAATCAAAACCTAAATCTTGAACATCAGTGGTGTTCAAAGAAATGAGAAAAAAATATATCACGATGGAAAAATCACTAGGAAGATGAATTTTAAATTAATTAAATTTAAATGATATTATTAATATAATTCGGTTTCGAATTTTAATCAGCATCTAGCCCGACTACGAATTTTGTTTTCATCTCTAGATTGAAAAATTATTTTCTTTTCAAATATTTACTTTTACATGTTTTTTTTTTTATATCCATCAAACAGTCTATTGTTCAGGGGGGAAAAAGTAGGCACATTTGATTTTAAAAAGTGAAAAAAAAATTATTAAAATTATCATTTGGAATATTGAAGATTGACAGATCCAAAGAATAAGTCAACCCCAACAACATTATCTCTTTTTTTTTCCTTCTAAAACGGCAACGTAACTAAATAATGAAATAAATATTGAATCGGAATTCTAAACTTAAGAAATATAAGTTTTACCACAAGAATTCATTTTTCTCTAATAGATCCTGTCCTTTTTTTTTTCAAAAGTAATTCACTTTCTTCTCAACGACAGAAAAGGCTCAAAATGCAATTTTGCTGTGAAGGACGTCGCCAACGTGGCGATGGCAATAGACATCTATAAAACACGCCGTCTCGTTTACGACCAAGAATGTTGTAAATAGACCTCCTCATGAAGCGGGCGTCCCCAAATCCGTCTCAGGAAGTGGAAAAGAGAGCTTTAGAGCTCAAAATCCCATCTCTGTCGAAGATGAAAGCAAAACAGTGCCTGCAGTTGAGCTCGGCTTAAGTAGATTTGGTTTGTCACTCCAGGTGACTGACGTGCCATTTTCACTCTGGCTGGGTCTCTTCTTCGCCAAATCTACTTTACCATTTGAGAAGGATAATACGAGAGAGAAATTAAAAACAACAATACAAGGGTAACAGAAGAATGTTGGATGACTTTCATGAAGAGTGACTGTGGTTTCTTTTAAAGCAACAAAAGAGGATTATTTTTTAAAAGAAAGGAACTAGTAGTCTTTTTTTTTTCTTTTCTGCTCCGATTTAAATTCTTCTTCAAAAATTTGAAAGCTTTAAGTTTCTTTTAGTTGAGTTTTGAATAAAAAATAACTATGGAATTTTATCTGTATCTCTGTTTCGTCTGGTCTGTCTTGAGTGTTATGGAAACTGTTATCCAAACTATTACATTAAAATTTTTGTTTCTATTAAAAGAAAAAAAAATCTCAAATCTGTTGAGCATAAAATTGATTTTCGATTATTCAATATCCTTATGCATCTTTTGATACTTCACAATGTTCAAGTTAAGGCTCATGAATAAAGGACCATGGCTATAAAAATATTTAATAAAACGAACTATATTTATTGTACTTGCTAATTTATTAAGATGGCAATTACCAATATTCTAACCACCCTTGATAACTAGCTTATTCGCGAGGAATATTCGTATATAAGATTTACATTAAATCTCTAATTCCAAAAATATGCTTATTTTTTACCATAAAATTATATTTAGGCATTGAAATGTGATGGACAGTGATATGATGTCAGATTCATATATATGTCAGATTCATGACTTGTGATATGATCAGATATGACTTGTGATAT
>JAPMOR010103326.1:258351-288282 GCA_026543865.1 Argiope aurantia
CAATTTAGATAGGTTGAACTTTCCGATCATATCTATCAACAATTTAGATTGGTTGAACTTTCTGATCATATCTATCAACAATTTAGATAGGTTGAACTTTCTGATTATATCTATCAACCTATCTAAACTGGAGTAAGAGACAAATTTTAGTCCACAGAGACCTGTAATTGGAAGTATCTGAAAGACGAGATATCCCGTCGGTAGCGTTGGAAGTGCTAAATATACAAATTTTTATTTCATTATAGTGTATATAAATTTATATCAATTCATCTGAGAGAATTTTTAATTATGACATTCTAATTTCAGGCAAAACCTGATGATGAAAAAGTTGAATGAAAACTGAGCAAAGTGAAAGTTATATACATGTAGGTAAGAGCATTGTTTCTTGTAAAATAATATATTTCCTGCCTTTATTATGTTACATTTATTAATTTGTCATTATACATTCTCAAATATATTCTTAATTTATCGTAATGAAACCAAAATGAAATACATAGTTATTTCTTTTAATCATAATCTTACTAAAATAACAAAACATTCAGGACAAAAAGAAAACTACATAACAAAAGAATTTCTTTATCTTTATAAAATAAAAATGTAAAGATTAATAAAGCCTATTAACATCAAGTACAACAAAATATGTAATAAAAACTAACATATGAAATTAAAAAATATGCTCTTTCACAGATAAACAAAAACCATTCTTTCCTTTTCAACTATTTAATCACTAAATTTTCCGGCCTCACATACTCTCTTCCTTTATTCTTAAAAAAGAAACTTTATTAACCTATGAAAAATTATGATAAATTGCTAATGTTTTTATTCAGCCCACATTATCTATCTGGCATATCTCAAAGGGCAAAAAACCTAACAGTATTAGGGCAAAAGGATAAAAAAATAACATACTTTAATGTATTCTTCCCTGTCATAAACATTAACTTACAAGCATTGTAATATTTTTCTTCAAAATTTTAATAGTTGCTTTTTAGCATAGCAATTCATTCGAGTATAATACAAAGGGCTGAATGAACTAAAAAACTATAGTTTAATTTTTTGTGTTCTTGTTTATTATATGAAAGATATTTAGAATTTTATTAAAGGAAGTTAATGAAAACTAGATTTTAATTACTAATACATAAATTAACAAATTATAAATTTTTTTTCCATCTATTTATTATGTAACATTTCATTATTTTATGAAAAGAAGAGGCTATTTAAAAGTTCGTTTTTTTATAATTTATAAATGAAAACAAAGTATTTATAAATTCTTTTAGCATAAAGATGACCCGAATGTTTCCTGCTTTCAAGGAGTTAAGTTAGTTAAATCGTGAGATAAAATGACAGTGGTATGTTATTAGTCCTAACATGAAACAGACAGAGAAGTATATAGACAAGAAGCATATAAAAATTATAAATGTGCTGTTATATTGGGAGTTTGAGAATTTTTACAATGTTTGCTGAGAATTCCATGTTAGGAATCAATGACAATTTGCTACCTCTGGCCACAAAAATGAAAACAGAGACAAAAAAAAAAGCATTTTGAAATTACTGACTTATTTTTATTAATCCAAATATTTCAATTTAGCGTCAAAACATATATTCATTTTAACAGTATTAATGAACATATTCGATCTACAGCTTTTTAAATTAACTCTGTTAATATTGAAAGGCCCCAGGCAAAAAAGAAAAAAAACTGTGATTGACGCCCTAGACATTTCACTTCCGCCTCTTTTGTCAAGTGTTATTTATAGAATCTTTAGAGATGTTCACCAGATGGGTTTGGGGAAGAACTTCTTAGAACTCTCAAATGGTGTTTCAACATATATTTACTTAGTAGCTGTTTGCTAAGCGGGATCCCCTTTCGTATATTAAACTCTTAAGGACAAGAAATATCATTTTTGGGTGCTTTTTTCATATCTTTGAAAGAGAAACCTGAACGTTCTAGTATTCTAAGTTGCTTGTTTAGGCACCTACGAATAATGGAATGAATGAGAGGGGTTAAGGCTAGAAATTTGGTTCCAAAATCGTCTTCGAAAGTTGTAGAATACCAGTTAACCCAGCCGCTGATAGTACAAAAAGAAAGAGGGATATCTCCAAAATTTCTTGCATGCTCTTTAATAAAGGTGTTACTCAGAGAACGGCTTAAATGGCGTTGGCGTACAATAGTTACAAAATATTTATCTTTGGCGTGATTTAACATTTTTTTTCTGATTCTGTCGTGTGATTCTTGCCTATTAATCCCAACATACTGTCTATACTATCCGAAAATAAAATTTTTGTTTCATTCGCGTTTCACATAACCAATTAAAATAGCAATTCGAAGCATAATTACACTTGCAGTCACAAAATCACGCACTGAATTTAATATATTTAAGTTATTGAGTTTTTGAGTTATTGCGTTTACATGTTTCTGAAAATACAAAACGACAGATGATCAACCGTCGGTTAGATTTGACTCAAAATTTGATAGTTTATATTAGGCTATCTCTCTTCGCTTTGTAGTTATAACATTAAATTGTATTTGAACAACTAGTCAAACAGATATTCTCTAAACGGAGTTTGTTCAATCTGATTATAGCGAATTTTAATATCTTGATCATCAACAATACGGAAAAGAACCAGTATAAAATATTACTAGTAATGATAAAAATGATTTTTGAGTATATATATATATATATATATATATATATATATTGGTACGAATCCGTAATGCTGCTTCCCAGCATAGTTGATTCCATCATTGGAAAGAATGAAAGAATGCTTTACAGTCATCTGTATTGGACGGAGTCTGGTCGCGTCGGGGGTACCAGAGCTTGGCGACAAACTTAGTGACCATTTGGCGACTTGTCGACGAACTTGACGACTTTGGCACCAAAATGGATTATACACGAAACATCGATAATTTTCCCGATCCGTTCAGTAGGAACCGAGATACGCCTCGAATTTTCCTGATTGGTTGAGAGGCTTCTAGCCCCTCCTCCTGAGACCTATAAAAAGGGTCTGCAGCTGCCAGGCGAGTAGCAGTAGTCGGAAGCGACAGAGTAGAGTAGTCGAAATAGATGGTGAAGAACTTTTCCAGGAATTAGCGGAGCAGCGACGGAGTAGAGCTAGTGCTGAACTAAGCTGTGCGCTACTGTCTACGGTAGATTCTTGTTGTATGCTGCACGTCTCGGTTGAAGATAATTGTCTTCTGTGCTGTATATAGTTGTCGTATTTGTGCTGTCCTGTGTGTCTTCGTGTAAATAAACGTCGTTGTTTTTATTCTACTTCTGCCTGCTGATTGAGCGTTCTCCACACCATATAACTTCCACTATCCAAACGAACCCCGGCTGAAATTTAGTAACAATATATATATATATATACATACTAGCTGACCTGACAAACGTTGTTATGCATTGTAAATATTTCTAGTGAATATTTTGGTTGTTAATTAAAAAATAACGAATGTACTGTAAGTGTTTGGGGAAAACACCAACCATTCATTTTCTCAATACAATGTTTTTCAATACCGTAACGAACATATACATTGTTTGATCTCTTAAAAGTTAAACGTAAAGTGAAAAAAGTAATATATTTTTTATTCTAAAGTATAAAAATGAAGTAAAGAAAATCAATATTCATTTCGAAGAGCAATTGAGTGCACGATATTTTTGTCAGTCCATCTTTAGCCAACAGAAATAAGCTCGATGGTTTGCCCACGCGAGAACATGCCACGTATAACTGTCCGTGTGAAAAACATGGTGAGCCCAAATCTAAGCCGCAAACAGACATCGTTTGGTCTTGCGGCTTATTGATTGTCACTGCGAATGCCAATCTAATAGGAAATTGAACGCGTTTGAATTCAATTGGCACGTCTGTGAGAGTCATTGGAATTCGTGGCAGCAAAACATTTTCGGTTCGGAATTTGCCATTCAAAATGGGGACTTCGATAATGTTTTTCATCAATTTTTTAATGACCAATCGCGTGCCATTCCACAGCCGTGGTGGGTTCAAATTCCGAAGTAAAATAACTGGAAATCCAACTTTCAGTCGTAGAAGGTATGGTAACATGCCTGGTAAATCCAGTGAGTTCAAAAACTCTGTTGGATAATTTACAGCTTCGTTACCATCGCAAACTGTTTCAATCGATTTGTATGATACCAAGTCGTCTGGCAACGACTGCTGTATCTTGATGCTTAAATCGTCGACGTCCACATTTTTTACTGCCAAAATGGCTCTTTCTGCCAGCCACGCATGATTTATGCATTATGTGCGTACATCGGGAAATATGCGGTCAATGAGAACATTTTGTTAATCAACGATAGTGCAGAAATGAGTGGGGAATTTTTTGCATCCAGTATTTTCAGAGAGAGCAACTTTTCCATTGCCGATATCTAACAATTGGTCCGAGAATGTGTCAGCAGAATGGACGCACATGTTTATTTTTAGTTGAACTTTTTCAACATTACGCCACAGTGGTGATGATTTCAAGCAAGCGTTAATCTCATCAGCGTACGTTGAACGTGGAATGAGCTGAAATCACCTGAAAGGACTGACAGAGTGCCGCCGAATAGTGTGTTGTTGTTTTTTATAACTTTGAGTGTTCTATCCAATGCCTCAAGAGAATGTTTGTGTGCCATCGTGCATTCATCCCAGATGATAATTTTGTATTTTTTCAGTACCATGGCCATGGACGATTGTTTTTTTATGTTGCACACTAAGTCTGGTTTATTTTGAATATTCAGTGGCAGCTTAAATGCTGAATGAGCTGTTCTTCCTCCATACAATAAAGTTGCTGCAATGCCAGATGATGCAACGGCCAATGCGATACCGATTTAATTTTATAAGTTTAGGTGAACAATCTACTTTGTAGAGCATAACCGCATATGCACACACACACATTCATCTTTATTATTGTAGAGATAGATTTCATTACTTTCCTCATTCTTTATACGTATAACATGGATACAAATCATTGTTGCCATGGATACTATTTCAGTTATTAAACCCAGCTTAAACATATACATCTTGCCAACTAAAGAAGGAAAAAAAACAGTCAGAAAATCTAATATTTCTCCTATTCCATTTTTCGACGGAAGCGGACGGAAACATTTCAGATACCCGGTGCTTATCTCTTCCATTTCTGTCGTTTTGAAAATCCCAAGCCGTCAGCCGTATGACATAACCCAGCTTGAAGCAGAAACACTTTTCCTTCATACACAAGAAATGTAGATAAATGGGATTTTGCGATAGTGAATATCGTTTTCGGGCTTTACGAGCGCCAGGATTTCGGGGACGAAACTCACCTGGGATATTTGATGCTCCGCCATCGATACGTTTCGTCCCTTTCGCTTATTTTTTTTAAATTTGAAATCTTTCGGTTACATGTATGAAACTGGCCTGTGGTTGAGTGTTCATGGGGTGGACTATAAGCCACTTTGCCACGGACCAGTTTTATGTCGGCCAAAATATTTACTGACGGAAGAATTTAAAGGTGAATCAATTTAATATTTTTTTACAGTTCGCGGCATATTGGATGTCGAAATGGCAATTCAGTTGTCCGTTGATAAAAATCTAGGTCATGGCTTTCAAATTATGAGAAGGATGCAATAATTTTAAAGTTTTATGAAAAAGCTACGTACTTTCTGTTCTGGCCTTGTTATTAAGAGGAAAAAAAATTTATACTAGGAACAAATAATACAAAAATATATAGTAATAAATGAGAAATTTTTGAAAATACAATAATATGATCGCCGTTAAATGTTCATTTAGAAAAATAAATAAACAGCAATAAAAACCCTATTTAATGCATCAAATTTTTATTTATGAAAAAAATTAAACTAGCAGGAGGGGTTGCCCCAAAACTTTTTCGCACGATCTCTAATAAAATTGTCATGGCAGAGAAGGCCTAAAATGGTATTGGCTTAAAATAGTTACGAAATATTAACTTTTGGCATGAATTTAGCAATTTTACTGAATCTGTTGTGCCTTCCTTGGGGAGTAAATTGGCGATTAAACACCTGGCATGCGTTTTAATAGTATACAAAAAATACAAATCTGTGTTTCAGACACGTTTTTCCCAACCGATTAAAACAAAGATTTGACTCAGAGCAACATTTGTAATCAGAAAATCCAATACCAGATTTTGTATATTTAAATTATTGCTTCTTTGAGTTATCACATCACAATTCTGTGAGCGTTGACCTATAGATGGTCGACCTCTTGGTGATTAATTCCTGGTATGCATTAATAGTATTAAAAAAAATCGAATTTGTATTTTAGACGCGTTTTTCTCAACCGATTTAAACAAAAATTTGATACAAAACTGCAGTCGTAGTCACAAAATCCCATACCGAATTTGATATATTTAAATCACGGCTTTTTTTAACTGTCGCAATTGCATGTTTCTGTAAGTACAGACAGACAGTCAACTCTTTATTTGGTTCAAAATTTGAGTGTTTGAAATTATAGGTGTCAAATCTGTGCATCGAATTTTATCTAGCCCTTTTGGTTTTGTAATTATCGTGTTAATTTATAGTTGAACAACCGGACAGACGAACTTCCTCTGAACGAATTTTATTCAGCATTTGATAGAAATCTTCACATTAGATGTAAAAACCGCGCGGCAAATTTTAACCTTCTAGCTCAAGTCGTATTTGAATTCTATTTGTCCCAAACAGACAGACATACGGCCATTTTCCAGAAATGTGCTTTTCAAACTCAGGGTTGTCTAAAACGTGGAGATTCATCCTCTTGGGGAAGCTCTCAGGGTGGGACTTAAATGACTATCTTCCGTCACATTCGGCAGCCCCATACAAAAGATGCATATCTGCTGTTTCAGTGAGCGTAAATCGTTCCATCAAGCAAAAACAGAATCGTTTGAAGTTCGCGTAATGCCATTCAAACTCAATAAAATTGTTTTGCAGAAGATTCGATAAAACAATCTAAATAAATCTTCGTAACTATTCAATATATTTTCTCGAAGATTCATCTTTATTTAAACTACGTCACTTAAGTATCGTCTACTCTAAGAAATACTATGCAAATAAAGAGGTTTCTTTTGTTTTTCATTTCCTAGCATTTGTTGCTTCTTCCACCCACAATTTTAGTTTCCGAACCTCTAAAGAAAAATGCTTTTTTATATGTATTTTACCTACTCATAAAGTTTGGTCCATGAATTCAGGGATATAGTGTATTTATATTTTTAAAGAATGTTTAATAATTTTTATTCATATATCAATTTTACTTCAGTTTCTACTCTCTTGTATTTATCACTATATTTTTTATTAGAAATAATTTACATATTTAAAAAATATTAATATCTTCTTTTTTATCTCTTAATATATTTACAAATAACACAAGTGTGCGTATGTGTAGTCTTTCTACGTTCAAGTTCGTTTAACTTAGAATTATTTCAAGTTTGGGGCAGATATATTCTAGAGGAGAGAAATGTGCATATTGGATAACTTCTTTTAAATTTTAATTATGTTGTAATTAATTAAAAATTAAGCTAGATTTTTCTATAACTTCAGAAAATATTAATGCACAAGATTTATTTTACATCACATTGATTTTGTGTTGTCAACTATACCAGTTTTTCTCTTAAATGTATTCTTGTTGGATCTGAGTAAACGTTTTCTGAATTTTAATATTTTTTGAAAATATTTTTTAATAATTTTCAACAAAAGATTAACAAAATGGCGAATGTTGCAAAGCTGTTCCGTTGCAAGCTGTTTTCAAAGTTTTTTCGAATATTTTTATTTATTTTTCCAATTTTTTTGAGCTTGAAGAAGAAATTTTTTGTTATCTCTCTTACATAAGGAATAAAGAAGAGAAATTGCAGCGCTACGACGACAACATGTGGTAAGAAGTTAGCTGACTTGGACAGCCACATTTTTATTGGTACTATTATGGCATGGAACTCGATTCCATTAGAAAATTTCCTGTATATGTAAAGTGCGACTTAAGGTTGCTAAAATAATATGTCATTAAAATCCGTCAAAATTTTAAGCTCAAAATTATTTTGTTGATGAAATCACGAACTCTAAAATTATGCTTAAAAGATTTTAAAATAATTAATATTTCTTCAGAATCAACTTGCGGATAGTTTTAAATTATTAATTATCGTAAACATTAAGAATCTTTTCTTTATTTTTCCCAAATTCAATAGTACACGGTTCAGGTCATACGGAATTAAAATTTAATTAGTTGATAATTAAATTCTGAAAATATTAAAATATTGTAGTCACAATTGTATCGTTAAATATTGCACTAACTAATAATTAATAACTAATAATTACGATTTATCCATCGAAGCCACTAGTACAGACAATTTGAATCAGAAATCCGAGCCTATTTCTAATGAACGATTATAGTCTACACGACAATTATAAGCACTGAGTAAGAAGTGCGCTTTTTCAAATTTTTCTACTATCAGCATTTTTCTTTTAACTATTATTTTCCAATATCCTTTTTAGTTTATTTTTTAATTGTGTTAATATCGTCTAGTTCTAAACTTGAAGGGATTATTAAGAATGCTTAATACATTACTTACTATAATTAAATATTCCATTCATCATATTTCATTTTGTTCTTATTTTGGTAAAACAGAAGCGACTAACGCATGCTCAATAGCATTGGGGGTTTCCATATTTGAGAATAGACAGTATGCATTTATATATAGTGGATTTTGATCCGCACAGGGAAGAAACATTTGAAAATATATATATTTTACGGAACTTCCTCCATTAGATCTGTAAAGTCAACAGCTTCGCTTGTGGTGGGTGTATGATGTAACACAATCAACAAGCCTCGGTATCAAACGACGATTTTATTAGCACGAAGAAACGAATACACACACCGCAATTACATAGCCGTGACGCAAACAAGCAATACACAGCAGCACACTTAAAACAAACAATAGCCCATAAGTAGTAACCGGTAGCTAACAACAACCAAAGCACAAAAAGAATGCGACCAGACAGAACTCAGCAAGAGGAGAGAATATATATATTTATTCTCTACGGTCTCTCCAATCACATGCAATTCTTCACTGTCTCCAACGCCTACTCACTACTACACGACTGGCTACTCCGCACACGACTCAATGATATTTCTATGATAAATTTCAGGATTCGGCACACAGCTCAATTCACCAATCGCTTGAGCTCCACTCAACGCTTGCGCTTAGCTGGACTGATTCAGCTAATTTGCCGCTTACTCACTATGCGACTCTATAGTATTAATTACCGGACTTTTATAGTTTATAGAGCAGGGTAGAAAAGTTTATCGGACAACCAAGCATAAATCAGCTTCTATTGGCTCTATCGACAAAATTCTTGAAGATTCTAGTATCTCCAATTGTTGCCACAGTCGCCACATTCATTGCCAATTCGCTCAAATGGTCGCCAAGTTTGTCGCGAAGCCCAGGGGTCACTGATCTGGCATCCTACCAGCATCCGATAGAGCTGATCGTAAAACGGTCTTTTCTGCGGTGTAACTAACTATGTTGAGAGGCAACATTGCAGATTCATGACAATAAATATATATGAAATATAAAATTTAATAGATAAATGCAAAAATCTACTAGATTCTACCGCTGTTCCGATTTTTTTTTCTACTACTTTTTCTTCGAAAAAGGCGAAAAGTTTGTTTCATGCTTTAATACTACATTTAATAAACGAACAAAAATATCTAGATTTAATTTTCCTCTTCTAATTTATATGCATATCGATTTTCTACTTTAAAAAATACCGCAATTTAAAAGACAATAAATATTCAAAGCTCATTTTTGGCGAATGAGCTTATTTTTAAACGGAAATGAATTACCGTAGAAACGCAATAAACAACAAGTTAAACAAAAGAGCACCGTGCTTTAAATTAAAACTCATATTTTTATTTTTACTTGAGAAAGAAGACTTAAACGAATTCAAATTAATTTAAAATTATTAATTCTACCGTAATTCTTTTCCTTAATTAGATTTTCCATATATAACCAACTTTTCTGCTTTAAGTACAATAGAAATCAAATATTTGCCCGAATAAATTACACTGGAATTTGCATCTGCAGTAATTGTTCAATTTCCTGGCAACAGTCGGGTTGATGCCAACCGTAAATATGTATCGAAGTTGATAAATTAATTACCTTTAACATTTTGAAAACAAGAGCATCCTCTTCTAATTAATTATCGGAGGAACGTTCCTTTTTTCGTGCTCTAAGGCATAGGGGATGAAAGAAAAAAAAACATTCCTCTTTTTTCTAAACTGTAATCCTTATATCGGTAGTTTTTTTTTTTGTATCTCTAATTAAAATGTAATCTAACATACCTTAACACTACAAATAAGCACGAATATATAATATATATTTTTTATGTTGCAAATATTTTTAAAAACGAAAATTCTAGTGTTATTGCACAGTTACATTTAGTGAAAGATCACGGAATAATTTGTAAAGAAGTAGAAAGTAAAATTCATGGGCAAACCACTCACATTAGCTAAAAAACTTCCTTATTATTAATACTAGAAGCCTCTGACAACCAACTGGTTCGTCAGAAATACTGAAGTTATTTGATTTCAATTAATTGTTTTGTTGTAGCGGTTACATAACTCTACCACCTCCTCTTTTGATACAACAGATGGTGCTACCTTACTAACATCAAGATATATTTCCCATGATCCTTCTTGGTGGTCATTGTTAGATTGTATTATAAGTGAGTATCGTGTATTTTCGTGTTCGTGTTTGTTTTGTCTTGCGAAATGTGTAACTTAGTAAATAATTAAATAACTGTTCCTGAAATTCATCTATTATTTTCATCTACCTCATAATGAAGTTATAAGGAGTCTCACCCTCTACATCGTTCATATCCAGATGGGATGAGAAAGGATGATCCTGATTACTTTAACAAAGAATTTTTAAGCATCAGTTTGTGATAGATATTCAAATTACAGATACTGAAGTCTTTTTATGATGCTTTAATAGTCTTTCATCTGCTCTGTTTATTGTGTACATGAATAAACTTTATGGAGTCGATTCCTATGACATCTTTATGCCCTTAAAAACTTAAGAGAAGTTGATTATACATTTAAAAACTGTGCATTGTCATTTGCGTTAAAATTTCACATTCTGAAGATGACGAGGTGTCATCCTCGTCATCTAAGCGAAACTCTGCCAGCTTACATGCTGCTAATACCCTGTTGGGTAGATGGAACCAAAGACGTTAGTTAATGAATAAATAATATTTTTTTTCAGTATATAAGTAGTGATAGTTATTTTATATTGACACTAAGTAATGTACATTTGAATTTCATTTTGTATTAAAACTAACAAAAGAAAATTTATAATTGACAAAATTACTAAATATTGTAGGATAACCTTAAAAAATATTTAAATAGCATCTAAATTGTTTGCTCTGTAATTAAATCGCAATTCTTATCTTAAAATATTTTAGAATAACCTTAAAATTTAATAAATGGCTAAGACATTTATTTACTAAATTTAATAAACGATTCTTACAATTAAAATTTTAAAAAAGATGTTTTAGCTTCCTTTTGATAATTTTTGTCTTACAAATTCGAATCGTTCAATGAATATCGAAATCATTTCTTGTAATATATTTCAAAATTGATTCAAGAAATAATCAAGCGATTTCGTTGTTCATTTCTAACTTACGACAGAAATTCTATAATATTTTTTCTCATTTTTTAAAGATATTATCTGTACAGAAAGTTCTCGACATTTCATGAAAATACACCTTTGTTCAAAACAAACATCTTTCATGATTTCATACGAAATTTTTAAAAATTATTTCGAAGAAAGGAATGTTTTGATTTTGGAATACTATATAAAGCTATACTATATATAGCACAATTTTCACTTTATTATATCAGCACCTAAATGCTTTAATACCTTCTTTTTTACATAAAAGAAACTTGAAGAATTCTGAAAAATCTAATCTTTTTACATATCTATATAATTTATAGATATACATTTAATGATAAAATTCCAAAAAAACAAAAACAATATTTTTGAAATATCCTTTAATAGCAGATAAAACCATAAAAGGTTTTGAAAACAGCTAATCTCACACCAACTTATCGCGCAAACCTTCAAAAGCCTGTAACCCTGTTTACGAACTTACCTGACGAGCGAAAAAAAAATGATGCTATTCGCTCTCTTGCTCGAAAAAAAAAATAGTTTTAGAAACTTCTCTGCTTTTAACATTTTTCAGGCAGAAAAGCACAAGGAAAAAGCCAGTGAAATCTCTTCACCTTATCCTTCCCCCCACTTCAAGTCAAGAAAATGGAGGGACTAGTTATCTAAATGACCGTGTACTTTTCTGTTCTTGTGTGTTATCATCAGAAATAAATTCGAGTCCCATTTCCGGCTAAAGCTACATAGAATTCAGGAGCTCACATAAATAATGCACACAAATGCATCGACTTGGAAATATTTTATTTCAGTCTGTTTATTCTCTTTCTTTCTTCGATTTTTTAGTTGAAGTGTTTGATTCTTCTGCATTTTTTGTTGTTGTTTGTGTTGAATGGTTATTAGGGATGGTGAGTGTGTATCAGAGGGCCCTTAAGATATTCAAATGAAGTCCTAATGACTTCTGCAGTTTGGAATGAGATAGGGAAAGAGAGGGAAAGGAATGGAATGAAGCAAAATGGAAAAAACTAAGGTGATGATAGAGGGTTTGGGAATCCAAAGCTGACTTTTAGCTCTTTCTTAAATTTCTCTTCAGTTTTTTATTCAGTTTATTTTTTTTAGATGGAACGATATAGATTTGCATCTTTGGACTTGAATTTTATTGAATTCTTGAAAGTGTCGTGCAATTCAGTTGTAATACTACTCCTTTTAAACATTAACATATCTCGAACTAACAACTTTATTGATATTAAAATTGAAGTAACCAATAGCTATATTAAAAGATGGAATCTGTGAAAAGACCATGCAATTCCACATGTGGCCGATAGCTGGAAGTGGGGTGTCGTGAAATGGAAAGAAAAAAGAATTAGTTAGATCAGACAAAGTGAATAACAAAGACATAAATGCCATAATACATTAAGAAATCTAATTCGAAACATACTGTTATTCTGCATAATCGTCAGACAATGCATAAAATAGATACAACCGCGCATATATCCTTCAAACTCTCTGATCATATGAGAAGAGACAATATTTCCTTGAAATTGGTATGTTTGTACTGTAAACCTTTGTAGGAAATTTGATTGAAATCTATCACCCACCAATTTTAAATCCTAAATTCTAATTCGCTACTTTTGGAGATACGTATACTTTTATTGCATTGAAGGGAATTTCTCTTGACAGGAGATCATCGCATGTATTTTAAAATGTGCTTCTTATCACATTTAATTTATTTGTGTTTGCAAATTAATATCCGACTTTTATGGATATCGATTACCACGAATTGTGGTAGATAGTCTAGACAAAAGTATTCATTCACAAAATTGCATAAGACACTCTAAATGCGTAGAGTTTCAAGATTTCACAGTACACATCCTACAGGTTAAAAACATGAATTCTGATAAAAATTCACATTTTTATTATATGCAGTTTCAAAAAATAGGCACGTTTCTCTTTCCTTTATTTTGTCTCTATGTCAATTAGAAGCCGAATTATAGCAAACTAAAGACATGTAAGTGATGCTTATTTATAAGCATTTAAAAAATGTTAGATGCATATTCTGAAGAGTGTTTTTTTTCATAATTCTATTTTACGAGTATCGTCATACCTCAAAACATAATCAAGATATCTTAATGAAATTTATAATTAGTTCTCGTTATGTTAAGCAGAATGTAATGAACTATGGATTTGATGTTGGATGCTCTAGAAGTGGATTTATGATTGCTTAATGTAAATATTGTTGAAAATAATTCCAAAATTTCGTAGATAATTTTATATATAACGCACAAAAATGTTATTTTTGAATATAATTCTTAGGTAATAGTTACACTATAAGATATATTACACATGCAATGTTACAAAGAAAAATGAACAATGATAACAATTTGTTTCTCTAGAGCAATCCCAGTTTTTGTAATTAAATGTTAAAATTTACATCAAAATTTGCTTTTTTCTTCAAAAGCTTCATATATATTTAAATAATTTCAATTTTATTCATCATATTATCCTTATATTAATAAATAACTTCATATAGACATAATTTTTAAAAAAATCTTCACCGAATGTAGTCGGTTTAGTTTATTTTAATTATATTAACGTCTCGTTGTAAAGCAACACTAGGGATATTTTGGGACGGACCTCGTAATTTTGAACCACGTTCGGATGACGAGGATGGTGCCTGAGCTGGCACTCCCCTCTCCACATCACGCTACGCCAGTGGGAGAACGTTTGGCCCTGGCGGATTTGACGTGCAACAGACCCACTTACACGACTGTTCTTCTCTGGAATCGGGTCTCGAACCTGAAGCCCTACGGCTTACGAGCCGAGACCTTACTATCAGCCCACCGCGGGCCCCCGAATGTAGTCGGATACCTTCATAACAAACGTTATAGATCACTGCCGGATGCAAAGTTTCCTTTGAAGTGAAGAGGGCCGTCTCTGGGTGTAACAAAAACCTTAATCACTCACTCTAAAAGAACAAATAGTTGCCGAAATAGAAGAAATATTTTTTTTCAATCCTTATCAAAATCTTATTGCTCTCAGCCAATTTGATAATTTTTAAAATAGTAAGCGATACTTTTTCAGAATAAAAAAAGCAATATTCACTATGTGGAACAAAAGATTCCATCTGCATAATTTTTCACTTTTCTAACCCTTTAAAGTTGGTAAACAGAATCAACTACAGCTTTTATCTTCAGCCTTTTTTTTTTTTTTACAACTTAAATTACGATTTTCACACAATACGATTTTGCAAGACAATGACTTTTGAACAACATGAATTTTAAGATATCGATCAAATAAATAATTTCATGAAAACGAGTCTGTCAGAAATCTCGAGTAAATTTTAAAATAACGTTATGATGTTTTTGAGATGTGGAATATGATTCTAGGAACATCCCAAACACCTCGAAGATATTTCTTATTCAATTTCACAATGTCCTGCGCATTTCATTCTTTTATGCAATATTCCCATTTTCAACAGTTTATCGGTAGTTATTCTCCGAAACTGAGAAAGAAATAGGCTCTTGAGATATAGCCTTCCAAATATTTCTCACGTTAAATATGTGCTTTTGCCACAGGATATGAACGGTTACTTTACAAGAGAAAATGAAATTTCCGGTAATATAATCGTTTTTATTCCACTGTTCGGTATTGAAATTATGTCTTGAAATTGATAATGCTTGTTGACTATGAATATATATATTCATAGTCAACATATATATGAGACAAATACTGTAAAAGTACATTAAATATAGGATGGAAGTATCAAAGAGGAATAATGTAAAGATGTAATAGAAAATGGAAGGTCTAGCCTTCGTACAGAAAGGAACTTGCGACATTTCCTGTTTTATTTCTTTGGGAGAGAAGCCCAAGAAAACCTTCAAAGTGAAATAAAAGGAACATATTTACGTCTCATTTACCATAAAAATATGTGTCTCGAAAAATTTATGCATTCAGAGATTTCGCAATAGAACGGCGGAATGAAAAACAAGCGATAGCTGATATCTAAAGCTAATCAAGCTAAAAAATTGCAAAAATTATCAGTTTTTTGTCTTATTTATCTAAAATGAGATTCAAGAAGTCGCATGAATTTCGACACATTCAGACAATATGTTTCAGTATGAAGGTTATAGAAATGAAATATAAAAGGCGAGGAGACGGCCAATTGTTTTACCAGTTTTGCAACTAAATTTGAATACATCTTGTTTAAAAATAATCTGACTCCAAAATAATTATGCAAAATTGTATTCAAAATAAAAAAAATGTAATAATTTAAGCAAACTGTATTTTTAAAAAAAGGCAGTACATATTTTAATATGAAAAAATAATCGAATCAAACACGAAAACTCAGATTCTATTTAATTATATCTTTTTCTCTAGGATCGCATAAAATGGAGTCTTTTTCTTTCTGAATCATATCTTTTCATAATAAAAGTGTCATTCGAAGATTTTTTCACAGAGAATCAATTTGTCGCCATTCTCCATTTTCAGATCTCATAAAATTTTAGAGACTTCATCTGTAATTAGGTTTCTTCGGTTATTTGTAGTATTTTTTTCATTAATCATGTCAGGTTTTCTCTCATTTACTCATCTCAAGAGAAAAACTAATTTCCTTGCTTCATACCTGAGGAAAACATATTCTGCATATCCCTTCATCTCTTTGAAGACTATAAAAATTTATAAACGCATTCATCAAACAAATCACAAAATTCACAACATCATTTCTACACCTGCGTTCAGAATAAAGCTACCGTTGCGCTACATTTTGTATTTAGTGGGATATCGGTTGGGTAATTTTAATTCCCTATAGCAAGCACTGTCTACTAATGAATTTGAAAAAAAAAATGGGGAAAACATTCTTAATATTTACAATGATTTATTATTTAAAGTTTTGAAGGGACCACTCCTTTGGTTTAGTGTGATCTTTGGATATTTTATTCTTTGTGTGTGCTGCTTTTTTATATTTTACAACTTATTAATATTTCCAACTTTTCACTTTCTTTATCTACTTTCATATTCATTTTTATTTCATTTCACTTTCCTCTTTTCACTTCCCCTTCCTTGTTTCTTAAATTAGATGTCAATTCATTTGTATCAGGAATTTAAATGTTATTAGTTGCAGAAATATAGAATGATGCAGGATTCCCATTTCACTTGAATGTATTTCATTCAGTATATCTCCAAAATTGCTTTAGCAATCTTAACTTACTAATCCTTAGTTTTTCCTCTGACCCTCATGATCTCTAAGCTTATATGAATCGTTCACATTTTCTCATGTATCAAACATTATTTTTACCCTTTCTTTCTCCAATCGATATACCTTTAAACAGATAAACTCAACTTTTCCTCTCCATCAGGAGACCTCGAAAAGGAAGCAACCAGATCTTGAAATTCCAATAAAAGACTGGCTTGTTCTCCTAACTATCGAGTCGATCCAATTGAATCATCCGACTGATGGCCCCTGCGTGGGACAGCCATAAGTTATCTTGCCTTTTCCGATTGGACAGACGAGACTGATGATGGGGTTGACGGGAACATGCTTCGTCGCCGGTCCTCGGGGAATGATGACCTCGGTCCAGATCTCGGGAGGGACAACTCCCCGAAAGATTGCTCTCGAAAACGCCTCTTTAACTACTCGGTGCAGTACGGCGGCACGTTTCTGGGAATGATCAATTTGTCTGATAGAAAACGAGACGGAGAGAGCAAAAGAAACACTTTATTATTATTTTTTTTTTGGAGAATGTCTTTGCCAAAATGAGGTCGAGGGGAAAAAGTAGCGGAAATGATCTTTGTTAAAAAGAAAAAGTTATTTGCTTTATTTTCTCGTACGCGGAGTATGCACGAAAAAATAATGTAATCACTAAAAAAAATTCGGACTCAAGACTTTGTCGAATCCTCACGCTTCAAGCTTTCCTGAGCTAAAAAAACAGATTTATGTTTGTCTGTCTGTCACAGTAAATCGTAAAAGCTTTGCGAAAGCGAACGAAAATTAAGTCACTTAAAAAATTTTGTAAATTCCCATCAAATATGGACAAAATTTATTCAGAGGAAGTTCGTTCGGCTGCCCAAATACAAGTGCATACGATAACTACAAAACGTAAAGATCTAGATGGGTAAAATGTGGTTTTTAGTTTATGCGTCTAAAATGCGGATTCTTATTAAATTTTCAACTACATCGGTCAAAGGATATACCGTCTGTATTTCCCCATGGATTTAAACTCAATAACTCAATCAGAGGGAGTGGTCTCTTTAAAACTTTCTCTTAATAAAGATGTTATTTCGATAATGCATTGCATAACATTGGCATACAAAGATTACGAATCATTATCCTTTGACGTGAATTTAGCATTTTTATTAAATCGGTCATGTCGTCTTTGGCTTTTTATTTGGAGATTAATCCCTAGCGTGCGGTTAATGGTACCTGAAAATCGAATTTATGTTTTAGATATGTATTTCTGGACCTATTTAAAGCAAAAATTGACACAAAATTACAATTGTCATTACAAAATCCCATACCAAATTTTATGTATTTAAATAATACTGTTTCTGAGTTATCCCGTTTACATATTTCTGAAAGTACAGACGGACAGACAGTCAGTCCTTTGTTAGATGTGGCTCAAAATAGGTATTACACTATAGATGTTAAATTTGGGTACCGAATCTTATCCATTTAACTGTCTTCGTTTTGTATTTATCGTGTTAACTTATAATCGAACAGTCCGGCAGATTTTGCTGGACATATTAAATTACACGAGAATTTACTCGTTTTAACTTATTCTGAATAGATTTTACTCAAAACTTGATAGAAATCTGCAAATTTGGTGTGATAGTTTTTCAATTATTACACCGTGCCTAATTTTAACTGCCTAGCTCAAAGCCTTTTTGAGTTATCTTTGGCAGACAGACGGGCAGGCAAACATTTTCCAAATGACTTAAATAAGGATACTTAGTAATGAATGACTTAAATAAGTGATATATGATATTTGATCTTGTGACTACGATTATAGTTCTATGTCAATTTTTGAGTTCAATTGGTTGAACAAAAATATATTAAAACTTCATGTTCGATTTTCTGAAATTGCTATATTAACCGCATACCAGCGATAGAAAAAAATCGCCAAACTCCTACGCCAAATTCACGCACATCTCAGGTCGATATTCCGTAACTATTGTTCAAAAACCCATGCAATCAATACTCGTTTACCGATTCTCTATTGAAATTGTATGAAGCACAAAACACTCACGTTTGGAAGTAAAACAACGTAGTCTTCACGCCCTTGCCCAAGGTCCACAGTTTTATGTGCGGGTTACGGAATAACACCTTTAATAGACTATATGAGGAAAAACTTCGAGAAGACCATTCCCTTTATTTTTTAGATGGTAATAATTAACAATTCTTATAATCCGAATTGGTTATATTTGAAACTTTAAAGGTAACAATAATTTTCTTTCATAAAGCTAGAGCTGCCGAATTCAATAAAGAAACACTATAGGAGGCAGGAATGTATCAAAGGAATCTTTTTTATTTTTGAAATTTTTCAAAGAATTTTAATTTGTCAAAAATAAAGTGAGATTTGGCGTGTTTTTTTTTTTTTTTTTTTGCAAGAACTTTTGAAAATATTGCCACACAAAACCGATTTTTGCTTATCTTTCTGAAATTCCTTATTGCCGTGAATTCAAATCATTTGCGTTAGTTTATCAAATAATTAATTGCGTGATTCTCTTTCGTTAGTGAAATCTAAAGAGAAAAGTTTCTACTAATCATCTTCAAAATTTACTTGGAGTATAACAAAGTGGAATTACATTACCACAAAAGATAGAAAGCGATTTGACACATATGATTTTTAACCACACTCTGATTTCACGGGTTCCGATTCCATTAAAAATGCTCATATATACAGTAAGCAGAATACGTTTAGGGCTATTAAAATATAAATCAATTTATGCATAAGAGATTTAATTAGAATTTGACGATTTTTTTTTGAAAATCAGCTAGCCACCGAAGGTTGTTAGCCTCTATCTATATATAGATATAGATAGAGGCTAACAATAATAAATACTTATAACAATAATACTTATAATAAAGCTCAATGTGTGTGTGTGTGTGTGTGTGTGTGTGTGTGTTGGCGCTCTACAGGCCAGACCATTCAACCTACAGCTACCAAATTTGGCACATGTATACCTTGGAGGCCGGGAATGTGCACCTGGGGTCCTTTTTTTTGAATTTTTAATTAGAATTTTATTTATATAAAAATTAAGCGAAATTTTGGCGTGTTTCTGCTATAACTTCCGAAAATATTACCGCATAAAAAAAGATTTTTACATGAAGTTAAAGATCAAAAATTTATCTTTTAAATGATACCAATGTTTTAACCTTAGAATCAAATTTTTATTTTAGTGAATTTTTAAATAAAAATTTTAACTATATTTTTCAATAATTTTTTCGTACAAAATAAAAATAAAATTTAAGCTGCACGAGTACGTTTCGCATTCATGGGAAAAAATTAGCTTTTTCAAAGTGTTGCCATCACATTGATTAAAGCTCCAATTAAAAATAAATTAAATCTTTTCGGAAATGAAATCTGCAAAAATATAATTTTCGGCACGTGTCTGTAGGAAATGAAACAAATATGAAATATTATTTTTTCTAAAAAATAAATTCAAAAAAAATTATTTTATGATCTTTCTCACTTTCTATATTATTAATCCAATAAATCAGTTTTATTTTAAGGCAAGTTTTGTTTAATATGAACAGGATATCCATTCAAATCAGGGCCACACAGCTAATTTGTAAACCTTTAGTAAGACACAGATCTTCCAAAATGGTCTAAATGGAAAATGATTATATTTTATGTAACTTGATTCAATAAATGCTCTAATAAATAACGAATTTTTGATTTTACATAAAACTTCTGCTGTGGAAATCACGATTAACAAAATGTTCTTGAAACACTAATATTTTAAATAAAAAGAGTTAATTTCCAATCAACTAAATCAATCACTTAAACTGGCTGACTTATGAAAATTTGAATATCAGTATTCAATAAAAAAAGGATAATTTTAGATTTTCCATCGATCGTTTCAAAGAAAATACGATAATCAGCGTGCAGGTTTCTCAAGAGTAATTGGCCTAAGAGTATGAAAATGTTGAGTTTTTCTAAATTTTTAACATTCAAAACTTCATAAATAAGTCTTAGTTGATCGTGGAAAATAGAAACATTCATTCATTTATTTAAAATTTGGTGTGTCCAGAATATTTCTCAGAATATGATACCTTACTGCATTAAATTTAGACTTCATAATTTTTGAAATATATTTATAGGCCGGAACAAAATATTATTATTGATTTCAATTCAATCATTTTGAAAGCAAAACTAAAAACTGAATTTTATGCTGAATCTGAGAAATTTTTGTTGAATTATTCTTTGAGATATTACATAAATTATGAAAAATATTTTGTAGTTCACATAAGACTTATATACCGAGCGATTCTGTTTGTAATACCCATATTCAATAATAATAATAATAAATAAATAACAACAAAGATGATAAATAAAATAAAACGCTTGGTTTTATTAAAAAAATATCTTTATATTAATTGCAATTTCATCATTTCCACTTTAAATTAAAGTTGAATTTTTTCCGGAAATGATAACAAATTAGCAAAATATATATAGTAAATTGAACGAAACGATCTAAACAACAGTATAAGTTTGGTATGACTATCAAAATTGGAAGATTAAAAATTTTTTGCTTGAGAATCTATTAAGAGACCAGTTACTTAAAATATTTAATTGAAAATTGTAGCGAGTGGTAATACTGGCAAACCGGCTGGTCGCCAAAGGCGGTTAGTTAATAATAAAGATGAATGTATGCATGTGTGTGCAAGTAGTGGCTCTATACAGGCCAATTTGAGCTCCCGATTTCCCTACATATATTTTGGATTGATAAAATTTATTTACTAAATTATTAATTTATTATATATAAATTAACTAAATCCAGCACTCTCTTTATAATTTGGCATTCCGATCTGGAGGCTGAAGTAGTTCGGTGATTTCACACATTATTATGGGGATCAAAAGTGGAGAGTAAAAATACGTACCTCAAATAAATTTTAAAAATTAAAATTAATTTTTTTCATTAAAAATTAAGCTTATAGTGGGTGTGTTGAGATTTTCTAAGGAACTGCCCGGTTTTAAATACATTATTTTTAATTTCCACAAACACAGCTACACTACAAAATTTACAAACACTTATTATTACAGACACATATAGAAAATTAGGTTAAAGAAAACAGTATGGTGGAGGGACTCCACCGTTTCCAGCTGAAAGCATTCGGCGTTAGCACAAGGGTTGCGCATAGGGAAAAAAGTCGACCTCAGGATGCAAGTCTGTCGTTCAACTGCTTGTCTTCTGTAAAACGCCACAAGGAAGCGCTCTCTTCTCAAGGGGAAAAATAAGTGCTATATGCTGTAATTTGCCATCTTTCCTTGGTAACTTCTGAAAATACTCTTGCGCAAATATAAATTTTATACTGATTCAATTTTTTTAAATAACTTTTTTAAAAAACGCTCTTATATACAATAAGCAGAATAGGTTTAGGGATATTAAAATAAACTTCAATTTATTAAAATTTGACATTTTTTTCTTAGAATTATTTGGTCGCCAAAGGTGGTAAGCCTTTGACAATTATTTTTAATATTTTTAAACCTTATTTCCATTAACAGATTACATCACAGATCTGAAATTCAAATAATTTTTATTCTTTCATCAAATATTTAATCGCATAATTTTAATATATTGATGAAAGCTAAGAAGAATAATTCTGTTCGACATTTGTGTAATTTCCAGGATGAATAAAATGAAGTGACAGCATCCTGAAATTTGGAAGATAGATGTATATTATATTTATCTTTTTAATAGCGCTATGATATCATGAAGTCTGATCTCTATTATAAAGATTCATGCGCACAATGAAAGATCATAAGCACATGAAAGATAATTCAAATAACAAAGTTTTAATATCTGGCAATTGGACGGAATCATGGACAAGAATTTATACGTAAATAATCTATCTAACAATGACGTACTTGACAATAATTATTACAAACCAATGGCGACTAGTAATAAGTATCAGAAAATCTAAACATCAGTCTGTTGTTCACTTCGCTCAGAGTCATTGACTATGCAGTGACCTCACCAATTCTCCTACCTTGATTCCCATAATAACATCTGAAACTACGGATTACTGCAGATACCCGAATTATAGACCGAATACTGAATTTAGTAAACTCCTAAGCTTGCACGTCTATCTCGAATTTAGATTATAATATGATATAATTCATATACTATATTCATGCTGTGTTTGCAGTATAACAGAAAATAATTGACAATATTCTTCCGATATTTTAACGGTAATTATCGTAGAATATCGTACAATATCTTGGGAATTTCGTACATTATCGCAATAAGGAAATATTCTACTTGATAACAGAGAGCATATACTCAATTACCAGGTTCCATCGGTAAAGGAAAGGGTAGGAGAGCACCGCAGATATCAGAATGAGAAGCTTCCGTCATGGTATTTGGTTCTCGCCAACAGGTGGTAGATAAATGGTGTGGGGTTTACTACCCCTACCGATGACGGGACGTGTTTCCTACGGGAAGGGTTGCCCCATGACCGGTAGTGGCCTTTATGACTCATCCTTAGTTTCACCAATGGTATTGATCATTAATGTACATCTGAGGGTGGATCGGAGTATTCAAACGTATGATACCCAATTACTATAAATATAAATATTGCTATGAATTTCTAACAGCATCTCAAAATGTTAAGAGGTAAAATAACCAAACATTAGTGATCTAAAAATAATGATTAAAAATATTAAATACCGTTTTTACTAAAACTGAAACCGACTTTTCATAACAGAAATTTTAATTCTAACTGCTAAAATAAGAAATCTGTAGCTGAAAAGATTTAATAATAATAAAAGAAATTTAAATATTTTAAAGCAAAAAAGTCGTTTTGAACACCAGAAAACGCAATTAAGATTTTTTTTTTTTTTTTTTTTTAGAATTTTCTTTAGAGAAAATCTTTCCGACTATAAAAGAAACCGTATAAAACTGCGACTCACGACCGAAAAGTCAGCATTCACATTCTAAATATAAAAAAAAGAAGAAACCCCTTCATGAATAAATAACTAGGTCCCAAAAGTTTTCTTGTAACCCGGCTTCAGAAAACTTCTTAGAAAAGTTCATAATAAAAAAGAAATCAACTCTCAATCCACTCTCATGGTAAAAGGGTTGGACAGCATTGCCTCTTACTTTGCAAATGGCTTTCAGATGGATATGCAAGTGTGTTATTTGATTCTTCGAGAGTAGTTGTTGGGCCAAATTGAGTTTACAAGAGAAAATGGTGTTTGATCCTCGTCAATTCTTGCCTTTTGTCGCGCCGTGTCGTGGGAAATTCTCGGCGAAGGGTAGTCGTTTTTTTCTTTTTTTCTTATTCTATCACAAAATCAAATAGTGTCGAGACGAGTTTCTTTTGAAAAGAGGCGTTGTATTTGGAAGGGCAATCCATTTTCATCGACTTTTCTGGTTGGGTGAAAGACGTAATCTTGATGTCGTTGTTAGTCTTTCATTCCAATGGTTGGCTAAATTCATTTACTGCTGTAAGGTTATACCAAGTTTCTTTTTTATCAGGTTATGGGGTGAAAGAAAGGGGATACTTTTGAGAAAGGAAATGTTTTAAATCTATCTACTAAAGCTGGGAATTAATTTTGAAAGATTTCCAATAGATGGCGTCCCTTATGCTATAAGGCATCAGAAATTATTTTTGTGTCAAATTTCTATCATTAGTGTTTACTTTTTTTTTTATGTGTCATTTTGCTGAAATGTAAAAAGGCATATATTTTCTCATCTCCAAACGTTCTGAATAACGAGTCTCAAAACACTACTTGCAAGAATTTTCTCTTTACTTATAGAATTGAAAAAAAAAATGTGCTGCTGAAACTCGTCAATAAAAAAGCTTGAGTATTGATGTTGACGTTTTAGAAGTAATGATTTTGATACAGTTGACAGTAAACGTTTTGGTTAAATGAAATTGTTCGAAGATGAAAAAACATTATTCGATCGAAATTAATATCTAACGTATGAATGAATGATGTTTACTGCTGATGTATGATGACTGAATGATGATCGCACAATAGTTTCCGACTTATGTATGCTGTCGCTATATATCAAACGCAACGAAACTGTATGCCACTCAAATTGATGCTGAACGATACTGAAAGATGATTTTTTATTTGTATGCAATTTGTTCTGTATAAAAACAGAAACTACTTTTAACATTACTGACGGTTATTAGCATCATTAACTGGAGCTGAAAAAATAGATAAATTACAATACACCTAAGCATAGAAAAGTGGTATTGTGAGTTTTGCCTGGATCTGCATCAATATATGGACGGCAACTCCAAATATGCCTTGTTAGAAGCTCATACACTTTATTTGAAAGGACAATATTGGTGTTATGTACTGTGAAGCTTAAAGCGAAGGAAAGCAACATTGACGAACGCTGCCTAACACAATTGATGCATATGAGAAGTGCATTAAAGGAGGAAAAAACCGCCATAATTATAGTAATGGCAAGTTAAAGTAATTTTAAACATGGAAACTCTCGACCACTTACTGATCGTAAAGTTATAAAAAAAAACTTAGGAACTATGAAATGGAGTGTTTACCCAATCCACCATAACTCCATCGGGTTACTACTTATTTTGATTTATGGAAAATGCCAGGATTAAACAGCACTTCTAATCTTACGAAGATATGAAAAATTGAATAGATTGGTGTTTTGCAACAAAAGATGAGTGGTTCTTTCGACGCGAAATTCATATGCGTCCAGAAAACCTTCAATTCACAATAAAATCCTTCAAAATTAAACCACAGTCCTAGAGAAATCACAAAGAGATACAGTTTTCAATCTATCTATAAGTAAAATATAATTTCATTTTAAAGACTTTAGAATATTTCCTGTTATATTTATCATTTTTATTAATTTTTTTGTGTGTGTGTTTGTAATTATATGCTTCATCTTACGATTCTTTCAATGCAATTCAATTCTTGAGTATGGAATAGAATGAAATGCAAATTTTTGTTATCAAGTGTATTAAAATTTACAATTTTGTTTCATCTAGTTCTAGTTACTATTTTATTCTGTAATGTGGAAATCTAGTTTCCAATTTAATTTAAACAAATATTGTCACATTTTTAAGGTTTTTATTCTTATTTATGTTATTTTTTTTATTTCGTTTATTTTTACGTGTATTTTAACGTAAAATTGCACATCATTTTATTATTTGTTTATACCAATTAAATCCTAGACACAACACAATTAAATGCTAATCATTTTTCTCATATTGCTTAAAAAGTTTATTGCAGTTGAGTTTTGTTGTAGCTATGAGGATATCTAGTTTTAAGCTTATCAATAAACAAATGCTATTGCAGTTAAAATTCCTGCTGTTATCTTTCTTATTATTATCCTCTATGTTTTCTTCTGTACTTTAAATTATTACATCGTACGTCAGATTTCGATTTTCACTACAATTAAATCCTAGCTTAGTGTAACACAATTAAATGTAAATCTTTCTTATCAAAGTGCTTAAAAAATTTATGCAGTTTTCTTTCGTTTAATTGTTATGTAGAAATCCAAATTTCAGTTTATCTCTGAAACAAAAATGCTGGCTTAATTTAACAATTTTCAATCTTATTATTCTAAATTTTAGATCTAGGGTTTTTCTCTCAGCAGTTTAATTTATAATTAAGCATATCATTTTACAATGCCTTTAATCTGACTAAATCTTATCGTAAGACAAGACAATTAAGTCCAAATCTTTGTTACCAAACTACTATAAAATTTTTGCAGTTATGTTTTATCTTAATATAACCAATGATTATAAAAGATTTATCTCCAAACTGACTTAATGTCCATGGAAATATGAATTACTTGTCTGCACGAAAATTGAAAAGGGCATTGTGATGAAAGCATATATTCGGCACATGTAGGCCCTCACATCGAGTCCTGATAGGTCATCCTAATATTTTATAAATTGGCTATAAAAAGTTGTTAATCATTTAATATTCTATCATTATAGAAATTTAATTTTGCAAATTTATTTGGTAACTAGGTTAATATCACTTTTTAATTACCTTTCTTACGGCATTCTCTCAACCTAATGGGCCTAGCTTAATTGCCCCTTATTTGCTTAATTTGCCAAATCGGAAATTTGCCATTGTCATTTCCTCTATGGCCCAAATATGCAAACGTCATCTCCATGGAATAATAATTCGAATCTCTCCGCTCCAACGAAGGCAATGAGATGCGCTCTATGGTGTTGTTATTGGTGGATTTATTCCTTGGTGCTAAATTTTCTTGCAGTATTTTCAAATCTTCATAATTCATTCAAATTCATAAACATAAAAGATTCATTCATTAAACTCATTTTGAAGGGCGATTTTGTTGACATATATTATACTGTTTTAGTTTTCTCTATTTTAATTTTTCGGGTTTTCCCCCCTCTATTTTAATTTTGGAGCATCTCAGAATTTCAAAAATAAGAAAATAAATCATTAACTACTAACGAACTGATTAACTACTAACCAATATGAAAATAATGAATGGCATCCTTGAAAATATTCCGTAGTTAAAAGAAAATGCGTTGATTGCTAACTTTTGTTTTAAATATAAGTAAACAGTTACGGCAAAAAAGATTTCTAAGAATAAATGTCTAATTACGTTATATTCGATGTAATCGTTTTTGAAAACTCTTAAATAGCACTGATTTCTACAGAAATCATCTATAATGACGTCTCAAATAACTTGAAACGTTTTACATTTAGATACCTAGATGCTAGTAGAAAATAGTCATTTAAATGCCATAGATTCAACATTGAATCTAAGGGAATTCTAACGTTAGCATTGAAAATTATCTTTCATCCCTTTACTTTCCCTTAAGAATACAATTTAAATGCTATATATTCTTTTAACCTGTCTGTAAAAAATCGGAGTAATACGAAACTCTTAATTCATCCAATCAAAAGATTTTAAATATTAAAGTAGCTGTGATTAAAACTAGTTTTTTATATGCTTCTTATTTTCCGTGCAAGGTTCTAATTATATTAGCTAATTCAGATATAAATATTCCGCATTGTCTCTTTGAAAACTAACAACTATTATTGGTGAGTATTTATCAACCATAATCCTCCGAATGAAATTAATAGTACGTAAAAACCATAAAATTTTCATTTTCAAAAAAATAAATAATTCAATGGAATACAAAGTGAAATTTTCCCCACTGTTTGATTTTTGTTTATTATCTGAGATAAAATAATTTACTTCAAAAAATATGTTATTTTTTTATTTCCTATGTGAGGAAAAAAAAATCTGAAAAATTTACAAGCTTATTTTTCTTGATCAAATTGTTTCCCGATCGTTAAACATATCGTTAAAAAAAGTCGTTTGCCACAAATCATAACCATCTGTTTCTGTTACGCCATCATTTGAAATAATTTATTTTCGCATTCGTATTATAATAATTTATGTTCCCTAGAAATCTTGACTTACAAATCGTCGTTCGACCGAATATTAAAATCCGTTCTTTAAATTAAAATTATATAAAGTTCACATATGAAAAAAATGTAGAATTAGTATATGAAAATACCTTATTCAAAAATGATGTAGGTAACTGATATTTTCCCAAAATTGAAATGATTTATTGCGTTTCTTAATATTTAATTTATGAAACTATAGTTCTCAGATGGCAGCATTTATTTCAACGCTCGAAACTGTGGAATAAAAAAGAAAGAGAAATTTCTTTTGTAGGATTTATGAGGGAAATAATATTGTCATTTTTTATTAATTTAAGTTTTCCAAAATAACTAAGAAATTAATAATTTAATTTTCCCAATAAATATTACAAAACAATATGTAATCAATAGTGTTTAGAAATGCTGCTTGTTAATGCTTTTACATGAACATAAATTTTAAGAACATTGTATTTTTCGTTTACTTTCGTGGTATGCTTTTGGCAATGGTAAAGTAACAGATTTCTGATTTTGAAATGAAAAGAAAATAGAAACAGATAGTCGATTAGGAGATGTTATAAGCCTAGATATTGAATAAATTAATGAGCAAGAAAAAATACTTCCAATTATAATATACTAGGGTTGCAGTGTGTTAAATTATTAGAATCACTATTGGAGAATGAATAATAGTTTCTAGATTTTATAGGAATGTTAAATAATATATAAACTACATCATTTAACCTGCAGAAATTAAACATAGCATATACAGTGTCTCACAAAAGTGATGGGACACTTGTGCTTTACAAAAGGAAACTGTAATAAAATAAATAAATAAATATGTACAAAATTTTTTGGGTGTGTTTTATATTTAAAGTTAGTAACAATTATTACATAACATACATTTTGTCAAAATATTAAAATATTAATTTAATAAAAATACAATTGTTTAGAAAAGAGCAAAAAATGGCTCACATAAGTGATGGGACACTTATTTTTCCATCAAATATTTATCCAAAAATTTTACTTTTTAAAAGGTTTTAATATTTTGTTGGATTTCCTTTTACTTTTAAAACATGATTTAATCTTCTTGGGATGGATTCGACTAATTTTTTTGTGATTTCTGGAGTGATTTTATCCCATTCTTCTTGAAGCATCGATTTTAATTGTTGCTTTGAAGAAATGATGTGTTTGCGAATTTTTGATTCCAATTCTTGCCAAATATTCTCTATGGGATTTAAGTCTGGAGATTGTGGTGATGTTTTTATTATTTCAGGACAGTTATACAGCAGCCAGAGTCTAACGTTCAAAGCAGTGTGCTTGGGGTCATTGTCCTGGCAGAATTTAAAATCGTTACGAAGGTTCTCCTTTCGTGCTGAAGATTTCAAATTTTGCTTTAAAATGTCAATATACTTGTACTGAACCATTATACTGTCAATAAAAACAAGATTACCAACTCCAGCGGACGGCATACACCCCCATACCATAACTCCTCTTCCACCATGTTTTACTGTTGGCACCAAGTACTGTTTGCGAAATTCTTCCCTGGGTTTTCTCCACACCAAGATTCTACCGTCAGAACCAAATATATTAAATTTACTCTCATCAGCAAATATAACTTTATTCTAGTAATCGGAATTCTTATTTATGTTGGATTTTGCGAAAGCTAGTCTGCGTTTTCCATTCTTTTCACTTGCGAAGAATTTTTTCCTGGCTACTCTACCGTGA
>JAPMOR010103326.1:288292-356648 GCA_026543865.1 Argiope aurantia
TTTGATGGTCGGCCAGGTTTTCTTTTATCCTGAATAATATGAATCTTTTTATATCGTTTAATGATACTGAAAACTGTTGAATAACTCAAGTTAACTGTTTCAGCAGTTTTTCTACTAGATTTTCCACGTTCAATATGAAAATTAATAACTAATTTTCGAATTTCAGGCGAAGTTTCTTTTCGTTTAGCATTCATGGCTGCACAGAGCTAAAAAACACAAAAATTCCCAAAACAAACTGGAGAGAAATACTGCAGACGATTTTATAAATTATTTCCAATTGCTTTTGAGTAAAAATAAAACCACCAAAAATATTTTTATTGCTTATTTCAGACGATTTTTGTTGCATATAATGGTGTCCCATCACTTATGTGAACTATTTTTTACTCCGTTCTAAACAATTGTATTTTTATTAAATTAATATTTTAATATTTTGACAAAATGTATGTTATGTAATAATTGTTACTAAATTTAAGTATGAAACACACCCACAAAAAATTTGTACATGTTTTTTTAATTTATTTTATTACAGTTTCCTTTTGTAAAGCACAAGTGTCCCATCACTTTTGTGAGACACTGTATATATAGTCAAGGGTTGAAAGTGGATTGTTTTTTTATTTTATTTTTGCAATTCTAATTAGAATTATAAATAATAAAAAAATCAGTCAAACTTTTTTGCCGTTCCATGATAAATCCTGAAATTCTTTAGCGTAAAAACATTTTTGCATTATCTAAAATTTAAAAGTAAAACATTTCTTTTTAACGATATTAATTTAATACTCCTAAAGAATTTTTCTGAATTTTGGCTATTTTTTTAAAAAATATGACCCAAATTTTAAAAGAAAAATTCATTGCTGCAATGAAATTCAAACTTTCATGTTTGTTTCATCATATATTTAATCGAATGATTTTCTTCATTGTTAAAAGCTAAGGAGAAAGGAGTTTATTTCATATTTGTATGAATTATATGAAAAATCAGAAGGGAAACTTATAAAGCACGAAGTTAGAAGAACGTTTTTAAGCGCAATGATATTATAAAACAAAATAATTACACACTGACTACTCCAACCCACTCTGGGGCACTCGAATAAATTTTACTGACCGGACCGCCACGACAGCATTCCCCTGAACTGACGTTGCGTTCTAAGGGCCATCATTGGCCACGTGGAAAACACGTCCCGTCATCGGTAGCGGGTAGTCGACCCCCCACATCATCTGAGTTGCCTGCCGATGGGAGGATTTGACTCTATATAGTTGCTCCATATGCACAATTAATATAGAAGATATGAGACTATTAATTAAATGAGGCTTAATTATCTGTCAGTATCTAATGCTTCACAATTGCTTGAAGATTCATAATTATTAAGCTAGCATATACATTTAATTGAATTTAAACACAATCGATATCCCGGCAAACCAGCTGGTCACTAAAGATCGCGTATTTCATAATGATTAAATGCCTTATTAATACCGGAAAAAACCATTAATAAATATTTATGGGCGCTTTTCTGCAACGAAATTACTAAAATAAAAAGTAAATTAAAGTAAATAGGTAACAGTGAGGATAAATTAAAAATTTAAAAATTAATTAAGCACTCATTTAAAAAGGAGCCTCGAAACGAGCTTTACGCCAGGTTACAAAATGAGAAATCTGCTGCTGTTTTGATAGAAGTAGACAGCGCATGCGGAGAAAGGGACTGATTTATGTTTGTCACAATTTCATAAAATAGATTCAGGCATTCCATGCTTGGCTATAAATTGCCGTTTTGGCGCCCCTGTATTTTTTTTTCATCACTGCGTATCGTATTAAAATGACGGATATTTACTCAAATAAACACGGTAAAATAAAAAAAAAAGGTCAACATACCTACATTTGGAAAACTATATAAAAAATGTTTAAAAAAAAGCAACCTCGCATCAGAAAGAACAAAGAGCAAAAAATGTCGGAATTAATCTATGAAAAGTTATCAATTTTTTCTTGCCAAAAAAATCCGCCAAATTCTACTAACGCATGTGCAGTAAAAAAAAAATAGAATAATGTGGCTTGTAGTTGTCCCGTCGAGACAATCGAATCGACCGAATAGCATTTTTCAGCTTTACTATGCTCGCGTTAACTACTTGCCGTCTTATAACTGACTGAGTGTAAATCTGACATTAAAATAAATACGACATAATTCTACTGAAATTAAAACTGAATTGCCAGATTCCAAATTGGTATAAGATGCAAAGCAAACAGGAAATATAAAACTTATTAAGAGTGGCAACAAAATCGCTGCGAATTTTAAATAAAAAAATTTTAAATCTTATTTCATGTTTGGATAAGCGAAAGATTATTTTTACGCATCTTATAACAATAATTATTCTTAAAAATAATATCTTAAAAATAAATTATTTTTATATACTTATTAAAAAAATCGTGACTTCTAAAAAAAAAAAAGATGCTGATAATAAATAAATATTTCAGTATGCATCTCTTTGCACAGAGCTATGAAATATAAACAGCAAAATATTCTTTTACGAAATAGGAAGCCAAGCACAATAAATAACAAATATTTATCCGGAAGATACTATATCTGTCAACCATAATACTTATAGTGCCGAATAGTTTGTAATAATGCTTTGGCGCATTAACGTACGCTATAATAAATATTGCCTCAATACCTTCTTTATACGTGATTCCATACAATTCTCTGGGATCTCAGCAGATCTTTTAAGCAGGTTGTATTGAAATAATCGCCAATATATTTAATAATACCGTTATGCTCTTTTCATGTCTGGCATATTTTATTGGATTTTTATCATTTCTGAAGTATAACTGGAAGTTCATTGCTTCGGCACTCAAGAAACTGACAACAAGGTATTATTAACACAGTTTAGAAATAAATAAATTTATAAAAAGTGCAAATTTATGTTGGAATATTATTAACTTATTGTCAAGTAAAATGGCAGGTTCCTTGTTTTTTATTACATTTATTTATTTATTATAATATTTATTAGCTTCAGCTTAAATGAAATGTTGTACAAATGCTGATGCCTTTTTAAGGGCAAATTAAAACAAAACAAAAAAATAATTATATACATTTTTACAAAATTAATAATATAAACTTTAACCTAAAATAAATCCTTAACATTATAAATAATAATATTTACAGAGCCAAATTGTTGCTCAGAAGCAATATGTAATTTCATTGGATCTTATAACTCGACATTGAAATTATAAGCGAATCCAAAGGTTTTACATAGGCATTATATACATGCCTTCCTTATATACATGATTACAAAAATAATTTAAGCCTTTATTATTTAAGAAAATTTAAAATATTGAGATTAAATAAAATCTCTAAAGCAAAGATTTTGACAATCACTATTCTTTTTAAAAGGGAAAAAAATGAGCTAAAAGGGCTAGATTATTTGTACCCTCAAACTAAAAATTTTCTTTTTCTAAGAAAAGCAGTAGAGCTTTTAGATTCTTCTTTTGATTGCAATTATTAAGACAAATTATTTTCATATAAAAACCAAACCAGGCATGAAGAAATAGTTCTCATAATCAATAACTTTTATTCTTGAAGGAAAAAAAAACAACCAAACAAAGAAAAATTTTTCCGGAACTCTCTATTACACTTCTTTTCTGACAACTTTTTCCTCGGAGTCTTATTTCAGCATTCCATTTTTTTTAAATTTGCATGTTCTTTACCTTTCTCAACTTCAGTTTACTTTTCTTCCTGCCTAATACCTCCGCCTTTTGAGATTGAAAGAAAAAAAAATAGCGCAAATTCAGATGAGAAAAATTCCCTTTCTTTTTTTCCCGAAGTACTGTTTGAAACTTCCTGGAGTAGTGTGTACGATGAAAACTCTCGAATCGATGCGAAATGCATATAGATATAGCTTAAGCCAGTGCCTAAGCCTTTTTAACGAGCTGCCAGGTTCATGCAAATATTGATAGTGAAAGAATATTTTCATTCTTTTCCGCGGAAAAGTAAAGAAAAATCTATGAATAAGTAAAAGAACCACAGAAAAAATATGGCGTATTCTATTGATAAAATGGAGAATGGGATTTTATCTTTAAAACCGATTTCAATTGAAAAGAAATTTTTAAAAAAATAGAAAAAAAGGCAAGAAACGTTTGGGAAACTAAAGAGTATTTCTGCGTAATTAGCTTACAGTTTCAAAATAAAAATTCTTTTTGCAGTTTTTGACTTGTTGACATATAAGATATGAAATGTTTATGTTTTCCAACTGAATTATTCTTCCTGAAAAATAAATCTCGTTTTTTTTTCTCTTAATAATGAAAAGTGCAAATGTTTCGTAAGAAATGAAAAAAAAATCGATATTTTTATTTTTTTATCTATAGAAAGAATTCGTTTCTACAAAAGTAAATTAATCAATTGACGCGATAAAAATATTTTGCATTGAAAATATACCATTTAAATTTTATTCTACTTTAGACACATCATATCAAATGCAAGACGATGTTATTAAAATAATAAAAATATCATATACTCCTCGACTTTATTAAAATACGTAACATACATTTGAAAAAGTTTGTTAAACGATTTTTTTTCTTAAAAATTCACTGCAAACATTCAATAACAGTTCTTTTAAATAAGAGGGGAAAAAATAGCATTCATATTCCTATCGATAACATTGATTCATTTTGCTATTTAAAAGAGTTTTTAAATATATAAAATTGGGGACGTTTTAACTTTATTTCATTTGAATTTCATATAATTATACGTAATTTATAAATATCTGCGTGAATCTAGTCTCCATATACTTCATACTTGTTAATTACGGAGCGTTTTATCCACAGCGTCATGGTAATTACAAAAGAATTATGTATTTTTGTCATCTTTTCGTTGGCAAAAATTCATATATATTTGTAATTTTGGTGTTAGTATCACAAATCAAATTTCCTTTTTCTTGCATGTTGGATTTATTTAATTATCGTTTCAAATAAAAAAATAAACAGAAATTGACACTTTTCCAGTCTAATTTAGTGAAAAAGCAACACAGATGAACAGTTTCAATTAAAAATCATATTCCAAAATTTAGTCGTTTAACTTGTTTGCATTTTTACTTTCTCATGGTATAGAGAAAGTATAGTAATGGTCAAAAAATTCGAACTCGAGATTTTGATTTATCTCCACTCTTTAGACCTCTCTTAATTCGAAAAACACATTTTTGGAATACATCCGTTTGTTTGCATGACAAAGATAATTCATAAGCGTGTTGACCTAGACAGTTGAAATTTCGTATACGGTCTTTATACCATCTATTTAGATTTCGAACAAATTTTGAGTAATATCTGTTCAGAGGAAGTCCATCTGTTTGCTTGTTCGAATAAAATTCAACACGTTAATTACAAAACTAAGAAAGCTAGATAGATAAAATTTGATGCACAGATTTAAGATCTATAGTGTAGGCATCTAATAAATAATCAGCCAAATCCAACAAAGGGTTGACAATCTGTCGGTTTGTACCTTCAGAAATATGTAAATGAAATAACTCAAAAATGGAACGCCTTACATATCAAATTTCATATGCAAAATCAGCGATAATTTGAAAAAACTCACCTGAAACACAAATTCTTCTTTCGGATACTGTTAACTCCTCACACAACACATCGACTGACCATACTATTTTCTCCTCACACCACATTTATTTTGTTAACTATCTCTATTATATAACTCCTCAAAATAACCACGCCATGTTAGACATCAGAACTGAGAAAAATATACATCAACGCATTGCGTCACGTGATTTCATCGAGTCACATGATTACATTGAGTCACGTGATCAGACGGGATGGAGAAAAGCGCGCGAACAGATACGACTGATCGCATGCCAGGGATTAATCGTCAAATAACTCGCCAAGGATGATACAATTAGTTCAGCAAAAATGCTATATTCAGGTCAAAAATTAATATTTCGTAACTACTATATGCCAATAGCAAGTTTAGCAGAGAGTATGAGAGAAACTGATGAGGAGAGAACGCCCTCTAGTTTCCCATTCATAGAAGTACCAAAAAAACATGTTTGAATCAAGATTTTATATTGGAATATAATTCTGGTAATAAAACGCATCCGAAACACAAACACTGGTATTTCATCAAACTGAAACACTGGTATTTCATCATTCTGGCTGGTGCCAGTTTTAAATGTCTGAGTTTTAATGAATGGAGACTGCAAAAAGAACATATTTCCTTTGCATACTTCCATATCTTTATTTATTTATTTGCATTTTAAATGAACAATGACGTAAATTACCCCTCATTGATTAAATCTGCTATTAAGTGAGATATTTATTGGTTAACTATTTAAAATAAGCTAATCATTATAATAAACATTTATTATTTATTACATTTGTGGATAAATATACCTTACTAAATATTTTGCAATCATATAGCTAGATATCAATTTTATCTATGAACAAAAATGCAACTCCCACTCTGTCCTTCATTTATTTCGAGTTCAGATCCAACCAGAGCACTGCCCTGCGGGGGCTGCATTACAAGCAGAAACACGGCACGGAGGGACACCATCTGGGAATGATGGCTTTTATAAATGAATACCCACGCTTAAGGTCCGTGCAAGGCGCTCTGAGTTATTAACTTGTCGAGTAACCCCTTCTGAATGTTACCGTCACCGAGGCCTGTTACCAGATGCGCGTCGGACCATATCTATAATCGTCTGCTCGTTAATTATTCAAAAAGAATACGAGGACCAATCGATTCAGAGTGAATGCAGATGCTTTCAGCGTTCCGAGGTGATGAAAGTTACTTTGTTAAATGGCAATTAGCGAGAAATCGTCTGCAGTAGAAAGATTCTGGCTGGAGGATATTTATGATTTGTCATTTAACACATCGTTGACAGAGGACGAAAGTTATTATTTTTAGTACTTTTCAAAATTCATAATAGGTAACGAAAGTTTTCCTTATAATTTTTCTGCTTGGAATGGTGCAAAAAAACTACTTAAACTTCAGTTTTTAAATACATCGTGAGTGCAAGCGATTATTGTTGCTTTCTGTTCAATAATAAAAGTGAACGAATATTGTGTGTCTAATCTCATATGAAATTCGCTTACCAGTCTGGGACAGTCATTTAATGAAGTGGAAATATTCTGGTTTTAATGAATCGCAAATAAAATTGATGAGAAACCAAAAGACAAACTTTATCTATCTGGCTGGTTATTTAGTTCATATGTCCACAGACAAACAAGCAAATAAATTTAATACCAAAAACATTTTCTATTACTCAAAGAGATCTAAAAGGAATGATTCATTACAATGCAATTAAGGATTAATTATTATATAATGTGTGGGTAATTACTATAATTTCTCTTCATTTACTTAAATAGCGGGTTCAAAATTTAATAGAAATCTGGAAATATGGTATACAGTCTGTAATTCTTATTAGGATTGACTGGAGAAAAGAATGCAGGTAGTTTTGTTCATAAATGACAACGCTGAAGACATATACATCAACAACATATATTTAAATCAAAACAGCACAGCAAAGACATTAAGCGCTTTTTTCTTTCGCCACATTTTCATTAGAAAAAAAATTGCTTCAGCCTTTTTTTTTCTTACATCTATTGCCACTCCCGAACAGAGGAACTTACTCCAAAAAAAATGCAACTTTGGAACTCAGGAAGATCTGAAACGATGGAATTCATTAAAATTTCGTATTCGAATATTTTGGCGATTATAAATACTTTTTCTCTACATGAAAAATTAAAGAAGTAGACCTTACGACAAATTTTATTTTGTAAGAATATAATTCAAGTTTTCTTAAAAGAGAAAAAAAATATTACGATTCTGAGCTTTCCGTGGCAGCTTTGGAGTGATTACTGTCAAAGTATTCCGGGATCTTTGCCAAACTTGAGAAAATCTTCCTGAATCGCCCATTTACTTTGCAAACACGCCGACCAAATCATCTCCTAACTTCCCAAAACCCGTTTTTTCTTACTATCCAAGCATTTTTTTTTTCGAATATCCAAAAAATTCTCTAAGCTTTCTTCGGCTTAAAATCCGACGCCCTATATTCTCTATCTCCGTTTACATAAAGAAATTGCATTTCCTTCTATAAGTCCATACGCAAACTGAGTATATACATCTACGCCCATATGATCATCCCGACTGACTGCGGGAGATATTTATATCGGCCGAAAATATCTAATTCATTCTCAGACCACCCCTTTTGGCAGACCCCCGGCCCTATTTTCCATCCGCTGGAATGCGTGTAGTCGCATGTGTGAGGATATATATCGTCTTCTTATGCTACTTAGGAGTGCTCGCCTGTACTGTGGTTGCCCTTTGTGAAGGTGAGGTGTGTGATAAAAGTCGAGGATATATGCGTTGGATAAAGTTGGGGGAAGATCGTTTCTTTTCTTGGTTTGACATTGCAGAATCTGTTGCGGGCTGATACACGGTAAATTTATTTCGTGCTCTTTCTTTCCCCCCCCCTTGAAATGTACTGATGCAAATGGGATTCTATCGATTGGAAAATGATTGGATTTTCTTGTTTGGCTTGGGAAGTCGCATCCGAGCAACGTGTGTCCATACTTGAGGGTATTGGATGCGGATGTTTATTTTGAATTTAATCGAAAGTCAGGAAAGGAATAAAAAGAAGAGGAATAACTCAAAATTGAAACGGAGCATTTGCTTTCATTTATGAAGAAATAGAATTTTCTGTTTGATTTTTGTATAAATTTTGTATAAATTTGCATCATTTCTGTTTTAAATTTGTCTAAAGAATTGCTAGTTATTTGTAATTGATCAATCTCTACTGATAATAAAGATGAATGTACGAAGAATAAAGTGCAAGAAATACGTCAGTCTACATCGAGGCTCACGAGCAGAAGAGATCCAAATTCTTCCCTTGAGTGGTTTTATTATAAGAATTTGATAGGGATTTTTTTACTCGTGTAGTTTTAGGAAAGGGAAATTTAGATATCTTTAGAAAATGCTGTAAACATTAGGAATTTTTAACCCTTTACTGGGAGCGTGTGAAAATGCTGAAGTGAGCAGTTTTATAGAGCGCGTGTAGAATTAATTCAATAAAAAGCAGGAACTGGATTAGGAAATAAGAGGACATTTTAGAATAACGTTAATTTGAGCTAAATTAAAATAAAAATTAGGAAATTAATTAAAATTTAAATTAGTTAAATATATATATATTTGAAAGGTGGAAATGTGTACCTCAAAGAGATTTTTTTAATATTTTAATTAATAAAGAATTAAATGAATTATTAGAGTTTTCTATCTATAGCTTCCTAAGATATTATTACACAATAAAGAATTTTACAATTTTTTAAAAAAAGATTGTCTTTTATATGATACCGATTTTATAGCTGTGCAAAATTACTGTTTGAGAATTTTGAAAAGCTTGACTTTGGGAATCACTTTTGGGAATTTTTAAAAATATTTTTTTGCTTGATTTCCAGTAATAGTTTACATTGTTGGCTTTAAATTCAAATAATTTTCATTATTTCATCAAAGATTTAATCACGTGATTTTTTCCATTGTTTGAAGATAAAGAAGAAAGTTTCTATTTAAATATGTGTAATTAAAAAGACAATAAAAAAATGGGGTCTCGATACACAAAATTTGACAAATAAATGAACTACACATTTACATTTTTAATAACGCTGTGCTCTCTGGTGACTAGTCTACATTGGAAAGGTCCACGAGAAAAAGGTCCATGAATAAAGTATGTCAAAGGCAAAAAAAAACAAAAAAAAGGCTTTAATATCTGACAATTTGAGGGAATCTTGAGCATGAAGTTATATTTAAACGGTTATTCGATTAAACTGAAATTAAATATAACCAATATCTGCGGCGAACAAAGCTGGTCGTCAAAGCCAACCGGATAGAAATATTGTGCTTTATTTAAATTTTACTTACATCTCATTTTATTCATTCAGATTTATAGAATCGAAAGCACGCTAGACACTCTCAGTTAATTTTATTGATTTATATTAATTGGAATTAAACTCAAATTTCATGTGCGAATATGTTAATAAAACCCTCCAAAGAGCTCTTCGTAATGGTACGTCACTGGGATACTGTTCATATTTTAGAAGCTGAAATAGCAATTAAGTATGCTCAAATTAAGAACTCTGTAGAATATCCGCTATTAAATATGTTTTAATCGTGCCCTGACTATATCCAAATAATACTTTCCAGAAACTGTCCGGATAATAAACAGAATATTTCCTCTTTAGCTTTCAGTTTTGAAAAAATTGTCTTGCGATGGAGCAAGGAAAACTCTTTAAAATTCGTTTCAATGATAAAAACGATTGTTACAAAATATGCAAAGAACATTTTTAAAGTGCGGAAATTTTGAGGAAAAACTCGCACGATAAATAAGTCGTCATCACTGAGAAGATTTTTATTTTTAATTTTTAAGTCGTGTAGAAATTATTTTCGTACAGTAAACGTTTCGAAGGTAATCGGAGAAAGGGCGTTAAAAATCTCTCTTGATTTTTGATTGATTAAAATTCTAATTGGAATTTTCAAAAATAATTCTATGGCCGAAGTTCCTCCTTCCAAGTTGCATTTGGGCGAAATTTGGAGGCTATTGATTTATTTTGCTCTACACAGCAACTATACACATATACGTTCTCCTTTATTAATAATACAAATGAAGATAGTATAATTCTATAAATAATTTCGTACAATCTGTAGTATTTAGTACAGTAAGCATAAGTTTTATTATTAAAATGTTTTTTTATTTAATATCCATTAATCTGGCGCTTTCGATAATTCATTTGCTGTCCTCTACTGGAATATTCAGAAACTATCATTATTAGAAGAGATCTAATTTAAGAATCTGTTTTTTTTTTCGCAAGTTATCGTGAAGAACATAAGAATCAGTTCTCAAAGAATATATTTTTACATTCTTCTGTTAGACGGGAAAAAAGAAGAGAAATTTCTTCCTGAATAATTACGCTTGTCGAGAAAATTTTAATACTCAAATAAATAGCAATGAAATATTTAAGGGTGACTATTAAAGAGGTTACACTATTCTGTTTAACCAGAGATTACACTAAATATGTGCAGTAAAATGGCATTTAAATCAATCGCCATTATTAATAAACTTGAATAAATTTGAACTCGTGTGTGAGTGTGAACTGTCTTGGCTAATCCGAAAAATTTGTTTAATTTATCACTTACATTAAAAGTATTTCAATCGACGCAAGAACTTTAAAAATATTCAAAATAGTTATTTTATTAAATTGAGATTATTTTATAACTATATGTAAAGTAAAAGGTAGGATGAATACCACTTTAGAGAACTGCCATATAAAATAACTTCAAAAAATTTTATTATATTTACAAATAAAGCTACCTATAAAGCTAAATCTCATTTAAATTAATATATAATTAGCAAAATATAACTTCTTAAAATGAGATCAGATTAATGTTAACTATGATTTATTAGAGTGATTTATTTATTAGAAGAGCCAGAAGCTAGTTGCAACGTGCAAGTTAGGCGGTGGGTTTTTATAGTTTTTAATTAAGTTTTCTCTTAAAAAGATTTTTATGACAGGATCTCTCACATTAGCTAAAAAAGTGCCATGAAAAAAGCTGTAAGAAGTTGTAAACACTTGCTCTGTTTTAGCAACTTAATGAAAGATAAAATATTTCTTAAATTTTGATTTAAGTAAGTTAGTTGAACTTTTAAGAAAATGCTTTTATTTATTTACTTTATTTACGTATTAGGTTTTAAAAAGGTGTTTTAATTTTTTTACAATCGCTGCATTTCTTTTTAAAAATTCTTTAATATGTTCGAGATTATGTGATTGGACAAATTGTAACAAATTACAAATTGGAGATTTAATTCGCTTTGTATTAGATTCATATAGTTACATACTTTGCTTTAAATATTAGCATGCAGTCTCAAAGATTAGATTTCTCCCACAAAATTCATATTTAACAAAAGTTTAATAAACAGTCACCAAAAAATTAAATTAAAATAATTCTTAACTCTGATTAAGAAGCAATAGCAAAAAAAATCGTTCTTTCTTCATAAAGAAGCAATAGAAGAAGAAAATAACGACTATTTAAGAGGAAATGAAAAATTGAAGAAAGAAAAATAGGAAAAGTTGAAGAAAAAAATTTCTAATAAAAAAAAACGAAAATTGAGCTGAAATTGGGATTTATAACTGACACACGGTTTTTGAAAAAAAAAATAATAATAATCGCTTTGCTGTTGTTTGGATGCGTATAGCAACACATTATATTAAATAGCATTAACATCCTTCAATGAAGCAGCGGTAGAATTATTTTGGAGCAAATCACAAAATTTTGAATAGTTACAAATGAAAAGTATTGAATCTAAACTGCCAATTTGACTCCACCTTTCACGTCACACATGCGCTATATCCATAGTAAGGTGTAACAGCTGCATTTAAAAAAAAACTCTGGTACCAAAAGCAAAAAACTATTATGTGTTTTCTTTATTCATATTAAGAATGAATAGTTAAGCAATAAAAATGTAGTTATAATCAAAGAATCATAAATATATTTAAAACTATTGAAAAAATTTCAAAACTTGTTACAATTAGCCTTGGTCCTCCCCTCAAACAGCTACAATTTAGGACATCGAAATTTTTTAAACAACGTTTGCAATCTGATTGATGATTTTATTTAAAGAGTGAGAACTCTAGTTTGAAATAAAGGTATGTCTATCATCCCAGAAGCATTGGAAAGATCCTAAAGTTATTTTAATTTGAAGATAATAATAATCTAAGCCATTTTATCAATTATCTACTCAAAATATAATCGCAACATTCTCTAACGCATTCTTTCATATTTAATTATCAATAATTAGTTAACATGAAAAAAGAACATTATTGAATTCTGTCCAAATTTTTTTTTTTTTTTTGCTCTTTTTTTTGAATTTAAATTTATTGTTTTTCTAATATTGCTCCAAGAAAAAAAATCATTTTTCAAGAATTTTAATGAGAGTTTCATATTTCAAAAGCATCTATGTGATATATGATATTTATGTGCAGATACGTAAGTATGCCTTTCCTTTTATATGTTATCTTTAAAACATATCATTTTAATTTTCTTAAAAACAATATGCAGCACTAGTAGAGAGCTCGTTTTTAAAAACCGTCTAGCAAAATGCAGTTCTGATTTACACTCTCGCGTAGCAAAAATAATCAAAGCTAAAAAGTCCACATAAAATTAAAATGCACTTTGATAAGGAACGCATTAAATATTTACCGAAGCTTTAAAGTTAAACATCGGAATGTCAAGATACGTATCTTTAAACAATGGAGATAACTAATCACTGACTCTAGTCCCAATTTTTTTGTCTCTGTTTATCATTCGTTCATTAGCATTAAATTAATTGCATAGATACAAAACAATTGTGGTTGGTTTTATTTCGTAAAGTAAATTATTCAACTTACTTGCACCGATTACCTCAGTTAACTTTAATGTTAATTAAAGATTAAGTTATTTTTAATGTTAATTAAAGATCCGAATTACAATGATAACGTTAAAATAAAGAAATAATTTTTTACTGTGCACTTTTTAGAATATGCGAATTTTGAGAAAGCTTTTTTCCTTTTCACAAAGAGGCATATGATTTTTAAGCTTCATTTATTCAACATAATGGTTTGTTAGCGGAATTTCTAGACAGTATATTTTATTCACTTGAATTTCAAAAGTTTTCATAATAATTCGAAATTGATCACCGTCAAGTGAAATAAGCTAAAGATTTCATTTGGCTTGATGTATCTAAATAATAAATTTTTGCAGCAAAATGACCAAATATGAAAGATTAAAAGTCTCATAAAAATATAATGACCAGTTTCAAATAATTATAATTAATAGAAGGGAAAATAATAGATTGGTTAATTATGTCTAAAACAAGAAATTATTTTTCAATTAATTCTTTCATAATCGATCCGTTCAGAAGAAAGAGTTTCCGTTTCTAATCTTTCCCAAAGACCATCTGAAATACTGCTGTAAAAATGTCTCATTAATCTTCAAACAATTGAAAATCAATTTTGGAATTGTTAAATATAAGAACAATTCACCTAATATCTTCGTATGCTGAGTTGTAACCGTAAATACTTTCCCGTATTTCAAGATGCATAACAAATCTCAAAATTAAGTTATCACAGTGTATTTGATGCGTCTCATGCGATATTAAAATTTTCCACATTTATTTTCATTCTCTTTTATTTACCTCAGACTGACATCTAATTAAGCCATTTACACATAGCATTAGCAACGAGAAAACAGAAATTTTACTTTTAAAAATAATTATTTATATTAACGACAATTTAAGAATATCAAAACGACACACAAAAATAAAGACATGAAACAGTTGAAATCGATTTAATATTCTGAACATTAAATTCCAATCTACTTGCGTCATACCATTTCATTTCCATTTCGTTTTAAAAATCGTTTTCTTCAAAAAAGTAAAATTTTGTTAGCAAAATAAATCAAATCAGAAATTCGGAGATATTTTTTCTTTTGATTTAAAAAATAATTATTCTTTTATTATTAAATGAAAAGAAAAAAAACGATTTCCGAATGAAATGCTTCTTATAATCTAAATATGTAAAAGAAAATCTTATTTGCAATCGTCTGCTGTTTATTTTATTTGGATCAAAATGCAATTAAAATCGTCTGCGTCTATCTTAAAAAGATTTCTTTTTGGAAAGAAGGAATATAATTTTCAAAAGAAAAAGACAAAATAAGATGCACTAGAATAGGAATTATGTATATTATCTTGTAGCCAAAGGATAATAAATTTATTTCTGTCTTAAATTATGCTCAGACTGGATCTGAGAATTCACTCACTAGCCATTGGTTTAACGTAAATTACGTCATTCTGTCAAACAGCATGTGTAATGAGCTCACCACATGTCGGCGGAATTTGTTTATCAGTTAGAAGCTTTGCTTATTTTTAGAAGGAATATGCTTCGTATTAAATGTCAAGAACAGTCTTTCAGGTAAATTCATGCCTAAAAATTTCTTGGTTATCTATATTTTATTAAAAAATGATTGCATCGCACAGAATATTCTTATCTGAAGTGGAATTAGAATCTACGGTGTTAAATGCATTTTGAAATTAATTAAAGCTAATGAAATGTCACTTTTAAAAACATAAAAGTATTAAATAATTTTTACTCATTTAAAGAAAGCTGTTAGTAATATAGAAATTATATTAATTTTTTTCTGAAAAGGCCAGACGTAAAAACCAATTTTCTCTTTTTTTTTTGGAAATTAAAGAGTCAGAAAGCTAATTGAATTTGTATGTTGCATATGTTATGTTTTTTTTGTTGTTGTTGTTGTTGCAAGATGTATTTTTTTTATTTTTATGAATAATTATGATTTGATGAATAATTTTATGATTATGGTTAAATTTTTGTTTTAAGAATTGAATTTTTAATACAAATTAAAATTAATTAGTTTTTTTACTGGTTTATAGTGCATGAAAACACAGCCTTCGCCAGTAGTCCTTTAATTTAAAAAACAGCTATATATAAAAAAAATGTCTTAAACAGTATCTTACAACTCAATTTTTATCCCTACGTTTCATCTGGTTTTTAAAACAATTTATATCTAATGTGTGCTTATTATAGCTATGAAATCTTTTCATTTTCTCGTTAAAAGAAATGTCTGCAATTCGCCACAGCTGTCAGCATAATTACTATTGATGATTAAACAGTATGTTATAGTTTCTAACATATACAAGCAAATAATCTTACTTATTATGTGAAGGAAAGCTTTTTCCTGTTACTTCATTAGTTGGCCGTTATAATTATGAATTACAAAAAAATTATTTTAAAATTATTAATGATAAATTTATTATTTTATTTAAAAGTTAATGTAATTTTTAACTTGTATTGTCTTCTTATTAGAAATTTAAAAAAAAAAAACTAAATTATTTTCAAGAATTGTATTGAAATAAAACCAGGCATTGATTGGTATAGATTCTCTCAAAAGTGGTTATTTCTCTTTTATCCAAAATTTTGCATTCATTTTGAAAGTCATCAAATTTGCTTGTATATATCTCTTATTGTGAATCGAAATTTGCTATTAAAACAAATGAATTTTTCTTTCATACTATTTGATCTTGCTTGAAATATTTTCCTACTATTTCATAAGAATGAGGTTATGAGTAGTAATGACTTTTATGTTGAAAATGATTACTTAATACATGTACATTAATACTGACTTAAGTTTCTAATGATCTTAATTAATTCAATAATTTGATAAATACTTCACATATTCCTGAAAAACAATAGAAATAAATATTCAAACCGAATTTCCGAAAGCAAATTAAATTAAAATGCAGCTTTAATAAGGTTTAGAATAATTGTGCGATTCTGACCTTTAAAAATACTGTCTGCTGAATAAAATTCGTAAAAGATATTTTATCAGGTATTAGTGAGACATAATTTAGAATTTAAATTAGGAAAAATAAAAAGTAATATTTCTTAAATTAATTTCTAGGCTTTGCCACCTGTACGAAATTAATTTATAGATAAATAAATATATTATTTGGTAATTAAGAACTCAAATTATTAAACTATTCTATTGTCATCGGGAACCAACAGCTGAAAAATTTCAAAATTTTAATACATACAAAAATGAATAATTTATTTTATAATTCCATTCTGACAAGTATGAAACATGTGAAGTTAATTAAAAGCGTTTAAATATAAAAATACATTTATCGAACTCATGGAAATGGTCATAGAACACTTTCAAACAGTGAAAGATCCTCAAAATGTGAAGCGAATAAGTGGTTGAAGAACGCAAATTCATTCTTTTTGTATATTGAAATGTGAGAAAATAAAAAAAGTTGAATAATTTCTGATTTCATATTCAACTCCTCTGTTGCATTTTGTGGCAATTTTTTACTTTTTACGAAGTACATTTCCTATCAAAAAGGTTATATTTATTATTTACTCACAAATGCAATGACTTAAATCAATGGAATTTTTGGCATGACATCTTATGGCTATAACTATAGCTCCGTGTCAGATTTGGGTTTCAATCTGTCGGGAAAAAGGCAACCGAAATACATTTACACACGATAGGTTCAGTAAAAAAAAGATAAATTGAAGCCAAAGATCTTTATTTCATAAATAGTTTTCACCGATGCCGAAGGCCTTACCCATTTTATGTATGGGGAAAGGGATAAAATTATTGTAGAGTATGCGAGAAAGTTTCGGAAAGACCACTCTGTCAAGTTTTATTCTAAATTCGTATATACACTGCGTAAAAAAAGTAGAAGGACAGTGTCTTTTTGCCAGTTAATATCGTTTATTTTCTCCTAACTACCAGATATTTATGCAGATTTAGTTTAATGACCCTTGTTTTCATTTTAGGCTAAAATTAAACATCTACCACTAATATTATTAAGAAAATTAGTATATATAATTTCCGATGCGTAAAAAAAGTAGGACACTTGCTAATATATTTAATTTAGTGAGTTGTTCTTTATTTAAATAGTGATTTTGTACTTTGTTTATCCTTTTCTATCAAAAGAAAACTAATTTGTTTAAAAGTTACGTTGTTTCTCCGTTCTCAGAAATGCCTAAAGGAATACCTTTGAACGATTTGCAGAAAGGGCAAATTTCCGCATATCAAAATGATGGTAAAGGTGTCAGAGAGATTGCTCGATTGTTACAGGTAAGCCCCAATACAGTTTCAAACTTTATCAGAAATCCTTATAAAAATGGAAATAAAAAGAAGACTGGTAGACCGAAGAAGTTAACATCACGTGATGAAAGAAAACTTGCTAGTGTGCTGAAGAAGAACAAAGGAAATGTTTCAAAGGCAAGAAATCAAGCAGGACTTAATCATGTGACGAAACAAACAGTTTACAACTATATTAAAAGATCTAAAAAATTCATTTTCAAAAAACGGAAACATCATCATAAGTGGAAACAAGCTCACATTGATAACCGTTTAGCGTGGGCTAAGGAGCACATGTCCTGGACTACAGAATGGACTTCTGTGATATTTTCCGATGAAAAGAAATTTAACTTAGACGATCCAGACGAATATCAGCACTACTGGCATTGTCTGGGGACTGAAGGCGAATACTATTCATCACGACAAATGGGAGGAGGGAGTTTAATGGTTTGGTTGGCTGTTGGATACGGAGGAAGGACAAGTCTGGTCATAACTGGTAGGCAAAAACATACAGACTACATTCAAATGCTGAATTCCGAGCTTCTTCCTTATGCCTCTGACATGGGGGGGGGGGTGAAGAGTGGAAGTTTCAGCTTGAATTCACACCGCGACTAGAGTCAAAAATTGGTTCCTAACAAATAATGTGGATGTTTTACCATGGCCAGCCAAAAGTCCTGACCTTAATATAATGGAAAACATCTGGGCAATGCTAGTTCGTCGAGTTTATGCTGATGGAAGGCAATTTGATTCGCAAACTCAGCTTCGAGAAGCATTGAATGACTCATGGGACAATTTTTGTCAAACTGAAATTCAAACTCTATACAATTCACTTCCAAACAGAATATTTGAAGTTATAAAGGCCAATGGGAAGACCATTCCTTATTAAAGTCACTATTTTTTCATTCATTATAATGCTGTCCTACTTTTTTTACTAAGTTTCAAAAAAGAGAAACTATTTTTGTTGCCATTAATATTTTATGTTTGAACATCATAATTCTGATGTTAAAATTGTATTTTTGAAATATTTGTTAAATGTTTCTAGTAAAAAATTTTAGTAAAAATAAAATATTTTTCTATTATTGTTACAAAATCAAGTGTCCTTCTTTTTTTACGCAGTGTAGAAGCATTCATTTTCTAAAATTATCAATTTCTTCTTTATTAATAAATGAATGCTGAGAATTTAGGAAAATTACATATATTTTATTTCTATGGATATTATAAATCAAAAATCCTTTTAATAAGTAAACAATAATTGAACATGCGTTTTTTATAATCTGAAAACATAAAATAAACAAAAGAATAAAAGATCACTAGGCGAACTGTTGGCGCCTGGTGTTGAAGGTCATGACCAAAAAGATCTATAACGGAAATTATACCGGATATGCCAAAAATAATCGCAATAAAACCGTGCTTCTATCTACGTAAAAGTAAATGTTCTTTGAGATATACAAATAATACATTAGTTTTTGGCAGATGTTAACAAACTTAATATTTGCAATAGCAGACAATTTTATTTATGTTCTTGTAAATATAATCCTAATAACATTTTTTTTTTTACATTTGTATTTCACAATCGTAATTGTGTTTTTTTAAACATTTTCTTTTGGTAATGGAGGTATTATTTTTGTACTGAAATATTTATGTTTCATTTTATATTTAGCGGCATATAAAATAAGATGAAAGTATTGAATCTCGAAGTAAAAATAATTGCAAGATAGAATAAATAATGCAGTAGGTTGTTTCCAATAACCATTCTGAATTTCATATATCGTTGCGGAATAATTGTCCTCAATGTAACACTAATTTGTATTAAATAAATTCTGGGGTTGTTTTTACTTATCTATAAGTAATTCATCATTATAAAATATTAACTGGATTGATATAAAAAAATATGCCGTCTCCATGAATTATTTCCTCAAAATTCTTTAGAATGTGAGACCTTAATCAAGATGATTGATTCTGAAGAGAACAGAAACAGGATTGTTAGAGGTATTTTTTATATGTATCTGTATGCCCTTTTTAAGAAAATTTTAATTACTATCGATTTTTTAAAAATTTATTTAATTAACAGTTTATAATTTTTTTGTATTTTGATATTAACACTTTTCCCTTTCTAATTTTGTTCTTAAATTCCAACTTGTTCTGGCTGGCAGATCGACATAGATCGAAGTTAAACATTTATTTATTTTAATAAATGCCTTTTGTTTCAATAATAGCTCTTAACAGCTTTTTAACGTAGCATTCTTGCCATTTTTCTTGAAGTTCGAGATTTCCAATCATTAATCTCCAATTAATTTAATTTGATACTATTTTTTTAATCTACTTATATAAAAAAATTCTAAACACAATAGTTAAATAAACTAAACTCAGTGGCACGGCAGCCCATGTAGACCAAGGCGTACAGAGCCCATATCTGCTTTCTTGACCGTGGGGTGCAAGACATATGTCCCGATTAAGTGGTAAGTTAAATACTTTCGAAAAATAAATCTTGAAGTTAAAATACTTTGGAAGAATATAAATTTCAAACAGCTTTGGTAATAAGTGTATTTGAATAAGAAATTAATTCAATAATGTTGTCGCGACTTTCGTCACGTGTTTTGCATAAACTTATTAAATAGTTCATTCTCCCGATTAATTTAATTTATGTAAGAATATAAATTTCAAGACTTATTATAATTATTTTCAAGAACATTTCATCAGGAAATGCATTATATAAATGTTACTTCATTTTTTTGTCATTTCTTTAATATTTTATCTTAATAATCATATTCAATGCCGAACTGCTCTTGAATATATAGTAGATATTAAATGCACTTATTAAATGGCATACATTGTTTCTTGCCAGATTTCGCCACGCCTACATGCATATATATATATATATATATATATATATATATATATATATAATGATATTTTAAACTCTTACTTTAATCTTTCTTCTTAATTTAACTTCATCTTAATTTATAGCCCATCGTAACTTCATTCTAAAATATTCTCTTATTTCCTGATCCAATTGAACTTTCGGTTTAATTCACCCCTTTGTAAAAATAATGCGCCCTCAGTACTACGTATCAAATGAAAGTGATATCTTCTGTACCATTCAAGTTGAATTTGATCAGGAAGTAAGAGAATATTTTAAAATGAAGTTACTATGGGCTAAATTCAGATAAAACATTGGAGATTAATTAAATTGAAATTAGTTTTAAATATCATTACACACACACACACACACACACACACACATATATATATATATATATATATAATCATTTGACAATAGCTCACACTTTCGGTTTGTTTATGTGGTTGCCTGGGCAAAAAAGGGAATATCAGCTATTTTGGGGAAATTGGTTAATGCTAAAAATTCAGTATAATCGATGATCAATAATAAATCGAAATCTTCGAAAATGAAAACGGCAGATGAAAATGTTGCGGAATTATTCTCAGATCAAGTTCGAATGAACGAATTAGAACTTTGCAGAAAGCGTCGTCAATCAATTTCGCTTCTTTGAAGTATAGTTAATCACTCAGAATGATTTATAACTACTGGTCAGGTATAATTTGAAAGATTTCGATTTAACTAATAATATATATTATTTGATGCAGCATATTCATCAAAGTGGATTGACATAATTAAATTAATTTTGTTAATACTCGCCTCCTTCGGGGATTATTACAATACTACACTGGTGTGCAAAACTTAAGCAACAGGTACTTTTTCCGCCATAACTCCACGAGAAATTATCCTAGTGACATGAAATTCAGAAATGAGAGACAGTATGTTTTTCTTAAACGATGACGAATCCATAGTTACGCAAAAATGAATATAATGTATATAGTATGGAATCAAACAAAAAAAGCTTCATTGAACTTATAGTATCACTACACATGATTGTCAGTTCAAGAGAAAGAACAACAAGCAGATGTTATTTAGTATGTGATATGCCAACCCCTTACTGCAGTGGTTGCTTCGCAACGTCTCTCCATACTCAGCACCAGATTGACTACCAGTTCTTGAGGCAAGAGTGCCCATTCCTCAATCAGCATCTATTTCTTTTGTTACATGTTCCTGGAAGGATGTAATCGTGCAGCAAGGCGTCTCCCCAAAGCATCCCACACATGTTCTATGGAATCTAAATCTGGAGAGAATGCTGACCAATCCATTCGTGTGATATCTTCACTTTCCAGTAGCTGCTGAACATCAGCAGTCCTGTGTGGCCGTGCATTGCCATCCATAAAAATGAAGTCTAATCCAATAGCACCTCGGAACAGATGCACATGGGGAAGAATCACCTCTATACAAAAGCGATCTGTGGTTACAGAGTCTCTGTGAAAAACGTGAAGCTCAGTCTGCCCGTTCAGCATAATGCATCTCCGAAGACAACTCCAGGACCACCGTAACGGTTTCTTTCCGTGATGTTACTGGGATGAAACCGTGTCCCGATCTCTCTCTAAATCAACTGACGTTGAGAATCACTTGTGGCGCTTAAATGACTCTCATCCGTAGAGAGGACACGACTCCATTGATGAGATGTCCAGTTTTTGTTCTCCTTACACCACTCTAAACGGTGCTATCGATGGCCAACTTTCAAAGGGATGCAGCGTTCAGGACGGTGGGAGAATAGGCCACTTTTGTAAAGGCGTCTGGCCACAGTAAACCGCGGCACTTGTCTCCCTGTCGCTGTACATAGTTACTCAGCAGTGGCGTTTGCTGACTGATATCAGGCTCTTTTCGCCTGCAGGGCAATATATCGGTCATCCACGACAGTTGTTTTCCTAGTACGTCCACCACCAATCTTTCTAACATCTGTATCTATGGTTTGGAAGGCTTCCCAAGCGCGCCAAACGAAACTGTTGATTCCGAACTCCTCAGCTACACTGGTCAAATTGCATCACTCTTCCAGCTTTCCGATCATTCTAGCACGTGTGAAGTCGGCCAGGTGATTTCTTCTAGCCATATTTCACAAAAGAACTCAGTAGCACTCGCAGCGAATGTCTTTAATTGTCTCCATTCTTTCTTTCCTTGTAGTTTTGAGCTGCGCGCCCCGACTGTACGCGTTTTGCGTACTTTGCGTTGCCTGTGCTGTTTCGTTCGTGACATTAGCATACGCACCATCTTTCTACTGAATTGCGTGTTCATTGTACTGATCGCAATAACCCCTTTTCTCATAGCTACCTGCTTAAAATTTACATTGTTGCTTAAGTTCCCACACCAGGGTGTTAACATTATAACGACTAATTTTGATAAAACACTTTTTATCAAAATAGGGGAAAAAGTAAAATTTTTAAACATCTCACAACTATATATTTTTGCTTGCTGAAATTGCTTTTTAATTGCTTTTTTTTTCTGGTAACGTATAATTATATAAATATTTGGAGAAAATTTTAATTTTAGAAATTGATTAGATTTTTAATAATTGATATACAGTAAATACTAACAGTTCATGGAATTTGAAATAATTTAAATTCACATTTAGCAGTGAATATTTTTATAATTTCTTACTACTAACAAAGCCGATAACTATATGGCTGACGTAGTCGATTGAAAAGAATCGCAACGTAAATTTTGTTGAGGGGAGGGGGGCTGGTGAGCAAGCAGAGCGAGCAAAATGTGTATCGCCCTAGTCTATATTTAAAACATAATCGGTTAAAGTGATTAATCTATTTATCACCTTGATAGGTTGTTATTAATGTTTTAGTTTTCATTTGATAAATTTCCATGCTTAAAATTTTCATAGATGGCAAATATACAGTTTTTTTTTTTTTTTAATTATGCTTGTCTGCCCATTAGTACTCTCTCAAAAGTGAAAAAGTGAAGCTATTGACACTAGTAAATGGTGTATATTTTTTAAACTGAACATGCAGATATGTGCAGATATTTTGACAATGAAATGGAATACATTTTTTGTTTATTGTTATGTGTGTACCAAAACGATAACAAATTAGATAAATGCAATCTGATCCATAATTTTGTATGAGCATCCAGTTTTTAGCCTAATCATTCAGGATCCTAAAAGACCAACGTATAAAGGCTTGTTAGAATCTCTTAATTATACATCGAAGCTTAAAACGCATCACATTGTAGAAATTTATGAGGAAGTGAAGTGGAGAAACCAGCTGTTGGTTACTTCTTAAATTTGTTGTTGCATGTATACATCATTCCTAATTAGTTCTGTAACAGCTGAAAATTTCTTAATTCTTAGATAGAATTAATTTCTTATTCAGAACTGAGAATATTTTCCGATCTGCTTGAACTCTTTCAAACAGTATTATCTTATTTTAATCATTGTATATTGATGTTATTTGTTTCTAAAAGAAATATTAGAATGCTTACACGCTTAGTTCAAAAATCGTTCTTTTTTTGTAACTTAGATTTTTTTAAGTAGTTTTTTTATTTACGACGAATTATAGATTATAAATCAAACTTGTATATTTGGCTCAATTTTCATTGAAAAGGTTTACAAAAACCGATCTCAAAATATAAAAATTCAGCCTATTTATTTCTAATTAATTTTCACTAGCCGCCTTTAGTGACTTGCAGTTCATCCTTCATATTAATAGCAATAATTTATTTATGTCATCCAGTTATGTTGTTCTTACCGTCTTATAGGAGGATTTACCGATTTGCGGGGAGTGTCACGGAATTCTTGAACTGAAGGTTCTTAACCTCCTGACATAACATTTATATAGATTAATGGCATGGCAATGGGATTACTCAGTAAGTGGTTATGCTTAGAAAATAAAAGGAATTATTTAGGAAATTAACTTATTACTAATAAATGCATAGGAGGGTGGACTGAGTGCTTGAACTCAAAGTTCTTAATCTCCAGATGTGGTGGTTTGAGAAAAATAATTAACAATGAAATTACATGGCACGATAGCTGTGCTTGGTTAAATTTAATAACGTATAGTAATTATTGATGCTTAATAAATATAAAAGTGAAAAAAGCAAAGAACAAGAAGAAAGAAGAATGAAAGAGTTTTTCTTAATGGAATTGACTGATAAGGATCAGATCACTGAGTCATATTAACGGATGAATCGTCTGGGTCTCTTAAGATTTTTGAGTTCTTAAAATCATAGTTCTCAATTTTTTGAATTGCAGCATTGTTGTTGTTGTTTCTTATGGCACTTGCCACGGACAAGCCCGCTGTTCAAAGACAGCCGATTTAAGCCTAAGGGTGGGGGTGGGGGTGCTCTTGTTTTTGTCGTAGAGCCAACTTGGGCAAAGAGTACGACTTGACTACTCACGCATCACTCATTTGCTTGCACAACCCCTTTTTACAGGAGGGCACATTCACACATAGAACAGGAAGAACAACCATGCCCAAACCGGGACGCCCAGATCACGGGGAAGATGCACTACCCCTATGAAAGGACACCAACGAATTGCAGTATTTTGCATTTATCCAATTTTATCAAAAATGGCTGTGGGCAGTTTTGATAAAAAGAATAAATAAGTTATATTTCAAATTATACGCACCCAATAAATTTAAAGTGTTCTGATTTATTACTGTGCTTACAAGGTGGCAAAATCACACTAGATATTTTGGTTGAGGGTTCTGCGCAGACTATATTTTGTGACATCGATCGAAATTGAAAGATGATAGAAGATATAAAATATTTCAAAATCTTCTAAAACTTTCTTATATCGCTTATGTTTATTTCTGTAGAATTACAAAAAAATTATGAATAAAATATTGTAAAGTACTATGAATTTCAAATTCAATTTATGAAGGTACTATGAATTTCAAAATTAGTTTATGAAGGTCATTTATTTTCTTTATAAAACATATACTGAATTCTAGTAGTTGAATGAAATAGTTGTAGATACAATAGATATTATTATTTAATTCCATGATAAATAATTTTTCTGCGCATAAGCACTTTTTCAGTTTCAGTTTCGTTCAGTTTTGTTCTTCAAAAGTAATAAAATTTATTTTGCTCTAATTTGTACATTTTTATAATCAGAACAAGATTTCACTGCGTTTTCTGGAATTTTTTGAATCGTGATTTTTTAGAGTATTTCAGTTTTTTTTTTACTCATTTTCTAAATAATCATTTTAGACACTGTTAGCTTAAAGTGTTTAAAATAAGATGAACATTTCACCTAATATAATGTTTGCTGAAATATTTTTTTTTCCTTTTGAAATAGAGGCTCATTTTTTAGATAAAATACTACGATTTAGATTATTTTAAAACATGCATTAAATGAAAAAATGACCACGGTTTACAAGTTTATTCCTTATTGTAAAAGAAATTCTCATATTTTCAAGATCAGATTTTGCAATAATTCAATACGTGATTCTGGGGATGTAGATAACGTATACAAGCGAGTAGTAGTATAAATTATTTTCATAAAAACAAATATATATTTTAACTCTCTATTAAACGCAATGCATTTAACTTGTAAAATTGAATAGAAAATAATGATAGAAATAATAAATTAAAATTTCTATATGTAAAAATATTGATTAATTTAGTATTCTAGGAAAGGTAATGCATAGGACGTGTTCAATTTAATTCGAGTGAGATAAAAATATCGAAAACTATACGTGATCCTCAAATCTCAAACACTTGGAGTCAAATATTGGCCTTGACGACAGAGTATATATTGACATTGAACCTTTCTACGCATGCATTGAAACCAGCATGATTCATAGGTCCAGTTTTTAAAAAACTGCATGAAAACTGAGCTGGTGTGTGGTTGAACTATACAGTGTGGTTAAAATTAAACTTACTCTATATACAGCATCATGCAACGCAAACGGTTGAAAGGATTGAACGAAATTTTGTATATCGACTATACACGGGATGCGCTCACGGAATTTCGGAAAAAAAAAAATATTTCCAAAATCTGCATCAGAGGGCACTTTTCCGGAAAAGCATTACATTTAAAACAATAAATGACTAAAACGGAATACAGAAACAATATTAACATTTATTGACTAGTTTCTGATCATCGTGTCATCGAAACACATTAAATATATGTAAGGAAAAATTAACAGTACGCTGTTTGAAGGGAAAAAAAGCATTTCAGTTTGCAGAAACAAGAACAAATTAGGATGAAATTGCACAAGAGGAGCAGTTGTTAATCGTGTCCAGGTTGATGTAAGGAAAGGTGCTCCATGTGACCACCGTCATTCACCTGCAAAATTTCAAGTCGATGGACAATGTGTTCAACAGCAGATCGTAACTGATCAATTGTGATACTTCGCACATGAAGCGTTATGGAGTTCTTTAAATCATTCAACGTCGCAACAAGGTACTGTCATCATTACAGCCGGAAACATCGACATCAAACATGACAACGACTGCAAATGTTACTTACCCTACTCTGTCTTGTATAAAGCTTTCTCTTCTTCACAAGCATACATTTTGTTCATAGAATTGACAACTTTTCCCATGTTTTACATTTCATTACTCATTTTTCTTGTTCTGGATTGTTAATATTGTTTCTGTATTCTGGTTTGGCCGTTTATTGTATTAAATTTAATGTTTTCTCTGAAAAGGCGCATATTGGTAAAGATTTTGGAACTGAATTTTTTTTTTCGAAATTTCTTGAGCGCATATCGTGTATAGTCTATATGCTAAATTTCGCTGCAATCCGTTCATCCGTTTGCGTTGTAGGATGCTGTTTATTGGGGAAGATGAATTATAACCACCCTGTATATCATAGAAAAGAAAGATAAAACTAATCGTTTATGTGAATGCAATTTCTTTTTGAATATTAACTGTAAACCAAATCTTTATTCTTGGCTACAATCATTTTTATGAAAATTTTCTCACTTTTAGCACATTTAAGAAAATTGTTTTTATTATGAAGCTAAAAAAAATTGCATATTTTTTTTTCATTTTTAAGTGAAGAAAATTAATAAAATGGTTAAAATTAACTTACTTAGCAATAAATTTAAGACTTATTTTCAACATTTGTTGAATAAAAATATTTTTTATGATTCATTATGCAGCATCATGAAATCTTTCGACGGGTTCTGTTTCGTCAAATGAATTGAGATGCTCAAATACCAAGATATCATGAGCGAAAATAACAGTGCCTATTGTTATTTTAAGAAATCATCTATATATTCAGTGCAGAAAGAATGTTCAAAACCAAAGCCATTTATTCACTTATATCTAACATTAGTTTTTATATATTTTTTGGCTTCACGCTAAATTGTGATTAATTTGATTTGAGCAATTGTTTTGAAGGGCATTTCAATCACGGCCATTTAGAGAACAATGGAACTTTCCCAATTTTTCAGTTCTTTATAATGTCTACTTTGATTTTTTTTATTGAAATAAACAAGCTTAATGTGCTAAGAAACATTCTCTTTTTTTGACATCATAAATGTCTTTCTGCCAAATTCTTCCTTCTCATTGAACATTGTCAAGGATTTCAAAATGGGAACAAAATCATGCGGACTTATTGCCTCAAGTGCAGAGTTACAGGGCCCTGGATCGGAAACAAGTGATTCGCGAAGCCTTAATGTCGGAACAGGGAAAGGATCCTTCATGTTAAGTGAATCGCAACCGAGTGAGTGCTTCATTCATGGATGGTTTGGTTTCGAATTCAACATTTATTGAACAAAGAGAAATATAACGTTAGAATTCTATTTGTACTTCCTTCTCATTTAGTCATTTTCAGTGAAAACCAATGAATTGAAAAACGGAACGCGTGATTCAGACCATTAGAATGATTGATGCTATATTTATGGTAGGTCCTTGTTAATAATTCCAAGATGTTTGATTTAAATGCTGAATGCAGAAAGAATATATATATATATATATATGTTCTAAAAAGTTCAATGTTTTGAAAATTGTATTTTCTAAATTCAGTTAATCGGAGTATTTACGTTTTTCGTTGGAATGTACAGCTCTCACCTTCTGTTTATTTTTTCTTGTAATTCGCTATGTGACATATTGTCGGTACTTCTTTGCAAATACTTCAGATTTTTTTTGTTCGATTCCTGGTCTTTTGTGCCTCGACTCAGAAATAGGTGGAAAGTCCAAAACAGATAAATTCACTTCATTGTTTTTTTTTCTTACTTCTCATTGTTAACATATTTTTCGTTGGTAAAGGATTGCGTTATGAAAGAGTGAAACATTGTTAGATCTATCAAATTTTGATACCCATTAGTCTCCTTAATTATTAAAATAGATTCGCCTGATATTATGCAATTCTGATATCACATCTGTATCCTCAGCAGGAGTTGGAGCTATATTTTGTGTTATGCAGGATGCAGTGACTATACACCAGTGGCCAACCAGCCTGTTGAAAGAAAACACGGTCTTCCAAGCTGAACTACTAGCACTCAATAGAGCAGTCAAATACTCAACCTCTCTCCCTTCATGAGATCCAATCACTGTTTATGTCGACAATAAAGCAAGTATACAAGCTTCAAGTTCTCCAAAATCCAACAGCCAATTACCAAGAGATATATTCTCCCTCCTTTAGTAAATCCTCACATTAAAATCTCATGGATCAAGGTACATGTAGGCTATGACGGGAATGAAGCGGCGGACAAACTGGCCAAAATATTTGCTAGTGCTAATCAAAATCGGAATGTAATGAAGCTTCCAAGATGTCATCTGAAGAACATCCTCCAAACCGAGATGATGACAAGATGGCAAAAGAAATGGGAAGAAAACGAAACAGGTCGGTCCACATTCAACATAATACCAAAAGCTTCTCTCTACGCGACCAATTGGAACAGAGCGGATGTCCCTTTCTTTACTGGACACGGCCCATTCCCGTCATACTTACACATATTCCATCTAGCTAACTCTCCTTGCTGTAGCTGTGGGGAGATAAGATCCCAAATTCACTATTCCACCGAATGTTTACTGACTCTCTCATGGCACATGAGAAATCCAGAAACAAGTCTCGAGGAAGAATGGTACAGGAGAGTTGCATAGAATATCCTTTCACGCGGCAAGATCCACTCCATATTAAAACATATTCATAAACACCAAGAAGCTCTTCAAGACTACACAATAACTGAGACCAAAATGCCACTTGTCAAAATCAATGAAATTATTCATTTAAAAGTGCTCAAAAGTTCCTCAAAGGTGCAGTTCTCAGGAAGGAAGTCAAAACACAAAACCTAGACTGACGCTACATATTTCTGACTCTACAATGTTTGTTTATATGCTTATATGCATATAGATGTTCACAATGTAATTTATAATTTTTTCCTTTTCAGTTAGTAATCTCATTTCCCTGTAAGTTCAACCCATAGTCACCATTTGTTTAAGTATTCTTGCCCCCTCCATTTAGTTATTACTTCACCAAAAATTGAATAGGATTGAAAATCGTGTAGAATTAGAAACCGATGAGATTCTCTTTGGTGATCCCTGGATAGTTTGTCGTCTCTTTCTTTCTTTTAACATTTTTTTCCTTCCTTTTATCTTGTGCTCATCCAACTGGTTAAATAACTTAAGTTATAGGCACCGGGGCACAGGATGGCATTATATTATGTTATGTTATGTCACACCCGTAAACTCGTCAGGCCAGATTATACTTATAATGTAGATATTATTTTTGTAACGATGCAATATTTTATATCTATAATAGTTCGCGAACGTGGCTTTATTTCCAAATGCAAGGCGAAGAATTGGTTCCTTATCTTCCTGCAGCTATATGGAACAGAAATCCCTAATATATGCTCTGATATATGCATCAGATTATTTAGAGTTGAATGAACGTAATACTTATTACTGCAGAAATTGCAAAACGTTGATGAATAAAAATGTATAAAATTGTTACAGAATTTTGCTCTGAAAACACAGCTATGCAAATCTATTGGTAAGAAATGAAAGAAAAGTACCAAAGTTTCAGCGTTGAAGGGCTAAAATATTTTTTATATTTCATGAACACAGAACTCGTGTAAATAACACATTGGCCTTAATAAAAATATTATATTAAACTGTATACAGTTCAGAGGAAGATTATATATATATTTTCATTTGAATTTAATTTTAGAGAACTCAGAGTCTTATCTATGATGTACTACAATGAGTAATTATTAACTTTCATTATAAAGGGAAAGCGAGTTTACTAATGAACAGTTTCCACTGATTTCAATGTTTTCGGCAAAAAATATTATCGCGGTTGAAATTGAATAATTTTTTGTGTAATACTTCTGAAATATATTTAGTATTTCAAACACTTTTTATGCAAATATATTCACTTTGTTATTCAACTAGTAGTATAATTTTTATATCTCAGTGTTTATATTTGGTATATTAGATTATTTATTTTAGTTAAGTTTAGATTTTTTTTTTCTGCTTCGAGCCCTTGTCATGTCTGGTCATAAGATTTCATAAGAACAATATTTTAAATAGGCATAATCAGTTATTATTTTTTAAAATTTTTTCTAAGAAAAGAAAGTTAAACACAATGTAAACGGTTGAATTTTTCATTTTGTACTATCACATCAATATCCTACTTTTATAAATTTCTTTACACAAAAAAGAGATGCCAACACATTTTACATTTCAATTTTCTTTCAGTGAATTATTGCTTTTCACTTTCAGGAAGATCTCAGAATTATCAATCTATTTTTCTTCTTAACACCGAACATAGTCGCACTAATGCGTACATATCGCATCCAAATAAATTTCAAGAACTCTGCTCAAACAATGGCGAGGGCCAAAATTTTAACGATTCCCCCCGGAGACATTTAACAACAGAACTTTCCCCATTTTTGGCAAAGGGATCTTTTCAGGAGGCATTCAACACCACTTTAATATTTCCCACGTAAACAGAACAATCTCAATCGAGAGCGTTCGATGTTCTTCTTTTTCGAATGCGTCACGACGTATCTCGCCCGATATGGCAACCCATTATTGTAATGAGAACAGTTTCTGTAAATCAAAATGTAAGTCATATTCTGTTTGAATGCCATTTTCCCAACTTTTGGAAAGGAAATGAACTTTTATGGCTGTCCTTTTGTAAAAGGCATTCGATTTGACTTGATCGGTGTTCCGGTAGCTTTTGTTGAATTGTTCTGTTAGCAGCAATTCGTTTGACGCATTGTCATGATGCCGCTAAGAATAGGTTCCGACGAATGATATCGCATTTTATGGGGCTTCCTTTATATTTATATATATTTTTTTTCATAGCTATGCGTATGGAATGTTCTTTTCAATAAATATTACTATCCCAGTTTTAATGTCCTTTCTTTGTTGAGATCAAATATTCCGGCTGATAATGGTTGTCGCATACTGTATTGATGAGTTATGGAACATTTGCGTGATATTGTGAATACCATTTGCATTGGCTTAGAAATGACATAAGTCATGTTTACGACTAGCATAGCGATTGATATTTTATAAAATGTACTGTTGTAGATTCTTTCAGCCTTAAGATTTAACATGGTATAATAACCAATTTTTTTTTATCAGTGGTTAATAGCTTTTTTTATAAGAATGACATTTTAAAATTGATTTTTTTTCTTTGATGATCTTATCCAGTTGCATGCTTATTCTTATTATTACTATACAATGTTAAGTGTATGCTTATTGTTATTATTCTTTCCCGAATCGCCACGACGTGTCTCTTCCAATATTGTATATAATTAATAATGAGCAACCCATTAATGTCATGAAAACACTCATATGCTTATTGTTATTATTTTACAATGTTAAGTGTATGTTTATTGTTATTATTCCTTTTCGAATGCGTCACTACGTATCCCTTCCGATATGGCAACCCATTAATATAATGAAAACAATTTCATACGTATTGTTATTATTAATATACAATGTTAAGTGTATGCTTATTATTATCATTCTTTTACGAATGTGACACGACGTTTTTCGCCCGATATGGCAATCATTAATGCAGTGAGAACAGTTTCTGTAAATCAAAATGTTAGTAATAATTTTGCATTTTCTGATATGATATAGTTTTAAGATCTTATTCAGTTGTATGCTTATTGTTATTATTATACAACTGAAGTAAACTGACCTATGGTTAAAATAAAAAAGCCTTCTTGTCATAGAGAAAAATCATAAATATAAATTGTGGATAAAAATAAAATTAACACGCGAAGTGCACTAAAAAAGCCAACAGTTAACGCCTTTATGCTATTATTAAAGTGAACTTTAGACAGTCATGATATCATGTCTTCTTTCTCGTAGAATCGTCACTTTGTTTATGATTTGTACAGGTATCTCCTTTTTTTAAACAACATTTTCGCACAAATTCGATATCTCCTTACTCTAATTTGGTAACCACAGAAGGTTACCCTGCCCCGTCTAATTAAAAGCATTAGGATTAAATTTGAAAGACCAGACCGCCGTGATAGCATTGGCGGAAACTAAGGTTGAGTTCTAAGGGTCATCACCGGCCACGATAAAACCCTTCCGGTAGAACGCACGTCTCGTCATCGGTAGAAATTGCCCCCCCCCCGTTATTTTTGTACACATTTGGGTGTCAAGACCTTGCTGGAAGGTTCCCATCCTCATCAAAACTTGATAATCATAAATTGGCTACTCCTACCCACCCTGAGATGCACGAAAAAAAAATGGCCGGACCATCTGTACCATCACTGGTGGGAATTGTGGATGAGTCCTAATGGCTATCACCGGTCACGGTACACACTTGCCCATGGGAAGTGCGCCCGTCTTCGGCAGGCGATAACCAACCTCTACCTTTTCTGTACCCACCAGGTGGCGAGAACCAACCAGTCTCATCCTTCTGGCCACTTGTGGTATTCTAAACGTGGTAAATGAAAAGATTTTGTTATAGGACAATATGCAACGTAGTGGTATGCATTGATTTTTCCCTCCAAGGGCGCAACGATTGTGTGAACCTCAACCAAGATTATGGAGGTATATCATAAAGACTCCAAGTCCTGTGATGAATTTCTTAATTTTTGAATCAAAAGAAGCGGAAATCATAATTTACATATGATAAGGATAAGAAAATTTAAAGTCATGTTTCCAAAAGATTTCATCTGCGCTGACAAATATCAAAATAATAGTACTCTTTTAAGATTTTTCTAAAGGAAGGATTTATAGAGATCGAGTTGGACGATAATAAAATATTCGAATACTTTCAGAGCTTAATCATGATTATTCGATTAATTTTAATTATTTTTGAATTCATATGACAGTCGTCGTTCTAGGAGGGAACTTGAGAAGAAAGATTGTGCATTTTCTTAATAATAGTAATATCAATAATGAATAATTCAGCGTAGTTAAAAACTAAAAATCGGAATGTAATAAATACAATAAAGGAATAAAGTCACAATGTAAATCGCATTCTTTAATCACAAGCTACTTCGTTTAGCTTATGTAATTGGGTTTATAAACTAAGACAGGCTGGTATAGATAGAAATTGATATCACATGATAAAAAAGGTCTCAAACAATCATTAGGAATTAAAATATATTACAAGTGTGATTTTAATCCCAATTTACTGATTATAAAATATCCACGCTTTTTCATTTTCATTTTAATTTTCCGATTTTATTAAAAAATGTTCTCTTTTTAATTTCCCTTTTTATGCATAGAATAGAAATTCCGTTTGATAATGTCAAGCGTTTGCTATCTTGATGAGTTATGATATTGCGATTGCCATTTACATTGGCGTAGACTTCCAAAAGACCGGGAAGATATTAAGCATATTTACAGCGAACATTTGGGTTGAATTTTTATAAAATGTATTGTTCGGTTTAGCTTTAAGGTATAATGTAACGTAAAAACTAGAATTTTTTTTATCTATATATTTTTTTCTGGACATTTAATAGGACTTCTGTAATATTTAAGAGAGATTTTGTAACTTATTATTCCAGAACCTCTTCCCTCGAGGTCTCAAATGTAGAAAAAGTAAAATTATGTGTTTTTAAAGAGAATACCATATTTTGTTCTTTGATTACTTGTTTTTCAAATTTTCAATAAACCGTTTAATTTTGAAATTATTTTAATTCCATGTAAAATGCCTCAAATAATAAAATACTTTTAGAAAAAATAGTTTCATCATTACTTATTAATAAGAATGTTGAATTAGAAAATATATTAAAGACTAAAATGTAAAAAAATGTCATGAAAATAAAACAATTTTCAATCATTTTATGTCCACAAAATATGCAGCAACATGATAATGATATGTCTACGATTATATCTCGAATACCATGGAGATATCATACATTATCTAATAGGAAGTGTTCTAGGAAGAACAACAATTTTTTTTCTATGCGAAAATTATAATAATGAGAAGCACTGAAGAGAGTGATAAGGTGATTGTTGATAGCTCAGTGGTAAAACTCATAAAACTCAAAAATAACTCACTAAAAACTCACACGCACGAACACTCAACTTTATTCCAACTCACAAAAACAGAAGTGAACTCACTTCATTTCAAAGCACAATCTCTTCACCTCACTTCACTTAACATTCCGCCGCCCGTTGACATGTTCACATTCAACTAATTGTTAATCATCTCACACAAAGAACAAATTTCATTAAAATACAATAAAATATTAAATTGCAATAAAATTTTAAACATTATAAATTACAGTAAAATATTAAATATTACACCGTTGAAATTGAGCTCCAAGATGTAAATTTATCATGTGATAATAATTCAATATCATACGAGTTACCTTACTTTTTGAAGGCAATACAATAGGGTATTTTTTATTTATACACAATTCACTATTACTCAGTCTTCCACCAACTCGTATGAGACCCCTCTCGTCCAAAAATGGATGCAAACTTTTCAATTGGCTATCCTGATTTACCTCACCTTTCTTCTTAAGTGAATTAATGTCCTTTGCAAACGACTCCCCTTGCACTTGCTTTAGTATAAATACTTCAGTATTTCTTAACTCACCAGAGTCTAATGCGTCTCTTTTCCTATCGCATTTTTCTCTACAGTTTCTAATGAACCTGAAACCATAACTTAAAATACGGATTACTTTACAATAGTTATTACTTATATTGATCAAACTATGAACAAGATCACAAGCATCACTATTAAACACAGAAAAACAATTAGAGTCACTGGAGTTAGTGAAGGCTAGTTCATCAGAAAAATCATTCTGGAAAGTGGCCGATGGGATTTCCCTCTCTGGATAGTCTCTACCGGTCAGGAACTCAGGACCATTCCACCACAAAGAGTTCTCAGACAGTTTGTCAGGATCCACACCTCTCGAGATCAAATCAGCTGGGTTATTGTGAGAAGATACATGTCTCCACTGGTTCACCTTGGTTGCTGCCTGTATTGATGCACCTCGGTTTGCCACAAAGGTTTTTAAGTGACAAGGTTCTTTTTGCAGCCAACATAGAACAATCATGGAGTCGGACCACAAATAAGTGTTGGTTATATTAAGTTTCAGGGCGGAAATCACTCTAACCACTAATTTAGAAAGTAGAACTGCTGCACAAAGTTCCAATTTTGGAATTGTCAGACGTTTTAAGGGTGACACTCTGGACTTACTAGCAACCAATTTTACAGACACTTCACCAGTCTTTGACTGTGATTTGCAGTAAATCACTGCTCCATAAGCGACTTCACTCGCATCTGCAAAGCCATGTATTTCAATTAAAACTGGGCTCGGTAGTAATATACACCTTTCTACTCTAACACTATTGATAAATTGAAGGGCTGATGAAAATCGTAACCACTCGTCCTTTTCCTTTGTGGGTAGATGATCGTCCCAGTTTAACTCTAGTAGCCATAGCCGTTGCAAAAATATTTTTGCTCTTGCAACCATTGGACCCAAAATACCGAGTGGATCGAATATACGAGCTATGGTTGACAAAACTTGGCGTTTTGTCACACCTATATCTTCACTCGACACCTTGAAGGCAAAACAGTCTTCTCTTGATTTCCAAATAACACCCAGCGTTTTGGTTTCTTCTGCATAAGAGCATGGATATGATTCGCTATTTACTGCAAGCTCTGCGTTGTTACTGCACCATTTATGTAAAACCATCCCTCCTCTACCCAATATCTCAATCAACTCTCGTTGGAGCGCTTTTGCAGATTCTATACAATCAGATCCGGAAAGTACATCGTCCATATAAAAATCATTCTCTAACACTACTGCCGCTGCAGGATATCTCTTTCCCTCATCAAGCGCAAGTTGTCTCAGGGTTCTCATTGCCAGAAAAGGCGCACTGGTTGTTCCGTATGTTACTGTAGTCAACTCGAAAGTTTTTATAGGTTCATGAAGGCTTTCCTTCCACAATATTCTTTGTAGCTTTCTTTGATCAGGATGAATTGCAATTGCTCGATACATTTTCTTTATATCGGCAGTGAAGGCAAAACTGTGTTTTCTAAATCGTAACATAATTGAAAGCAAATCCTCTTGAATGACGCCCCCATTGTATTGTATAGAATTCAAAGATTTCCCCTCAGGGGTTAACGAAGAAGCATTGAATACAACTCTTAAGGGTGTTGACTTACTTTTCTCCAATCCTCTGTACACTCCAAGGTGGGGAATGTAATATGATCCCTTTTCTTCCTCATTTTCATGGATTTCAATCATATGACCCAACTGCTGATATTCTTTCAAAAAATCCGAATATAACTTTAAATACTCGGGCTCTTTTGCTAATCGATTCCATAAGGAATTTAGTTTTTTAGATGCAATCTGTCTGGAACTTCCCAAAGTAACCGGATCTTCTTTCAAAGGCATTTTAACAACGTATCTACCAGATTCATCTCGTGTGAAAGTTTTTGCGAAATGTTCTTCACAAATTAATGTTTCTTTATTTTGAGGCTTTTCAGTCTCAAGACTCTCGATTTCCCAAAATTTTCTAAGTGTTTTGTCTAAATTAGTTTCGTCCCTTATAAGTCCACAATGAATCCTATTCTTTCCTTCTGTAGGAATTTTTCCCGATACTACAAAACCAAAAACAGTGTTTTGAAGAATAAGATTAGAATTATTAATGCGAATTTGGCCTGGTCTTAACAGCTCATAAAAAATCTCGGCTCCAAGTAACATTTGAGCTTTCTCGGGTAGATTAAAATTGTTGTCAGCCAAATTTACGTTAGAAAAATCTAGTCCTGAAATGTCAATAGCATTAGAAGGAGTTTTACCAGTAGAAATTCTTGGGACTACAAGAAAATCTAAATTTTTGATAAAACTGTTATCCTCATTACAAATAGATGCATTCACTCTGAATTTTATTGTCAAGGATATATCATTAATTCCTGAAACTAGAACATTAGCTCTTTCTCGTTTTAAACGCAAAAGCTCAGTTAAATCACTAGATAAAAAATTTGATTCACTTCCCACATCCAGCAAACATTTAACTTTGTATTTATTTCCTGCCTCATCCATTAAATAACATACTGCAGTTGAAAGCAACACCGTATTCTTTTTATTTGAAAAACTACTCAAATATTTTCTCGTTATAGACGAACTCTTCCGCGTTCGCGTTCAAGGTTGCTGAGTCAGCAGTTTGGTTAGAATCGATCGTTAAAGCCACGCCCTTTGAGTTTTTATTTCTTATCGATGAAAATGATTCTTTTTCGCTCTCCGCAGTATTAATTCTTGGAAAATGCAAAGACTTATGATGACGCCGCCTGCAAAAGCAATTAATCTTTGATCTGCAATTTGAAACTAGATGCGGGTTCAAACAACAAAAGCATAACTTCTTATTTTTTACAAATTCTACCCTTTCCTGTACACTTAATTTTAAGTAAGACTGGCAGTTAGCCAAAAAATGGGCTTCATTACAAAATGCACAATTTGCAGTCCTAACATCCGATAAGAATACTTTAGATGCATCTTTTGCAGGTTTTGAATCCGATAGAAATACTTTAGTAGTATTTTTGTAACCTCTAACAAAATTACTTTCGTTTAAAGGTTTTCCACGAGAAGTAAAAAACAAATCACATTGTTTTGCAAGCTCCGTTGGCGCGAACCAACTCTCTCCTTGTTTTATACTTATATGCGCTGCTGTTTCTTTATCCAAAGTTTGGAATATCTTATCCGAAACAATCAATTGCTTTAGAGTTTCAAACTCGGTAACTTTTCTTAATTTTAAATAGTACTCTAAATTTGTAGAAAGCCGCGAGGCAAATTGCACATGTGATTCATTTATACGCTGCGCCTTCCTGAAATTTTCCAAACAAGCTTGGGCAGTGGGTTCAAACTCTCTCAGAACTATCGATTTCACTACCTCGTAATTATTTATTTCGTCATCCTTTATGTAAACAATAATATTAGATGCACGCTCACCCAGTAAATTTAAAAGGATTTCTGCTTTTAGATTATCAGGCACATTTTTCGTAACGAAGGCTCTTTCTAGAGACGAAAAAAAGAATCCCCACGATTCTGGCTTCCTAGGAACATTAATTGTTAAGGTTTTAATACTTTTAATTAAAACATCCAATGAGCAACTGTGCCTATCACTCTCTGTTTCATCTAAACTTTTGCTGCTATTACAGCTCGAGTGGGTTTTCGACAATTCCAATTCGAGCTTTATTCGTTCTATTTTAATTTTCTCAATTTCAAGAGTTCTCATACTTGTCTCTTCGTGAGACTTTCTTTCACTCACGATACTATTAACATAGTCCAATACAAAATCTTTATCATTTTCATATGCTTTGGATTTTAAAATAAGCTCTTTTAGTTCGCTTACCTTTGCATTTGACGGCACATTGTCGCAGAACTCCTCTGCGACCTGCTTGAGGTCTTCTTTTATGCAATTCTTAAACATTTCTTCTCAAATGAATCTCAGTCGCATAATTTACTTAATTACTCCGCTTCGACGGACCAGATGTTGATAGCTCAGTGGTAAAACTCATAAAACTCAAAAATAACTCACTAAAAACTCACACGCACGAACACTCAACTTTATTCCAACTCACAAAAACAGAAGTGAACTCACTTCATTTCAAAGCACAATCTCTTCACCTCACTTCACTTAACAGTGATAACCACAATTAATACATAAGAAAGATTAATCCTAAACATTTATTAAATATCAAAACATACCGGATGTGCATAAATTATCTTTACAACTTCTGACTTTAAAACTGAATTAGGTAAAAATAAATGTTTTTGAACATTTGATAAAGCCACTCATAATGTTTTGCTCCCTCACTTAAATACGTTTTTTGAAGCCTTAGTAGTATAAGGGCAAATCTTGTTCATTTGGTATTTAATTTCTTTCTATATACGCTCCTGCAACTTCACGATGACAAGGCCACACAGTATCCAAACATTTCGTTGCATTTAGAATTCGGAATTTGTTTCAATGAACAAGGCTACACATTAAGCTTTATCCTGTAGCCTCCACATTTTTCGTCAAATCACATCATTTTGTAAACGACAACAAACTCTTATCTGTCCTGTCACATGCTGAAAATTCTTTGTTATTATCTGTTAAAAGTTAGGAAATTATGGTCTTTTAAATTTGCAAAGATAGTATATAGAATCAGTTCACTATAACTGGAATTAAATTTATTAGAATATTTAAAGCGTCGTTATATGCTTTTATGATTTATTCTTTGGATCTTCAAATTTTTTTATTATTTTTTCTGATAAAATCATCTTTTTTTTCTAATAAAATTGTGTTTTACAGCAGTTTAATGATATCTATGATTATCGATATTAATGATGATGCTATGATGTCGATATTAATGATTATCGACATTTAGAATTATTATTCACCTTTAAAGACTAACTTCATTAAATTTTCCTTCATGTGTTATCATAAAATAAAATACATCTATCGAATCAATATAGCCAAATGCAGCACAAATATTAATGAAATTTTAAACGTTTACTAAGATAACATGCTGATGAGCATTAAAAAAAATTGGACTATCTCGTTCTTGTTGGAGTATCGTTCTGACGCCTCACATCCTTTAAGGTTGGTGCCCTGCGAATAGTCTTTCATTATGGTTCAGTTTAGTTATGTTAACATTGAAGCAATACTAAGGCTGTTTGGGGACAGTCTTCATAATTCTGAACAGCGGTTAGATAACGAGGACGACACTTGGGACACTTTTCTCTCCAAACTTCTGCATCTCTCAAGCGACATATTTGGCCCTGAAGGATTTGGCACTCGCCAAATCTCCTTATCCACTTACAGGGTGGCATTTTAGTGATGTAAACTTTCAAGTCTAGAATCCTATGATCTCGAGATCTTACCTTCACTCTACTGCGCCTTTTCTTCCTATTTCAAATGCTTATTATAAAAAAATGAATGTTATTTATTATATGTCTAATGTTATGTCTTTTCTCATTGTATATTTATTTTTTAATTTTAAATTTATTAAATAATCAGAAATTAATATTTTTTTTATCTAGTTATTTAAAAATAATTTTAGGAATGTACATATATAAATTCTTTACTGAAATATGTTTCTAATTTTTTTTTATTCTTCGTCAGAATCAATTCAATGACACTTACCCAAAATTTCAAATGATACAAAATTATTTAATTATTTACTAATATATTCTGAGAAATGAATCATTTTCTTCCTGAATTCCTACATTGAAAACTTTGTTTAATATGAAATATTCATTTTGAAATTTCAAATAAATTTCAAACTGAATATTTCAAATTCATTTTGAAATTTTTCATTTGATTAATTTTAATAATCATTTTGAATTTTTTTTAATAATTTTCAAAATGGTTTTTGTCTGACGTAAATTTTAAACTAACAACTTAATTTTATTTGTATGGATGACTTTCCAATAAATAAATAAAATCTATCCTTTTTAATATCTTTTATTGGTAACTTTCCGGACATGTTTTCCATAAATTCTTGTGTAATTATTATTACTTTCTTTATAATAATCTGCAGTTTTTGATTAGATTTTGATGAAATTTCGAACACGTGCACTTTAAGACGAGAGACAATCGTTGCCAACTTTTCATAGTACAAAAGTTAATTCTGTATTTTTTAACTAAGGATTAAGTTACGTAAAATTTTGTTGTTTCTTTATTTATGTCTTTGAAAATATATCATTTCATAAAACTAATTTTTAATATGTTTTAAATGTCTTAAAAATAATCTTCATGATGCTAGTTTCATTTGATTTCTATTTCTTCTCTAAATTATTTTTTTAAGTTAATTTAATACACAATATATAATACAATTTTTATCGCTATGACGGAATTCGAACTGATTTCTTTTTCCATCAAATCGTTCAGTCGCGTGGTTTTGTCAATCTTAAATTGAATAATAAGAAATTAGATTGAGTATTAACAGCTTAATTGTTTAGCCCGAGTGCCATACATGAATCGAATTATCGAATTTGGATAGTTATAAGCAAAAAATAAACCATTTAAAACGACTATAATTCAATATTAAAATTACTTCGAATACATAGATGTCGTGTATTCAATGGATTTCCATTTGAATTAAAATAAGAAAATATTCCCAAAACAGAAGGTGTCATCTAATTAGATAGTAAAGAAAATAAAATAGTTAAGGGGTTAATTTCGAAGTAGGGGTTTTACTTCCGCTTTATTTTGGTAGCATACTTTTAATATGTATAGCATATTATTTTAATTTACGCACGAAATATTTTTGTGCTAGACGGATTTCATTAAACTTACATTTTTTTGTCTTATCAATTAGATAAGATTGATTTCAAATAAATCATTCAGTAGTCGCCGAAGTCAAAAAGCTGCATCTGCCTCATGCGTCGAATAACAGAACTTTTGATTGTTTTCTTCTCTATAATTAAATCAATTTCAAGTTTAATTTCACGACAAAAATTACTTGGTGGATACACAAATATGTTATAGGAATAAATAATACATTGGAGCACACAATTTTCTTATACCAATTGAAATTGAAGCAAATGTCCCTTACAGGCTGTACCATCTAATTACGATTTAAAATAAATTGTAGCTCGAAAGGGTAACTCGAAAATGAAAATTTGTAAACAACACACCTGATATTCGTCGACACACTTTATGACATCGCACGAGAAAGGGAGGATTGTTTAGGAAAATGAGGGAATCGAGCTTCTGACCCATTTCCATTTACAGGCTAATTGGGGTGGAAGTCAGTGAAGCCAATCTCGCGACTGTTGTTGGGCACAATCATGCCCCCAGAGAGTGGATTCTAATTAATTAATTAATCCTCTCTCACTGTGTTTGGAATCAGCTTTGGGGAGTTGGCTTTAACGAGGCGGACGACACTATTTTAATTCCTCTATTACGGGTACGATATGCATAATGTTCAAAAGGTTAATCAAATGTCTGTAAATGCACAATAATTGAAAAAAAATCATTATTTTCAATTTTTTAAATGGTTATCAATTTATCTGCTTTCTTTTCAGGCAGTTTGCCTAGATTTGCGAATATTTTTCTCGATTCATTTGAAAATAAATGCAGCATTATCCAGCTTTTATGATTTTCAAGATGACAGGGAAATAACCCTTAACTGGGGACGTGCGGTCTGTAAGACCGCTAGCGATGGATTTTCGGTCACCCCTATTCCATTTTTAGCTCAATTGAATGGATTGACTCTGTAGCTTCCTGTTTTGTGACCTGATACACGTGCACTTTTTCACCCGATTTCAGCGGATGGTTTTTAAAATAATTCATTTATTTCTTTAAACGCGGTCTCTCAGACCGCACTTCCCTGTTAGTGTCCCAGTGATAAACAAGGCTTAGCAGATGGTGTTAAAACTTGGGCCCCGAAATATCATCCAATTTACTGATCCTATTATGAAGCAGTGCCCCAGACACTTTTAAATGAAGCAGAAAGTGATTTTAGTGATAAGGATAATTGCACAGATGAGTTTTTCGATGAAAGTTCGCATACAACTGATTCTGATATGTATGTTCAAACATAATTAATTTTTCTGGTGATAATGTATTTTGAAAAATTTATAAAATATATTAATATACCAAGAGATATATTTACAGAATTTATAAGTTGATTTTTATACTAGTTCTTAACCTGAATGTTTAAAATGTCCTAGGAAACCGTGCTATGAAAGTCACACAAGTCGATAAAAAAAAAGGCCAATTTCCCCATTGTCAGCTTTTTTATTTTTCATATAATTGCTGAATTTTACATTATATTGTCTTCTATATACCTTCATATACTATAAAAATAAATATGATTTAAAAAGTAAAAAGTAATGTGTTTTTTCAAGAATATTATTTATTGCAACATGTAATTTGAGAAGAAAATGCATGTTCCAACGCATTTGCTTTTTTCAATGATAATATATTTTGAAAAATTTCAAAAACATATCTATACATCAAGAAAAATATCTGCAAAATGTATTGGCAGTTTTTCATACTAACACATTCATTAGAAAATTTAATTTGAATGTAAATGAAATGCGGTCTGGTAGACCGCACCTCCCCAGTTAAGTCATAAAATTTCACCTCCCCAGTTAAGGGATAATGATAAGAACAATGGGAGGTGTCTCCCCAAAACTTTCTCCCATGCTCTATAATAAAGGTGTTACATCCTATCTCAGAGCATAAAATTGTGGATTTGTGGTAAAGTCATGAGTATCTTGCATGGCATTGACGAGCTATGGTTATAAAACATAAATCTCAGATGTGAATCTGGAAATTTTGCTGAATCTAATGTATGTTTTTGGTGGTTAATTCCTGACATGCAATTACTATACATGTACTTGATAATCAAATATATATTTTGGATGACTTCTTTCCAGCCGATTGAAACCAAAATTTTGAGTAGAACGTCTATTGTGGTCACAAGATCGCATATCAAATTTCATGCATTCAAATCACTGCCACTGCATTTTTTATTTATCGCATTTGTATATATATATATATATATATAAAATACAGACTGACAAACGGTTATTGGCAATCTCAAAATTTGATAATAATCTATACTTTAGATGCTAAAATTGATGAAATTTAGTTGCAAATTCCATTGAATCAAGTTGTTAGGTGTTTGAATTATCGCATTTATGTATATGCAAAAGGAAGGATCAATAGACTGTCAACTCATTGACTGATCTGGTAAAAATTTCGCTACGAATATAGATTTTAAATTTAACATGTATATTTTAAATCGATATATTTGATTAGTATATATTTAGTTTTATATTATTATTATTTAGCATATATAAGTATTATTATTTGGCTTTATATTATTATTTAGCATATATTTAGCTTTTTAAGTTTCATAATTATCGTTTTGTAATAATCAAATACATTGGATGCCAGGTGACAGCCGGACAGATAGATTTCTTCTGAATGGTTTTCGTTCAAAATTTTATAGAAATCTACATGTTTGGAGTTAAGACTATATCAACTTTTATTCGTCACGTTCTAGTGACGAACCTCACGAACCTGACGAAGTTCACGTTCTAGTACCGTGTTCACTAAGAGACACATAATTCCAAAAAGGCATTTTTTCGACTCGGAGAGGTCTGAGATATGGAGATTCATTAAAATCTCGAGTTCAAATTTTTTGACGATTATAATACTTTCTCTTTAATTATTCCGAATAAGAGAAAGATTAATGCCAAAGAGAAAAAGGTAACCCTTTCAAAAATACATATTATTTATACTATAGACCAATTAGTGGTATTTTATTACGTAATTTAGTCTATTTAGAATAAAGCTCCAAGTGGTAAAATGCGAAAAAAAAAACTCGTTCCATGTACCCAGTTTCAACTAATTGATTTAATAGTCCTGCCATTCTCTAAAGTGAAATTTTTTTAAAAAAAATCATTATCTAGAGTGAAAAAATAAAGAAAGAAAGAAAAGAAAAGATTTAAATTTATTCTTAAGATAAAATTTATTCAATCCTTTTATCCTAGTATTTATCATTAATTAAAAGCCCAAATTAAATTAATTGCTAATGATTTCAAAATGCAATTATTCAATGGTTTGGATAAAAGTAGTTAAACTACTGCATATATTCGGTTATCTTTCGTATTATATGCACGGAATTATTTAAAATTGAATAAATGTTATTTTTCAGCATAACCCGTTTATATTCTAATAAAAAGTATTACACTATAACAAATTCTATTAACAAGTATTGAAATGAACATTTTAACACTTTTTATGTTCCTACCCCCAACCATCCTCTTTTCTTGGATGGCTTCTCTACGAATTCGACCAAGATTTAACTCTACTAGTAATTATTTCTGAGGCCTAACCGACACATCGGCGTAGATTATCTAATTTTTCTTCAGTAAAATAACATGTGAACAGAAAACACGGATAGTACAAAAACTATACCAATCAGAGCGAGGTCAATTTTCGTCTCTCTGTGCTTTTCTATAATATAGTGCACAATAATATCAATATGGCATAACATTTTTGGAAAACCTTTCCTGTTTTTGGCAGTAGGTGAGCGATATCAGGGTAATTCAATGATACAATTGCTGAATCAACATCACAAATTTTATGGCAGAGATATCCCACTTGTGGCTATCTCAGACATGAAGATGAGAAAGTTTCGTTATTGTAGTTGGTTCTAGTTTCCAAAGTGGGCGCATTAAGTCTATAGGGCCGAGATACTTTCAATTCTGTTACAGGAGTTGTACTACGACCCGCGGCCATCAACGACTCAACCTTAGTTCCCGTCTTCGTGGTGTCAAAACAACGATCATTCAGCTCATTTGGCATGCATAGGCAGGACGAAAGTAACTCCAATGTGATTATAGTACGGAAATACTCTTGAATGGGTAGACATACTTCGTTTTTGCTACATTTAGTCTCCAATTTGATACATATCTTAAAATCAATACATAAACAAATTGCAATATTTCATTTGTTTTTGCTTTTTCTGTTTTTTTTAAATATCTTGCTCACATTGAAGCGGGTAAAAATAAATTGAAAAAAATTATCTTGTATCAGGGTTGTTTAAAACATGGCGATTCGTAAAAATATAGAGAATAATTTTTATTAATGGTTGCAATAATAAAGCTCTAAACTTTGAGTATAAGAAAATGTAATTAAGATATGGTTTGATCTATCTGTTCTTTTAGCAAATTCTTTCTTAAGACATAATTCACATCAGTCTTTCATTAACATGTATTATTAACAAACAAATTTTCAGGTAACTCTCACCATTTATTTTTCATCTACTTGAAAGGTCATCCAACGTCTAACATCGAGCACTGCCAAAAAAACAGGAAAAAGAGGTAACGACATTTCGGCCGACACCACCTCAGCCATTAGTGGCGGGGCGTTGTCCCGTTTTTCCTGCAATTCAGGAACACAAAAGAAGATCTCTATTAGATTTGGAGGGCCGTGATTGGAACAGATAACCTATCATTTTCTCGCTTTCGTCTCCGCTTAACGAAGAATTCATTTGGGACCTCTGGCTGTGTGACCGTTATGGTTATTAGATTTCGCTTGTGTAATGGTACCGTTACATGGTTTGGGAGGATTGTTTTGTCTCATTTGTTATGGACAGCTTCGATTTCATGGGGATTTGCTTTATTATCCTTTATGTCTTCTGCGTGCGTGCGTTCTAACGAATTCTTTGCAGCTGTTTTGTTTTGTATGATGAGGAATTTGGTGAAGTGGTCGGTGATAAGTAGAAAGTACTTCTGTATTAAAATCAGTTTAAAAAAAACCCAAAGACCTGCTTTCTATTCTCAACCATTGGTCAAATTTTATCAATTTTTATCTCATATGGAATATCATAACCTCTAGATATGTTATCAAAAATCGCCTTTCTTTGTCATCGTTTTCGAAGCAAATACAAACATTTCTTCATTCTAAATTCCCTGTGGGAAAATAAACACTCCTACTAAAATAGATTTCCCTATATTTAATTATTGTAAAGGTTTCGACAATTTTTATTACTTATAAATTTTAAGATCTGTAGATACACCTTTATGATCACTGATTCGATCGATCACTGAGTTATCGATAGTCGCCTGCCTTTGTCATCATTTTCGAAGCAAATATCAAAACACTACTTCACTCTAAATTCCCTGTCGGAAAAGAAACACCCCTACTAAAATAGAGCTCCCTATATTAAACTATTGTAAAAGGTTAGACAGTTTTCATCTATACATAGCATAAAATGAAGTCTCCTTAAAGCTTCTGTATGTTTGAAAGAGAAACAGTCGAGAAGTACATAATTGATATTGAAGATATTTGCACCATTTTGTAGTGCACTTATTAGGGAAAGGTTTAGTATATTGAAATCATATCAAAATAAAAATAATAAGTTTTATAATTTTGATTTTTTTTAGTTTCCTACTACGATTCACGCACGTGAAATAGCAGCATCTGTGCTTTGTGCGAGAACCTCAAACTGCGCATCCGCAAATAGCAAGAGCTATGGTATGCATATGCGATGCATTTCTTTGTTTACTTCTGCTTTTAAAAAGCGATTCAAACTCATTATGCCGCCCCCCCCCCCAAAAAAAAAGGAAATCCAACCTAGGCCGAACCACATGAAATGCCAAAATGCTTCGTTTATTGCGCGATAATAAAAATGTAGAGTAAAGAAACATTCGGTTAGCGAAAATCTGTAAAAGAGTGTCCACACTTATGGAAGGAGAGACTTCTGTTGAGGTGATAAATAAGTGTGGAACAGTGGATATAATGACTTACTTGTTTATTTTTAAATTTTAAAACATCTTTTCTATTGTATATTTTTAGTGAATTGCTTTGTCTATGAACATATATATATATATATATATATATATATATATATATATATTACCTTTTTAACAGCCTAAATATTTCTGAATGCGTTCTATAAAAAATTGTTTTATAGTTATTTTTGATGATTTTTAAATACATTTTTTATGTTTGTTTGATGTTACGTGACATGCTCATGTCATATTGGGTGGAGGCTAGACTTAAGTTTAAAGCTAATTTTTCCTCTTGGATGTTATGCCGCGGGCAACGCTGTGTGGTTACTGTTAGTTTCTTATAAAATTCAAGATTTGTATTGGGTTGTTCGGAAAGTAATTTCGTTTTTTCCCGACAGAGGATTTAATTGTATTTTTTTACACACGACTTCACATTTAATCCGTATAATTTTTATATGCTTTGAGAGCTCATATAGCAAGGCTTGTGTGCGAAAAATTCCAATTAATTCTACGCAGTAGTTTTTGGTTGGTGCCCTTTTAAATATGGAGAACGATAAGCAGCATTTTCGACATATCTTACTGTTTTACTACATAAAGGATAAAAATGCTGTTCAAGCCAGAAAGAAATTGACCGATGTGTATAGGGAAGGTGTGTTGACAGTACGCCAGTGCCAGAACTGGTTCGCTATATTTTTTAGACGGTAAAACCTTCACCTCAAATGAGGAGGTCAAAAACCACCTCGATCAGTTTTTTGACAGCAAAGACCAAAAATTTTATAAACGTGGAATTATGTTACTACCAGAAAGATGGCAAAAGGTGTTGAACCAGAACGGCCAATATATAATTTTATAAAGTATTTGTTTATTATACGAAAACTGTCTTTCATTTCCACAAAAAAAACAACGAAATTACTTTCCGAACAACCCAATAGATGCACCAGTGTGATCGCTGATTCGATTGATCACTAAATAATTGATAGTTGCAAGTCCTTGTCACCATTTTCGAGACAAATATCAAATAACTGCTTCACCCTAGATTCTCTGTGGAAAAAAACATATTATAGAATTCCCCTGTATCTAATTATTGTAAAGATTTCGACAGTTTTTATTGTTATGAAAAATATCCGTAGATAGATCATTGTCACTGACCCTCTTTTTCTCCAATTTCTGCAGAAATATAATAACATTTCATAGTTTATTTCTTATGGATAAAATATTGACATTTTCCTCCAATCTCAGCCACTGTAACGATTTTTCCAATTTTCATGTTATATGGTTGCTCAGAATGTCTAGTTGCATTAAGGGTCATCTTCCATCACCACTGTTGGATATTTTTGTAAAATTTAAGACGCAACTTAATTTCGGATCTAATGTGCATAGGGTCTCTGTGTTTTTTTTTTCTTTTTCTCAATTTCCCTGTTATGATTTCAGGTGATTGAAACCCGATCTGCACGCGTTTTGTCATCTGCGATTGGCAACGATTCAAATGAAATTGCTGTTGTGGGAAGAGGTAGAAACGCGTGCAAGAATGGGATTGTTTTTGCATTAACGAAATATATTAGAGAAGTACTTTTTTAACTTGCTGTTTTATTTATTTTTCTTTCAAATAGTAGTTTGGACAGTGTTTTATTTTATCTAATATATAAAAATAAATTTTGGTTTGTTTGTATTTTATGCGCGGCCATACCGTTCCTCCAATGCTGATAAAACTTTTTCAATTTATTGCTTTGGAAACCTAGGAAATCCATGTTTTCCACATGGTCAGTTATACGTTGGATGCTCACGAGTTTGACATACATGAAATTTGTTTATGCTGAAGACATCAAAACAAAACAAAAAATATCGTCTAGTCTAAAGTATAGTTGAATAATAAAGTAAAGCAGAATAAATATTTTTTATACTTCTCCTTTATATATCATTCAATTTCAATGAATGTATTCATTGTCGATAAGAAAATAAATGTAATTATTTCTATCATTCCTAATTAAATAAGATAGTTATTTCAAACGATATTCCCAAGGTTATTTCTTCTGTGCCAGCAATGCACCGGGTTCCAGCTAGTGATTAATAAATTACTTTAAAGAAAAAACCTGCTTTAGTAACTGAGCCACATTTATAACATTTCATTGTGAACTAACACTGCTAAAAGTTATCTTAAACAACAACCACATTTCGTTTTAAAGAAATATTGCAAAAATTATAGTAAAAGATCTGCCGTCCACAGTAACTATTAGATCGAACTGACAAATTTAAGGGCATAGATAATGAATAGGAATGGTTCATATTTGCTGCAGAAGTAAATTTTAAATGGATATATTCATTTAATGTAATAAGATATAGCGTATCATAACTGATAAGCTATAAATCCATGAATTGTTTTAATATCCCATACATATAAAGGAAATCTAGGGTATCTTTGAAAAATACTTTCATATTCTCGATGCATTCTTATCCCTTCGAGTGTGGCTTAGAAAAATAAAAAGGATTTTTTTTATTTCGCAATAATTTAATGTTGGAATAATTAAATAAGTTATTTTGGAACACAGGAAGACTGACATTTATAGACTAATTTAAGATTTAAAAAAATGAGAACTTAATTAAGAATTAAAATGAATTAATTAGATATTATAGTAATGTGTTATACAAGTGTAGTATCTGCTAGTTTATTTATTGATATCGATGCTTGTTTTAAACGAGTATGTAGGTTATTTAAAAGTAATACGATATTAAGTCGTTGAATCTAATTTGTAAGTTTAATATATCTAGGCAATCTCAGCCTATTCTTGTTATGAGGTTCATAACAAAGAGATAGAATTCTTAAGCTAATTTCGTTTTAATATTGAACAAACGATAAGCATTTTTAAGTATTCTAAGCAAATCTTTTTTGTTGTAACATTTATAACAAATGAATTGAATCTTAAGCGAAGCTTGTTTTAACATAAGGTAAATGATCGGAAATGAAGATTTATAACATGTTTAAACTATGGAAATCTAGAATTTGAGATGACTGATCATATTGCTCTTGTCCTTAATAACAGAGAAACTTGGAAAAAAAAGAAGAAAAAAACGGAACTTAATACAATTCGAATATCACGACCTAATTTCCTTTTATTGTTAATATTTCGAAAAAAGCATTTTTCAGAAACTGTTTATTTAAAGTTAAATCTAATTATTTTTTTTAAACTCAACTTATTTTTTCTATTTACTTATAAGTAAATGTCGAAACATTCCAAGATTGTTTTGTAAACCTCCGACAAAGAATAAAAAAACCGGGACAATATCCCACAGAGTCAGAAAAATAATAACTTAAATTATTTATATTAACTTTGTAAGGAATTTTTTAAATTATGGTATGAAAATCGCGAGGGATTCGAAAATATATACAAAATTGAAACTATTCTGTTTTTATTAACTCATGGTATATGAGTAGCTTTGTTAATGAATTGAATTTTAAAATAATCATGCTGAATTACATGGGACCTCTTATTTTTGTAGATAAAGAAGCACACGAAGGAAAATATTTTATATTTATTATATGGTATATATTCATATTATCATAACGGCAGTATTCTCGGAAAGGTATTTATTTTTCAAGAAAGAAACACTTGTTTGTTATAATGAGATGTTTTTTCTTCAATAATTTTAAAGGAAAAATATTTAATGATACGTTGGAGGATTTAATGGTGAAAAAATAATACTAAATTTCCCCCTGGATTATATTAGGGACTTTTTTCGGTTAATTAAGAATAATAACATCTTAAATTACTACAGGAAACTATAAATTTTGAATTCGGGACAAAATTTTGTGATTCATTTGTCTAATGAGTCGGTGAATATATGTTTTTCTGATTTTGTCGAAAGATTCTTAAGATTAAATCTTTTATTTCCCCCTTATAAATTAGATATTTTTTTCATATATTAATGAAATTATTTAGCTTCATATGAAATTTGCGTCGAAGGTTGGAAAAAATTGAAAAGTTGCTGATAAACTTTCATGCGATACACTAAATAAGTAGTTTAATAAGTTTTGTTAAAATACTATTTGATAATCCGATTTTTTTACGCTATTCGTTATTTTTTTATTTCATTTGTTCATTTTTATTTTACTTTGTCTATGAACGCTGTTATTTAAAAACATAGAACTCATAAAATTTGGTACATAGTCTTAAAGCGAAACTTTTTTTTTCTTCTAAACTTGAACGGAATCCAACAATAGGAAGTCTGTCTGCCCGTATGACTGTGCAAAAGACAATTTAAAAGCACATATAGCTATTTGAGTGAAACGCAAATCAGATTTATTGTCAGCATTGTTGATGCGTTTTCAATTTTCAACCATATGCGTTTAATGGGTAATCGTTTGTTAGTCTCTATATTTGCATGAATGAGAAAATTAACTTGACGACTCGTCAACGACTTGAATAAATAAAATTTAATGTACTCTCTACCGATCAAACGTACAGATTTGGTCAAATTTTGAATCTAATCTTTAGTGGGGAAGAGGGAATTTAAAATACATTTTCAACTTTCTTCATTATATTAACGAAACAAAAGAAATTCGATATTGCTAATTTGAGAGGGAGTGCCACGGAGTTCTTAACTTCTGAATATAACAGGTGAATAGAAGAATGGGATGACAATAAGATTACTTCGTAAGTGGCTAGGATAGATAATTAAAGATATTATTCAATAGAGTAATAAGTTACTAATAAATCGGGAAAATCGAGAGGCAGGAGACTTTACCTACGCTATGCGTTTAGGGTATTCAGAGGAAGGCAGGAGAACAGAAATGAAGGTCTAAATTGTTTATGTATACAAGAAAATCCAGGGTAGGACACTTCCGCTGATATATTCCTTAAAGTTTTATAAGAAACGAAAATGGAAAAGAAATTTTCCATTAATTGAAGAATTATAGATGAATATTGGAAATTTTTAAACATAGTAATTTAGTTATGAAAAAGTGATAAAGGAATAAAATGCTGGCATCTCAAATCTTATAAAAGGCTATAGTGGTTAGAAAATAACACTTTTTTCTCTTTTTCTACCGTTCCTCCACTTTATCAATCTAATGTGCCCATTGCCTAGGTAAAGTATAGATAATATTTTTTGTTCATAAATCTGTACTTTAACTGAACAGATCTAATAAATCCGTAAATTGATTTTTTTATGTATACATTAACAATTTTAGATCTTTAACAGTGAGGAATTTCCTGAATCACGTAATACGACTCGGACCAACTGTCTGCTTAAAATCGATTAAAGCACTACCTGTACCATCACTAAAGCATCTTGAGAAATATGCATAATTTTTAACATATGACAATATTACATATCGGTTGTCTGTTCCATTTCCTCATTTTAAAAATGTAATTAAAGGATAACGCTTCCAAAGTATTAGCATACTCTGTTTAAAATCTTGAACATAAATGTTATAATAAGTGTAACTGACAATAAAAATAAATTCATAAATGCTATTATCCTTACACAGCATATAAAAATATTAGCCGTGTAAGGAAAGAGTAGACAAGATATTTTTATGAAGTTTCAAATTTTAAAGCAGATATAAACAATCTTCATTTTATTGTTTTAAGGGAATAAGTGTGTTAAAAAAACTAGATGATCAACTGCAAAATAGATGATAAAATCAGCAAATATTCTTTTAATGCATATTTAAGTAAAATGTTAAAGCAGGATTTTCTATAATACTTACAGATCAATGAGTCATATCTCAGAAGAAGTAGTTGGAAACATAATATTAGCAGTTAATGCAATATTTATTCATGTTGAATATTTACGTGATTATTAAGAACGTGTAGTTTTCTGTGATATAGTTTAGGCTAAATGAGATAAAATTTTCTGTACTAACCGTATAAATGCTTTAGGCTTAATCATTCCATTAACTGACTCTACAGAACTAATCTGTGGGTTTCTTTAATCACCCTGTTGATCATAGTGCATTCTGTTGTATTATCTCGGGTGTGATGGGTTAATTTCTGAAGAGATAAAACTAAAATAATATGTTCAATAAGAATGCGGACTTCGTTTTTGAATCGCTTGAAATATCCAAAATTTATTGGGTCCCCATTTCATACAATAATTTTGGAGTTTGAATCCATCCGTAATCTAAAGCTGATATTCAATTAATCTAGTTTTTATTTATTTATCATGCATTAAAATATAAATTGTTCTTGGATTAAATTTCCAAAATCTCATTAAACAGGGCTATTTAACATTTTTTTTTTTTTTTTTTTTTGCAAAAATTTAAAAAAGATAAATTTTTGTCTCTATTTTTAAATTCATCTATTGTTCATTACATTGTTAGAAAAAAAAAGTGTAAGCATAAATTAATATTCTCAAGAGAATAAAGATACTGAAAAGCTAAAACCTCTGTTTTAGGTCATTAACTTTTAGAGCCTGCTAAATTTCTTCCATTTTACTTTTTCCCATGACAGCCATCGTTATTAAATTCTAATTATGTAATTCCCATGAGAATGAAATGAAATTGGGGCGATAAATGTTATTTTTCCCGAATCATTTATCTTGAATGTAATCTTCTAGGCCAATATAAAGTTCCTTATTTATCTGTGAGATATAAGTGTTCTTTAATCGAATATTTTGTGTAATGGTTTCTTCGGATAATTAACTTCAAATTGCTCAAAATATATTTTTCAAACTTTGTGTTTCTACTCTATCTTCGCATTACATCTACTTTCTTAAATTTTGTGTAAGTGCAAACTTAAATACGCTCAGTTATACTAGCACTTACTTCAATAAATGTAAATACACAACAATAGGGCAGCGATTAATTGCAAAAGGAATTGCTAGCTAGATTGCTACGAAAGATCCATAATTCGTAATTGTTTTTAGCTAATGCCATGAGATTAATATAGAAGCGGCGCTTTTATTTACTGTTCTATGAAGCACACAACTATCACATGCTGCATCTGGGATTCATGCTCTTGTCCTGGATCAACAAAGGGCCGCGGTGGTCTGTTAAGGTGTCGGCTTCAGAACCGGAGGTTTCAGGTTCGGGACCTGATTCCAGTGAAGAACCGTTGTGTAAGCAGGCCCGATGCACGTTAAATATGTCGGGACCAAACGTCCTCCCGCTAGTGTGGTGTGGAAGTTTGGATAGAGGGTGCCAGTTCAGGTGTCTTCCTCATCATCTGACCTTGGTTCAAAATTACGAGATACGCCACCAAAATAACTATAGTTTTTCTTTAAAACGGGACTTTAACCCGTAACTGGGGAGGTGAAAATTTAGGACTTAATTGGGGAGATGCAGTCTACCAGACCGCATTTCATTTGCCCACAAATTAATTTTTCTAATGAATGTATTAGTATGAAAAACTGCCAATATATTTTGCAGATATTTTTCCTGATATATAGATATGTTTTAAAAAAATTTTGAAATATATTGTCATTGAAAAAAGTAATTGCGTTGGTACATACATTTTCTTCTCAAATTACATGTTACAATAAATAATATTCTTGAAAAAACATATTACTTTCTACTTTTTAAATTATATTTATTTTTAAAGTATATGAAGGTATATGGAATACAATATAATGTAAAATTCAACAATTATATTAAAAATAAAAAAAATGACAATGGGTAAAATTGGCCCTATTTTTTTCGGCTTGTGTCTCTTTCATAGCATTGTTTTCTAAGGCATTTTAAAACTACAGGTTAAGAACTAGTATAAAAATTAACCTATAAATTATGTAAATATATTTCTTGGTATATTAATATATTTTATAAATTTTTCAAGATATATTATCACTAGAAAAATTAATTATGTTTGAACATACATATCAGAATCAGTTGAATGCGAACTTTCATCGAAAAACTGTTCTGTACAATTATCCTTATCACTAAAATCCCTTTCTGCTTCATTTAAAAGTGTCTGGAGTACATCTTCATAATATGATCAGTAAATTGGATGATATTTCAGGGTCTAAGTTTAAGTGCCATCTGCTAAGCCTTGTTTATCACTGGGACACTAACAGGGAGGTACGGTCTTAGAGACCGCACTTAAAGAAATAACTGAATTATTTAAAAAAGCATCCGCTGAAATCGTTTCAAAAAGTGCACGTGTATTGAAGGTCACAAAACAGGAAGCTACAGGGTCAATCCATTCAATTAAGTTAAAAATGGAATAGGAGTGACCGAAAATCCATTGCTAGCGATCTCGCAGACCGCATGTCCCCAGTTAAGGGTTAATATTACTAAACTAAATATATAAATAAGAGATTAATTATTTGAGTGAATTTACTATTTAATGTAGAGCGTTATTAAATATTATTTGCTTAGATGTTACATAAAATATAAAATCCATTATTTAATTTCATTATGTGACAATAATTGTATGATTTAGTGGTCGAAAAATGTGCATAAAAAAGAATTGTTTACTAAATAGCTACATAATTTACCAAAGATGTATCTGTTAGTAAGTCTTTATACCTAATGCAATTTGATATACATATTTTGATCTTAATGTAAAGATAGTGTGGTTATGTACATTTATATGTTCCATATCTTTTCCTAAATGACTAATTGATTTGGATCTATTGTAAAGTTTACACTCTCCTTACGACAAGAAAAAAATACTATCAACTTTTAAAAATTTAAAAGTTAATTATTGCATGTTTAATGAATTGAAAATTAATTGGTATTCTTCTAGTTTTCTATCGTAATTTCAAAGCAATTTTGCTGCAGTTATGCTGCAGTATTGCTGCAGTTTTGCTGCAGTATTTTGCTGCAGGTATTTTAATATTTAAAATTTTGCCATTTAAGTGATACCCAAATTATTTTTATGCATTTATTTCTTCAGATTTTATTAATTTTTTTGATAAATTAATGCAGACTATTTTTAAATACAGTGGATCAGTAAAAATCAAACCAAGTGATGTGTGTAATTAAAGAACTGCATATTTTATATCAATTTATATGAAATTAGTTTTATATTAAAAATTTCATACGTGAAAGTATTTAAATTTTAGGCAACTCCAGCTGTATCATATAGTCCTAATAAAATTCATGAAAGATAGAGATTGTAACTTCCAATAGCATTAAAATGTTAAGATCAAATTAAAAATTAAATTCTTAGAAATGAATTGCTTATGTGTGTGCTATGAAAACAAATATTGATAAGTTGAATTTTGGAAAAAAAATGTCTAATAAATTAAGCGGCAACTCATGTTTAAAAGCACGAAAGACAAAAGCAAACAGATAAAAATACCGATTGTAATACATTTTGTTTATTAAATGTCTTTATCCTTATCAGAGATCCGCGATCACGTCAAACATTATAATCAAAAAAAAAATCTAAATAGCTATTTGGACAAGATTTATCACACACACATTATCTGCTATTTTCAAAATTATTTTTAATTGAGGTTTCAATCTCTCTTAAAGAAAGTAGCTTTGAAGAATGTTTGGATAGTATTCAATTATCTTAAACGTCCTTCCTGATACTCCAGCATTTTCCTCTTGCCCTCATCAACATTTGAATTTTTTCTGTTGCTTTCAAAATAATTTTTTAAGAACAAAAATTATTAACAAATTCTGTACTGAAAATCATTATTAGGAGTATGCTGAAAATAAAAAAAAGAAGTAATTTATATTTTTCTTTAAAAAATTTAATAGCTGTTTTTGAAGATTTGCTGATTTTTTAAAAAATTTTTTCAGGTGTAAGCTGTATGAATCAATCGAATTGTATGAATATTTTCTACTATAGTTGAAAACAGTCTAAAGTAAGTCAATTTATGCTTATAATACCGAAAATATAAACAGTCTTTTGTTTTGCTAATCACTATTGTACTAAGTGCAATAAGTATAATTATCACAAAATTTTAGTGAATTATATCGAGTAATATTAACAAAAAATTCAGATATTTTTCATTCTTAAGAAGAAAAAAGACGAATTTTTGAAAATTGAATAATAATTCATATCTAAATATAATTTTAGTGAGGCCCATTTTTAAACGAAAGATGTTCTGGATTTAACGAATTGTGTAAGACGATTATGTATTTGCGGAAACTTTTGAAAATAATACTTTCCTTTCTCAAAAATGCCGAAATTTAAATTCCTATAAAAAATGAAATTCTATTAGAATTTCACCGAAGCAACTTGCAACTCTCGTATAAACTGTAGACATTTATTATCCAATGAAGAGGTTGAAAAGTATTTAAAAATTAATGCTTTCCGTTTTAACACTTAGAAAAATCATCATTAATTAGTGCCGTCACGATAATGAGCGAATGAATGGATGGACTGATTGTCATTGCTTTTAAGGATCATTTTCCATTTATCCCTTTTGTCAATAAACTATATTCAGTCATAATATTTTTTCCTGGGATATTTCTTGGAATTGAAACAATTTCAGCCGAAAGAAATTGAATCACGCGCATCCCTATGGCTCCACCAAAATTCAATGACAAAACAAAAAGACTCCAAGAATATTTGAATTTCAAACGATTCCAATATATTGGAACCAAGCAACGTCACTCTCGTCCCAATAACATGTGGGAAAATCATCGCCGCTGCTACCCTGACGAGACAAAATATCGCTGATGAGAAGCAGTAAAGTACCTTATTTACGTTGAACAGTCCTTTATTCTAGCAGAAAAAAAATACTTAATATTGTAAGCAGGGGTTTTCGGTCTCTGCGTGGAGGAAAATCTGTCGGTTGTATCAATCCGAGCGGAAAACCTCAAAGACAAAGACGTGAAAATGAAGAAAAATTCAATATGTGGTGACTTGTTTTAAAGTTGGGTGCCGTTTTTTTCTTCTTTTCGTTTGTTCTTCCTTTTCGAGTGACGGTCTTTTCGAACATTTAGACTTTCTTTTCATCCGGTGAATGAATGCACGAATGATTTCTCAGTTTGTGTGCTGTGCCATCTGTAATGAAAAGATTCGGTCTGTTGGATTTCTTAAGGATTTTAAACTTAAATAAAGTAAAGATTTGCAACTGAAAATAGTAAACTCTAGTTATTTAAATTGGTTGTTACTTGGGGTTGATTAAAAGGAATGGCTTAGTGATTGGGAATTTTACTCACTTATAAAACAATCTATTCTCTTTAACATTTCCCCATTCCTAAAATTTGAATTAGAAAATATTTATTAGAATAATCAGTGGGAATAATCTTCTTAGAAACTTCTCCCATACCCTCTAATAAAGATGTTAATCCCCCTGTATAAAATTATGAACCTTGGAGGTATGTGTCGCGCGCCTTGAAACAAGTGATGATACTTTTCTTGGCAACACAAGTTTATTATATTTTAGGATTAACCCTTTGCAATCGGATGGAGCTTCTCATTCACCTTTCAAGATGGTGCATCGTTTTGGCGTTTTATTCATTTAATTTTCAATCATGATTGTTAAAAATACCTAGGTAAGGATAAGAAGATGCAGATTAATTTTGCGGAAAAATTCAAACTTTAAAAAATTATATATATTTATTTTTGGAGCAATATACAAGCCCTTGTATTAATTACGCATTGAATTACTTTTTTCAGTGCAAAGGGTTAAATGATTGCTAATTGTTCCCATTTATACAATTACATTTCAATTTAAATTCAATTCTCACAGGAGCTCCTACCTACACACACTTTTACCGGCGCCAGCCACACACTCCCGTGCAACTCTTCCTGTTTTCTTTTTTTTTTTTTTTCACTTTATCTCCTTTCAACCGTGAGGTTGAAACAGCTACATGGAGGTTAGAGGCTTGGCAGTGTGAATGCCACAGGTGAACAAATATTTATTTTCAGAGTTCCACACAACAAAATGATTTCTTATATTTAAAAAAAACCCGGTTCGTTTGTATTAATTGCAAGACAGTGGGGAACAATAATAATGAAATATCAATTTTTATACATGGTCACTATGTGACGTTTACTAAATCTAAGTATGCAATATTTAGCAATTAATCATTGGAATGCCGTAAAGATACAAATACCAGAAAATCGTATATGTATTTCCAACGGGATTTTTTTTCAGTCCAACTGAAACCAAAATTTTACGTATATCTTCAATTGTCGTCACAAGATCACATGACAAATTTCATTTATTTAAATCATTATGCTATAGTGTTTACGTACAGGCAGAATGACTGACTGACGGACGGTTACTTCTTGACGAACTTTGTGCTATATTAGATGTATGTGGATCTAAATTTCAAATATTAAAACCTGCGTATGACGTTTTATCTTTCATAAGACTAAAGAGAATGCATAATATCGCTGAACTTAGAAGATTGATTATCCAAAAAGTTATATTTTTAAAGCACTATGATGTCATGGAAATTGATTCGATTGGGATGGTTCATATGTACAATGTTTGCAAATCGAGTAGGTGTAGGGTTATTAATATAACAAGGCTTAATATCTATCTCAATCAGACACTTAAAGATATTTACATGGAAGAAATTTAATTTCAAGTAAACACAATCAATATTCCTGGAGAACCAGTTAGTTACTAAATGCCTAGTAAGAAAATAAGAAGAGAAAAATTATCATGGAAAAAAATCATTATTTGCTTATTTCCTAGTATTTAAAACAAGGGTAATGTTTTCATGGAATGTTATGCCACAATTGACCGCTCTGACCCATCCTAAGGCACTCTTATAAATTTGAATGTCTGGACCGCCACCACAGCATTGGCGGGAACAGAGGTTGTGTCTTAAAGACCATCACCGGCCACGGTAGAGTACTTCCCGTGGGAAGCAGGGGATAGTAAACCCCATATCATTTCTGTAGCCCCTCGGATGGCGCGAAGCAACCACCTTACCAGAAGCTTCTCATCATCACAGCTGAGGAGCCCCCAGGTGGCGACTCGAATATTATATGGTAGAAAAGACACGATTTTAAAATAATTCCGGAATACATGTATTAAATGAACCAGTGATGCATATTAATTAACAATTGGAATCGTCAACAGTCGTCAATTTGCAGACCAATGGGGTCGTGGTGGATTAAAATAATACCTGGGAAGACTCTTAAGTGTGAAATCCAATTCTGTCAGAGATCTATCTACCTGGAATGTAAGCCTGGCACATGTTAAATTTGGTTTTGAGTGTCAAACTTTTTTTCATTGACGAAGTGTGGAAATTTGGAGAAACGATGTCAACTGAAATGCCATTCTAATGCCATTTGAAATTAAGGAATTCACCTACTTATAGATTTCATGTTAATTGCAGATTAGGACTTAATTTCTTAGACTTAAAATATTCATTCAGCGCTCGTATCCTTTTCTAAACATGGACCATCAGATTTTCAAGCGTGATGATCGTATTTCTAAACTGGATCAAAACTGAATAACAATTCTCTTCCGAAATAAAATGATAGTTCTTTCTGATATTTTCTTAGCAACTGGATCAAAAAGTTCAATTTAAGCCTCTTCCGATGTATTATTATACTTCGAATTCGGGTCACGTATAAAAAAAATATCACCCGACACTCACACAAATCTAGTTGCCAACGCGAAAATGACCATCTCATATAGTACTAAACAAGCTCCATTCCTCTGATAATATGGAGGAATAAAAAGTGAAGTGGGATCTCATTTTATACAGTTCAAATCCCTTCACAGACGAGGCGGACCCGAAGTTCTCAAACGCTGCGTCGGTGTCGATAGAACAAAATCCAATATTCTACTAGACCCACCCCCGCCTCCCTAATCCTACCCTTTCACTTTTTTCTTCACAATAAAATCCGATCTTTCTCTGCAGCACTATCCACTTGTGTTGCTTGCTGCAAAAGATCACCGATGAAAAGCCCTCCCATCGGGGCGGCTCTTTGTTCTTATCGTTTGAATCGTGGTATGTCCCAAAGAGACAGGATTTATACTTTCCCTGGTGTATTAGCTCTTGGATGCTCTAGATTTGATTTTTGAAAAGCGAGATTATTATTATGAAAAGCATGGGTAAAAGAAAAATTGGATTGTGGAAGATCAAGATTTGCTTTTCTTATGATTTGATATTATGTCGGTTTTTTTACTTTCTCGTAAACGAAGTATGGAAGGAGAAAGCACTATAATCGTTAGGCGATGAAATATCGAGTTTTTAATGATCTCTTAGTTAAAGTCCTTCTAGGAGTTGGAAAAAATATATTTGTAAGTTTGTCTCTCTGTATACCCTGTAATACAAACTAAGAAGTTTAAATGTATGCATATACTTTTCATTAAAATTGTGAATAGGTTTCTAATTTTAAATCAAAACCATAAAAGGATACACCATCGATTTTTTTTTTCAAATTTTGTATCATTGTGGACATGTGAAACCTATCCCTATTATTTCACAAACGAGAGAAAAAGAATATTTAATAAAATTAATGTGAAATCTTATCGAATAAAATACATTATTATTAGAATTAAATTTAATTTCTATGTAAATCGATAATCAAACTAGGAAATGTCCAAATGGTATTTAAGATTGCTGTTTCTGATTAATGAAAATAAAATTCCCTCCAGGAGGCATCTCAAAAATGGGGATGAAAAGTTTCCTGTACAGTGGTTGGTTCTCGCTATCTTTTTGGGTATAGTATCAGTTGGTGTGGGATCGAATTACCTCCTAACGTTGACCAGATGTGCCACCTACGTGAAGTATTATACCACGGCCAATGATGGCTTTAAGACTCAGTTATAGCTTTTGTCTACGTTGTTCTGGAGTTGCATTTATTAAATTAAGATCGTCGTATGGGACGAAATGGTTCAAATATACTTAACAAAATAAAGAGTTACAGCATAAAAAGCAAAGCGAATATTGAGTAACAAGAAATTATCTTGGGCATTATATCTGTGCATATAATCCTAATTTACTTGTGCCTGTACTTTGTATCTCCTTTGATTTATCATCTGGCTTTGACGAATAAAACAGTGATTAAATCTAAATCTTGTAGATCAACTCCGAAACAAATATTGAAGAATAAAATGAATTTGGTACTCCGTTTAAATATGCCGAAAGAAAAATGTTCACATTTGCAGATAACGATTTTCAAATAAAAATATTCTTGCTTCTAAATTTTTTTTTTTTTTTACAGAAATGAAGAAAATTATTTACCTAGATATTTTTCTCAATAAGGATTCCATCTATGCTGTATAAAATATTATTGGACTAATCACTCATTTGTCTTACACCACTGATTGCAATCCATCTGAATAGTGATTATTTAGCATTCTCTTATTGATTTTTATCATAAACCATTCCGGATACCTTAATTCATTGTTACTGAAAGCTTTTCCAATTTTTGAAATTAATCAATCGGCATTTTTGAAATTGCTTGTGAAGTATATATTTTCCACTTACTTAAGTGCAAATAGTCTTTGGACTTTCTATTGCTTATTTGGAGAATTGTGTCTATCTAAAATGCATGCCAATTAATAAATAATTTTTTTAAAAAATTACCTTTTCTTCCTTTTGCAATTTTGATCAATTTTATTTTCATTGATTTTAATTCTTTTTTAAACGAAAATAAATGTTCAAGAAAATTCGATTCGTTTTGAAGAAGATTGTTCTACAAAATTCGTTTTGATTCGACTGTATTTCTGAAAAAATAATTTTTTTAGAGATAATTGATGGAATTAATATTAAAACGACGTGAAAAAATTGAATTAATTTCATTCAAATTAAAAAAAATTATATAAATGAAAAGACAAATTAACATCTTGAATAAGTTTAATAATTTTAGCTATTGTTGATTAACAAATAAAAAATTGTTTCTCTTTTAATTGTTTTAAAAGCGAAACAAAAAAGAACGATATTTGCTGTCATGGCTGTTCCTAATTTTGGCTTATAAACAAATAGGTTCTAATTTGACTTGTAAACTTCTTGAAGATCGTTTTTTTGCATGATTTGTTTTTATTTTTTATCGTCTCAAGATTTTTATCTCTTTAATAATAATAATAATTAGACACTAATAATACTAATTTTCTTTATGAAAATTTGTTCTGATGAATAATTCTTAGCAAATTAAACATTGTGCTATTTTCAGGTCTTTTATCATTTAATTGCTGAAATAAAAATAATCTGATCTCGGTATCTTGTAGAAAAATGTTAGGCATACTGTTATTCAATGGAAAATTAAGCTTTTTTTCTCTCTTCGAATAAATTGTCATTAGTACGGAAATATTTTCCCAGAATCATTCGGCATTTTGTATTTTGTTTATACATGTTTGATTTAGCTGTGGGTTATAACTTTTGTATGCAAGTTCATGAAACTTATTTTTAATATTTTATTAACATGAAAAGAACTTTTTTTTTATTTTATCCCGTGGCGAGAAAATTTATTTAGTAATCTAATTGGATGATATCTGAGATGTTTATTTTATTTCAATCCCTATAAGATATGACCTCTAAAATACTAAAAAAATATTTTTTTAATAAGCTGTTGTTTATTCTTAATCATGAATTAAATTCTCTATCTTCATAGATAATAACAGAGAAACAACATGCTCATTTGTTTATCTCTGACGGCGCTTTCAGGCAATATGATTTGATTTCGAGCCACGAAAAATGATACAAGTATATTTTGAAAGGCAGCAATAGGAAGATTCTTTCTAAAATTAATTTATTAAGAATTGAATGAAAATTCAGCCTTTTGCTGCCATAATTCGCCAAAAATGTTATTGCACAGAACTGATGTTTACCACATTTAAAAATGTAAAATTGTATATCATTAAGAAATGATGCTACTTTTTTTGAATTTTGAACGATTATTATTTTTAAATACATTTTTGCATTGAATTGAACTTTTTTCTTATTCAGTGGTTTTCATTGTGGGAATGAAATTCTATCTGTTTGCATTGTTTCTTCAAATATTTAATATCATCAAATTTTTTTCCGATTTCTGAAAGCAAAGCAAGGTGAGAAAAAGATTCATATTATCTTAGCTGCTAACCTGGTTAAAATATTTTTTTAAAAAATGGAGTTAGAGCATTGCAAAACATAACGTGTAAGCTAAGATAAAATTATTAGAGATTTAATGGCACTATGATATCATGGACTTGACTTCACTAAGAAGATTTTTATTTTCATAACCTTATATCTATACATAATAAACAGTACAGGTGAGAAAGTTATTAGAGTAAAAGGACATAAATATTTAATATTTATTACAATTTGATGTTTAAAAATGCTTTGTTCAAGGAATCATGAGTATCAGGCTATGCTAAGAGATTTAAGAGAAATTAAATAATCCTAAATCGTTGCCGAAAGTAGATAGTATAAAGTACTTTCTTATTCGATGTCAAATCAAAAACAACATTGTACATTCACCAAATATGGAACTTTTCGAACTACTCTTTAGTCTTTTTAAACTTTTTTAAACGTTCTACAAATATAATTAACATTAAGACATAAGCAATAAAAACAATATCGTTTCACTTTTGTATCCTTGATTTTTCTTTAAAGAGAAACTTTGTAAACTGTAATCTATTTCAAAGAAGTTAAAAATGGAGCTCGTACAAGCTAAAGCAATTTAATACAATGAACATTATGCAACTTGTATTCCTGTCAAGAGGATATCGCGCTACAGGGCGTCTATTAGAGGATGAATTTACTGGAATTCGAATTGGATCTAATTTATAACTGCATGTTACTTTAAAAGATAAAACTTTCAGTTACACTGATCATAATATATAATCAACAGATAAACATATAAAATTTTTCTGAACGAAAATTTGCGAGAGCAGTCCTCCCAACACATTTTAGCATATTCTCTAATAAAAGTATTATACCCTCGCCCGTCATACTGAAATTACGAAGTCGGGCATAAGTAAAGAATGCATTAGTGCACCGTTTTTCTTTCAGAGAATCGCGCAGCCTAGAGTTTCTCCATCGTAATATAGATATTTAACTTAAACACATTTTTTCGATCGATTAATGTTAAAATTTGAAACAGAATCACAAATTTTGTAACAAGTTTTTATATTAAATTTCATTTTGTTTATAAAGTTTCATTTTCTCGCTTATCGCATTATATATGAATGCAGATAGACAGATATAAAATCTGTAATAGATTTAGATCAAAATTTTATAAGCATCTACTATTTAAATGCTAAAAAATATGTACCAAAATTCATTTACCTATTTTTGTGATTTTGGTTCTTCGCATTTTAATGTCTGCGACAGATCTATAGGCATTTACCCTTTGAAGTATTCGGTTCAAAATTTGATGTAGGTTTACACTTAAATGCTTAACTCTGCTCTAAATTTTATCTATCTAGCTATTTCCGTTTTTTTATTACTTCTTTCCTCCCTTTGAAGTATTTGGTTCAAAATTTAAGGCCGATTTACACTTAAATGCGTAACTCTGCTCTAAATTTTATCTATCTAGCTCTTTCCATTTTGTAATTACTTTTTTTTTGCTTGTATTCGGCAGCCAAATAAATAGAAAGGCTTCCTTTGAAAGCATTTCATTCAAAGTTTGATAGAAATGTAAAAATCTGGCCAATAGAGTGAGTGCCAAATATCATCCGTCTAGCTCAATTCCTTTTTGAATTTTAATCTCCACATATAGATATATAAATTTAGCGACAGATAGGCAGATAAATTCCAAAACTAGGATTATCGGACTCCAAAAGTCTGAAACACTCGAGTTTGATTTTTTTAAATTTTTTTTTTTTGTAAGTTTTATGTACGAGAAGTAGAAATCAATAACTTTAAAAATATACATTTTTCTTTCTAGCAATGTGGTTTTTAACATTTTTCATTATATTCGAAATCCATTTTAGGAGAATTAACTTTCATTTTATTGATAAGCTATGAAAGTCTTAAAAAAACCTAACGATAAGCTTAAATGTTTCTGGATGACAATGTGACAGCGTCGGTTAACTCTTTTTTTGGATATAGCCTCCACTTGGACTAGATTACATATTGCTCTTTTGTCTACGTAAATTGGTATCTCTGGTAGAAAGAAAACAATCGACAAAATAACTAAATTTAATTCAGTATCTCTTTTACCAGAACAAAGGAAATGGTAAAATGATAAAAAATAATAATAAACATATTTTCTTTACATAGAAAATCTTTCGTTTTCTTATTCCATATGTTTTTCCCAATTGAGCAATTGAAATATCCAAACTCAAACCTAAAACACTAAATTTTCTAATGTTCACTTTCTTCTACAAATCAATCACAAAACTGCTCTCTCTTTATCAAACTAGCAATGATTCTGACTAAATCTCGAGTTTCTTTTACCTTTTCACTTCACGCTGACTCCCTCTTCCCTTTCCGAAGATTCTTTCTCTCTCGAGCATGCATCAATGCAGCTTAAGCTTTTCAACTTGCCTGACACCTGCAAAAGCCCCAAATGGATTTCCAAAAGGAGAGTTCGAGACACTTTCAACCCCACCCCTTATTTCTCACCTCTGGAACCCGCTCTTAATTTTTTTTTTCTTTCTGTCTCTCTCTTGCACATCCCGGGGCAATCCATTTCGTCCTTTATTGAACCGTAGCAGGAGGAATGCATAAGGAGGGGGGTGGGGTGGGGGTCGAAATGTGGATAAAAGGATATCTAACCGGACACCAGTCATATCCCACGTTCTAGAAGTTTTCGTTTTCGGAAATATTTCGACAGCAGTTACCTCGGTTTTAGTTAGTGGTGGAGGAATACTTACTTATGTTAGGTATGTGCTGCCGTAAAAACGTCATCATCTGCGCATCCTGGCTTTGAAAATGCTAACATAAATATGAGATAAATTTTGGAAACTTTCTTTCTGTGGATTTTGGAGTGTAGATTAAGTGGACGTCCGGGGAAGCGACATATTTTTTTAAAACATTCATTAAGTAGTCAATGAATGAAACTGTCAAATAATTGCAAAATCAAAGTTCTGTTAGTTCTTCTAACAGCAGAAGACTTTTTTTTTTAATTTTCTCGTATATGAAACATAGAGAAGTTTCATAATTGAACTGATGATTTTGCAGAATCTCCATTTCCTGAATCCTAAAAACATATTTTTGGCATTATGTCTGTTTGTAAACACGATAAATCAAAAATGCTTCGAACAAGGTGGCTGAAATTTGGTATATGAAATTACGATCAAATCTGCAGATTTCTGACAAATTTTGAATGAAATGGATTCATAGAAAGTTTGTCTATCTGGGTTGATCGAGTAAATCTGAATTCGATAACTACAAAAATATGGGTACATAAAATTTAGCACTCCCTGGTTTAGCATAT
>JAPMOR010103326.1:357048-454197 GCA_026543865.1 Argiope aurantia
GATAGATTTATCGAATTTTGAACTATATTCACCAAACAGATGACCAGTTGTCAGTCTGTAATTTTACATGATGTAAACACAATAACCCTTGAATACAATGACTTAAATCAATAAAATTCTTATATTATTTTATGACTAAAACTATAGTTTGGGGTCAATCGGGTAAAAAAAAACACATCCAAAATACATATTTGCGTGATAGAATCAATAAAAATTCAAAATTCACACCAAATATTTATATTTCGCAACAATTGTTCACCAATGCCATGTAAGGAATTCGCGGCCTTACTCAAGGTTCACAAATTTGAGCGAAAGAAGGGGGATAAGACCTTTATTGGAGAGTATGCGTGAAAGATGCAGGCAAATCACTCCCACCGGTTACAAATTTTTTCTGTTTGTTATAATATATCGACTTAGCTTATAACTAAATAGGTGGCATTGCCTCCCGTTCGCTTTCTTTCGTCAACCCTATGTTATGCGACACTCTACGCGATGTTCTTCAGTTCCATTTAGCACGTTTTTAAACTCCGCTAGCCATTCGTTTAGTGTCGGAAGCTGAATCTCTCCATGATGAGAGCATGTAATTTCCGATCAGCCTTCTTCCCATTCAAAACTCAAAGCCCCACAACGAGGAGAGTATTTGCTCTTATCTCCAATATCTAAATATTTAATTAATTTTTCACATTTTGCAGCTAACTTAGCAGTTTCATGATGAGTTTTCCTTTCCGAATTATTAGATTCTAGCTCTATCCTTCTTTGATTTTTTTTTTCTTCATCTGATATGACTGGACGCCCATTGTTATTTAAAAAACTCAGTGTAGCCTTAATACGTGTATTGCCTAGGTATTCAAACGATTGCTTGCCGGAGACGAAACATTTCCGCTACTCGAAAAAGATAAACAAACCGGAAAGCCTTACACTAGTGTTGCTACATACTGCGTGTCTAAAAGTAAGTCAAACAACAGACTCTCCGGCCCGCCACGAAAGCACACGGATTTAAACCATAAGGCTGAATGACCGGGCCGCCGCAACAACAACACTGGCGGGAACTGTGGTTGGATCCTAAGGATAATCACCGGCCACGGTACAACCCTTACTGAAGGAAGTACGTCACGTCATCGATGGGAGGAGCCAGATTCCCCAGCTTTTTGTGTAATCTCCAGGGTGGTGAAAACCAAGCACCATACCGGAAGCATCTCATCCTTATTTCGAGGTGCCCCCCCCCAGGGGTTGCGTGTCTGAAAGTAAAATAATCAAATATTTTTTTTAACTCATTTGCTGTTAATTAAAACATTACTTTTCCTTTTATATCATTTCACCTTCAGTTGCAGTATGAATACCTACTACGACGGAATAATGATTTTCATTAAATGTTTCAAACAATACTGCCAAAACAAATCTCATTCAGGTGACTATTTACCAATCACAAAGTGAATAAAACGCAATTTTTCCATAAATTTTTTATATGATAGATAGTAATCCTCAATGAAGAAAGTAAATACAGGAAAATTTCTGATGTAAAGAATAGTACTAAGCGCTGAAGTACTATGCGTACAGAAGAAAAAAGTACTAACAAGCACTATGAGCTATGAGAACTATTGGTACTGAAAGTGATAGTTTGATTATTTAATCCGGTCAATATAATGGTGCTAGATTTAATCTTCAATAAGATTTCATAACAATTTTAGAATGTAATTATTTTCATAATATTGACAGCATTTTGCATTAATATGTTCAATTAAAAAAGTTCAACTTTTAAATGAGATAACAACACTTCATGATATTAATAATAATGACCTGCCTTTATGACCTTTACGACAATGCCTCTACTTGAGTAACTATGTGAACATGTTTTTCTTTAAGTTTTTTTAATAATTTTTAATTGTTGAACATTTCAGTTAATAGTAATGACGAATGTGTCTCTGTGTATGTTGACGTCTAACATAACAGGCCATTTTTCACAGAATACCAAATACCAGATATCTTAGAACGATATTTTAAAAATTTTAATTAGAATCTTAATTAAAAATTAAACTAGATTTTCTCATTTTTCTACAATAACTCCCTAAATTATTATTGCACAAAAATGATTTTTATGCTATTTTGAAATTTAAAATATCTTTTTTTTTTCTGGGACCAAGTTAAATGCAATTCAATTTTTCCCTGAATATTAGCAATTTTAATTAAATTTTGCAAATTTTTCAATAATATATTTCATTGGTGCTCTGAAATTTGCATTGTTTTCATGGTTTCATCGAGCATTTCATTGCGTAGTTTTCGTGCTTTATTAAAAAGCAAAGAAGAAGGATTCTGCTCACATTTTGTTCAGTTTATATGAGGGATCTGAAACAGAAATTATTACATTATTGTACATCATATCATTCAAAATTGATTACCTAAGTGCTTAATTTTATAATGACACTATGTTGTAATGTGATCCGACTCCATTAGGAAGGCTCGTGTATACAATAGCTTGGAAAATGCAGAACTATTAAAATTACTATGTATTAGCTCTCTGATTTCTGAAGGCAATAGATACTTGAGTAAAGCTATATATGGATGAATTTTTTTACATGTGGAGTGGTGAAGAGGACTTGATATTATATCAAAACACTTCCATTAAAGTAGCGTTATAAAATAATATATATATATATATATATATATATATATTTTGCTTAAGTTTATGATTATATATATGTATAGTTATGAAAGGTTGAAGATAATTGAGGAATATAAAAAATATGATATAATGCATGAAATTTAATTAGAAATATCTCTATCAAGTTCCCTTCTTAATTTAATAATTCATTTCTTTGAATTTATCGAGTGAGTAAAAGATATTTGAAATGTCGACCTTAGTGCTATTTTTATTGTTGAAACGTCGGGGTGACAACATCGCTTCTTTTGCGACATAAGAATTTAATTATCAAATCAAAACTTCAAAATCTTTCTTTCAAAGCCTTATTGTTCTTCAGAAATACAGAACTTTATTATTCCAATCATTAATTGAATCATCTTTAGAATTTCACGATTGGAAATAGTGATGCATTTTAAAATATTTTGCTTCTTATTTCGAATGGAACGAATTCTAAGAATTCATTTATTAAATTCATGAATGGTTAATTAAATTGTCATCTAGTTCTTTTTCAGCATTTGATAGGTTGGATTTGTTTGGTAACAGCAATAGAAATCAATCTTTCTTAGATTGTTATGGCGATAAAATGCAAAATGTTTTCACAATTTAATTTAAATTTGGCATTGCAAAATCAATGAAATATCTTTGTCGTAATATCTTGGTAATAGTAACCAACTTTGAAATTATATAATTTTTAGAGTTCCGTACTGCTTCAGTTATCGAGCGTTAACTTATAAATTGTCTTATTCATTTAAATTTGTATTATTCATTATAAATTGAAATTAAAATCCATATTTATTATAAATTAACAGACCTATACTTTGTTATTGAGTAACAATAAGACTGAAGTTCCCAAATATCGAAACACTATGACCCATTTTTTTTATATGGCGAATCACTTTATTCCCGCAATGAGGTTTTTTTGTTTTGTTTTTCCATCCCAGAAATGAGCAGCACATGATCTTTCAAAAGAAACTTTTTTGGAAAAAAAGGGTAATTTTTGTGAATAAAAAAATAAACAACAATTATTAAATATGATTTTACGATAAATTATTTTTAATCTGTGGCGTGATCAATGATTTTTAAATTCCAACGCATTTGTGTAAATTATTAAAAGAAAGATACGTATATTATCAGCATCGTGTCACAGTAAAAAAACTATTTTACAATCGACAATTAGAGCTATATATATTACAAAATAAAATGATGAATAATGTTATGTGATAATGGCAAAGTTATTGTAACTCTAATGAGTGGTACATTACAGAATAAACGTGATTAATTTTGCATTTTTCCGTACAGTTCAAACGAAAACGATTCATTGTAAATAAAAAGATATATTTTGTAATTATATAGAATTTTTTTAATACACTGTTTCATTGCATTCTTCCGCTTGTTTTTTTTTTTTTTTTTCGTCCCTCTTTATTTCAGAGATAGGTTGATCTTTATAAGAATATTTTGGTTATATCTTCCTTAAAATCATAGCAGAAAAGATTTTAGGGCACGGCTTCTTTTCAATGCAAATTTATTAGAATTCAAAATCAGGCAGCACGAAAATAGGACATGTTTTTTTCGAAACAGAAAAGTAAATAATTCTTTGGAAATGTTTCAAAGATAAAAGGGAATAACCAAGAATTACAGTTACAACTAAATTCAGTATCCCTCTATTGTAAAAAAAAGACCTAAATATCACAATATATCGGATAATCAGGCATGTTATGTAGCATAATTTTGGCAGATTCACAGACGAAAGAAAGAGGCTTTTTGATTGAAATTCAATTTATTTTACCAAGGGAGGTTATAATTTGAATACAAGAACAAATATGGAATGCGATCGTTCGCACCAGAAGACAAGAGAACCGCGACAACCGCATTTCAAACCGTTATCTCGCGGCTTAGACTAAGAAACTTTTAGAGATTATGTTGAAAATAAATAATTAAAACAGTGGGATTTGGGTAATAAGTGAAAAATTTAAATAAAATTTCATGGGTAAATTAAAGATAAAAATAAGAAATTAAGATTTAAACTAAATTAAGGCATAACATTACATATATATTGCTACGAATTTGGCGCCAAACAAAGGATGATCCTGTGTATTCGAGAACCATGACAATAGTTCCATTAGGGCTGGAGTTCAGCGTTTGTTCTAGAACATTCGATGCTTTTCCATGGAAACTATATAAGTCATAGAGAATAGACTCATGTAGAGTGCTGTCGGCAGCTGAGTTAAGAAAGTACTGTTCTTCGCTTTGGCTGTAATTCGCTATATATTCACGTTTTGTTGTAGAATAATACTTTTTAAGAATGAAAGTAGAAGAATCTTAATTAAATGAGCGATAAGAAGTGTGTCATTGGAGAATAATATTTAATTCATACCTATTAAATATCTTGTTTTTTTATGCAATATTTTGTTTTCCCTTTATAATGAAAATATATGTTACGGATTACAAAGCTTAATACTACTAGCATATCGGATGTCATTTTTTCATAACTAATTATACTTTTAACCTTTAAATAAATAAATGAATGTCATTTTTAATGATTATTTAGGAAAGCTTTCTCTTTTTTTCTCCTTCTTTATCTTATTTTTATTAATGCTTTAAAACAAAAAAAATCTACTCAATTAATTATCGGAGATGCATCCCTCACTTTTAGAAATATTTTTTTTGATTAATGTATTAAAATATAATCAAAAGAGAAGTAATTAAGTTTTGTTTTTCAGATATATTGATTAGATTTTGAATTTTGTTATTCCGGATAACTAATTACTACTAAATTAATTGAATAAAATCCAATTCAGGATGTTTTTTTAAAATTGATTTTCCACATATATTTCTCGAGATAATTTAGTTAAATTAGTATGAACACAAACATCTCTTCAATCTATACTTATATTAAAGCTCTGTGTGTGTGTGTGTGTGTGTGTGTGTGTGTGTTGGCGCTCTACAGGCCAGACCATTCAACGTACAGCTACCAAATGTAGCACGTGTATACCTTGGAGGCCAGGAATGTGCACCTGGGGAATAGTTTAATTAGAATTTTATTTATTTAAAAATTAAGCGAAATTTTGGCGTGTTTCTGCTATAACTTACGAAAGTATTACCGCACAAAAAAGTTTTTGCATGAATTTAAAGATCAAAAATTAATCTTTTAAATGATACCAATGTTTTAACCTTAAAATTAAATTTCTATTTTTAATGAATTTTTAAATAAATATTTTAACTATATTTTTCAACAATTTTTTTCGTACAAAATAAAAATAAAATTTAAGCTGCACGAGCACGTTTCGCATTCATGGGAAAAAATTAGCTTTTTTGAAAGTGTTGCCATCACATTGATTAAAGCTCCAATTAAAAATAAATTAAATCTTTTTGGAAATGAAATCTTTCAAAAATATAATTTTCGGCACGTATCTGTAGGAAATGAAACAAATAAAAAATATTATTTTTTCTAAAAAATAAATTCAGGAAAAATTATTTTATGATCTTTTACACTCTCTATATTATTAATCCAATAAATCAATTTTATTTTAAGGCAAGTTTTGTTTGATATGAACAGGATATCCATTCAAATCAGGGCCACACAGCTAATTTGTAAACCTTTAGATATGCTAAAATGGCCTAAATGGAAAATTATTATATTTTATGTAGCTTGATTTAATAAATGCTCTAATAAATAACGAATTTTTGATTTTACATAAAGCTTCTGCTGTGGAAATCACGATTAACAAAATGTTCTTGAAACTCTAATATTTTAAATAAAAAGAGTTAATTTCCAATCAACTAAATCAATCACTTAAACTGACTGATTTATGAAAATTTGAATATCACTATTCAATAAAAAAAGGATAATTTTAGATTTTCCATCGATCGTTTCAAAGAAAATACGCCAATCAGCGCGCAGGTTTCTCTAGATTAATTGGCCTAAGATTATGAAAATGTGATTTTCTAAATTTTTAACATTCAGAACTTCATAAATAAGTCTTAGTTGATCGTGGAAAACAGAAACATTCATTTATTTATTTAAAATTTGGTGTGTCCAGAATATTTCTCAGAATATGATACCTTACTGCATTAAATTTAGACTTCATAATTTTTGAAATATATTTATAGGACGGAACAAAATATTATTATTGATTTCATTTCAACCCTTTTGAAAGCAAAACTAAAAACTGAATTTTATGCTAAATCTGAGAAATTTTTGTTGAATTATTCTTTGAGATATTACATAAATTATGAAAAATATTTTGTAGTTCACATAAGACTTAAATACCGAGCGATTCTGTTTGCAATAGTCATATTCAGTAATAATAATAATAAATAAATAACAATAAATATGATAAATAAAATAAAACGCTTGGTTTTATTAAAAAATATCTTTATATTAATTGCAATTTCATCATTTCCATTTTAAATTAAAGTTCAAGTTTTACCGGAGATGACAACAAATTAGCAAAATATATATATAGTAAATTGAAAGAAACGATCTAAACAACAGTATAAGTTTGGTATGACTATCAAAATTGGAAGATTAAAAATTTTTTGCTTGAGAATCTATTAAGAGACCAGTAACTTAAAATATTTAATTGAAAATTGTAGCGAGCGGTAATACTGGCGAACCGGCTGGTCGGCAAAGGCGGCTAGTTTAATAAATATATTTCAATTGTTCTACAAAAGTCCCAAGTAAAAGATTAATTTATTTAAAGAAAATGAGTTTTAAAATTAAAAATCAAACAAATCGTTTGAAGAAAGCTTTCGATTTATGTGACATATTTGTTGTTACTGTTACACATACACTGTTGTACAATTAAATTAGAATGCAAGTTAGCTAAGAATGTGTATTCTTATTCTTCTTTATTACTTCTAATATTTTTCTTAAGTAAAATTAATTTATTTGAATTTTGAAATCAGAAACGTATTCGCATGTCTTTTATTGTAAGATCAAATCAAACTACAAAAAAGAAAATTTCTTTAATTATTTTATTTCGTTGGTTTTATCTGATGGATTGCATGATGAGAGAAAATAATTATTAATAATAAAAAAAATTATTGTTATTTTAGAGCAAATATCTTAGTTTCGTACGCATTATTATTTCTAATCATTTAACCATATTTATTTTCAATTATTTTTTAATATTTTTTTCAAAAATGGGTGTGTTTCTGTATTTTTGGGAAATGGGTCTGAGTATTATATTAATTGAATCAATTCACACTCAATTAATAAATATCAAGAGGACAGCAGAAATTATAAATGTGGAATATATTATATACAGTTGGAAGTAGATGTAATATCATAGAAACACTCTATTGGGTTTTTACAGGCCTAATCCTTTGAATTAGAAGTACCAAATTTGTTACCTCTAACATAATATATTGTATAGAAAGAAGAAATGTCCACCTCGGAGAAATTTGTTTTTGAAATTTTTTATATTAACACTTTCGGTGCAGGAGGTTTCTATCCTAGACGCTTGCACGGGACGGAGCGTACGCGAAAGGAATCATCCCATGGGACAGAGGTTTGGCATCGCTAAGCCTAACTTTGAAAAATATCACAAAAAATAAAGTTTAAGTCCCAATGTCGCTATTTTTTTTCTATCTTTTTAGATTATTAGTTCGTTCATAATATGAGCACATTCTTCCTCTGACAAATCGGGTTTTATTGCCGTTATAAACCGAAACCAAGGCTTTCCGTAATTAAAAGAGAAGAGCGCGAAATGCAACTGAAAGCTACGCAAAATAAACAGACTTGGCGGTAAAAACCCAAAAGTTTAGTTACTGTCACACAGTAATAACAAAAACGAGAATGATTCTATCAAGTAGAAATACCAAAGTGAGGTTGAATATGAGCAAAGTGAAAGTCAAGATACTAAAATTATATATTTTTAAAAAAATATATAGGACATAGGGAACCATCTAGTGGCTTTTAAAAGTTGTTCCAGTTTAAAATGCACATTTGGGCATCGTCCCATGAATTCTATTTCTAGAAATGCATGGGTGGTACGCCCGACTGTGAGTGACGTTCGCTGGGGATGCATATATGACACGCTCGTCGTGAAAGGGTTAAGATGAGATTTTTGTATTTTTCAGCAATAACGCCTAGTGATATCATTGAACAAAACTATTCTAACTTATTTTTAAAATTTTAAATGTCAATTTTAAAGACACCAGTTTAGCAGCAATTTTTTCCAATTTTGGGGTAGGTGGCGGTGGCCTAGTGGTAAGGTAAAATAAATAAATAAATACTGAATAACGGATAAATAAATACTGAATGACCGGACCGCCGCAACAGCAACACTGACGGGAACTGTAGGTGAGTCTGAAGGGCCATTACCGGCCACGTCACAACCCTTCCCTAAAGAAATACGTCAGTCATCGATGGGAGGATCCAGACCGCCATCTTTTCGAGTACCCTCTAGAATGGCGAGATCCAACCACTATACCGGAAGCATCTCATCCTCATTTCAAAGTGCCCCCCAGGGGGATAAAAAAATAAAAAATAATAATAATAAATAACACACATTTAAGGACATCACAATCTGTTGCTTAAAAATATTTTGTTGGGTGTCATAGATATTATTTATTCATTAGCGATTTAACGCAACATCAAATTATATGTTGGTATAAAAGATTTGATTTTTTCGAAAATGGCATTTTATTAACCTATAATAATGAGTTTCGGATCTTTTAAACTTTTATTACTTTGATTGCAAGACAGTACAACGTATTTTGTTTAAAATAATAATGTGTCAATAATATTTTACTAAACATAGTTAATAGAACTAAAGAGATAAAAAAAACAATCGACAATTTTCCAGTAATAATTTTTTTTGACTCAAACAAGATAAAAATATTACTTTTATCTCATTCATAGCAGTTTTCTAATGGAAGTATATGTTCGTTTTCAAGAGTTAAAAAAAAATAATAATTGGTCATATTTGAAGCTATATCCTCTTTAAAAAAATATATCAACTAGTATTTGATGAGATGGGGGGGGAGCGTCTGAGATCGATTTAATTCTTTCTTTATTAATCATATTTAATTTTTGGGGCTACGGTGGCCTGATGTTAGGTCTTGGCTTCGAAACCGGAGGACTTCAGGTTTGAGACCCGATTCCACTAAAGAATCGCCGTGTGCGCGGGACTGGTCACGCCAAATCCGTCGGGTCCAAACGTCCTTCCGCTGGTGCGGTATGGAAGCTTGGAGAGGAGGGTACCAGCTCAGGTGCCGTCCTCGTCATCTGATCGCGGTTCAAAATTACGGTGTACGTCCAAAAATAGCCCTTGTGTTGCTGTAAAGAAACGGGACGTTAATATATAACTACCTATCTAACCATATTTAATTTTATTAATCTTATTATTACCTTTGTGCTTCGCAGCGGCTTGATTATCTTGCTACTGGTGCCAGGTGTAAATGATTGAAACCTTATCATCTTACTTCTGACATTTTTAAAATTTTTTAAAATCAATGTGATTCTAGAAAATTTTACGACGATTCTTAATAAAAGTCAATGATCTCCAAACATGGCGGTAAAATTGTAGATTCTGGAAAAAATATAGTAAATTAATTTTAGCACAAACTCTATTAGGAATCGTAATTTGGAAATTTTTCTGGAAAATTCTATGCTTTATAGGGAGACTTATTTATACGTGAACATAGAAATGATGTAGTCAATTTATCTGTTTACTGATCGCATTGCGAGTTGAAGACATAAAACAAACATTCCTTGTGCTGTTGTTGCTATTGTTCAATTAACGATCTGCTGTTTCTGTGTGTTTTGTTGGCTTATACAAGTGCTATTCTTTGTCTGGTGTGTTTTTTCTACTTGTGCTTCGCTTTTTCTTTCGGAAAAATAAAGCTTTGTTATAAGCCATCAAGCCTGTAAACTTTTGCGCCGTATAACGGCCAGATGAAATTTTTTGTAACAATATTCAACTAACTAATATTATGTAATTTCATAAACATACGTTTTTATTTTATGCAGATTGTTTCCTACCCAAAACTTCTTAGTAGTCAAAAATTACTAAAGCTCCCTAAAATTCTATTTTTTTTTATAATTCTGGCATAAAATTCCTTTTGGTTTTTCTTGTTGCAAATATAGTGATGATATTAAAATTTGTCTTCCATAATATAATAAATAGGGGGTTTTATTTAAGAATTAGTTAAAATTCTATTCTTTATTTAGTTAATCTTTTTAATAATTATTTTTAAAAGAAGCACTTAAAACTAAAGCCTTCGTACAAATTTTCAAATTTTATTTCGCTTCTATTGAAATATTGTATATTTCTTGCATAAAACAAGAAATTCACAGTTTGATACATGAAATTCGCATACAGTGGTGGCAAAAATTGTGGACACTTTTGTAAATCGTTGTATTTTCTAACTTTATATGCTTACAGAAAATACAAATATTTGCAATACAAGAAAAGCTATTCTTACTTCAATCTGAATAACAAACACAGTGATGAAATGGATTGTAATTTCCAACTTTCTTGCCAAATCACTGTTTTTATTCTGGGAACCAATGAAATGTTAATAAATGCTAGCAGAAGTGACATGTTTAAAACTGGAACAAATCATTATTGTGCTTTTTTCTGTAGAAAGAAAACTGTTCTTTATGTAGTCAAATTGCAAGTTAGAAATTTTGTTAAACTTTTTAATATATAGTTGGAAATTTTTATAAATATTTCTAATATTTAATCAAGATGCAATGACATTAAATAAAAGAATATATTGGACACCTAGGAAGAGAATTAAGATTATTGTATTACTTGAATGTCGTTTTTCCCATGCTGAAATTGCGAAACAGATGGGTGGTTCAGCGACTACATCTGGAGTCCGAAATTTTTGTTTACGATATCAAGAAACAAATTTAAAAAAACAAACAAGGAAATGGCTGAGAAAGGTGCTCCACATCTGTTGATGACAGAAGAATAAAAAGACTATATCTACAAGATAGAAGAAGGTCATCAGCGGCCATCAGAAGTCAATTGAATGATGCTGGTATTTATGTCAGTTCAAGAACAACCAGGAGAAGATTATTAGATGTTGGACTAACAGGTAGAATTGAACGAAAAAAAATCCTTATCTCAATTTACAGCAGCGTATAAAAAGATTACAATGGGCAAAGGAACGCATAAATTGGACAAATGATCAGTGGTCAGAAATTATACGGAGTGATGAAACGAAGACATTGTTTTTTGGTAGCGATGGCGAAATTATGTAAGACATAGAACAGGCAAAGAGCTTCATCCTGACTGCATTCAAACAACTATGAAGAACTCAGAGTTATGATTTGATCCAGCATGTCAGCAGACGTTATTGGTCTCCTTCATGTTATTGAAGGGGCATTAAATGCTAGAAAATACATTGACACTATTGTAGAACCAAAGCTTATACCTTCCTTCAGTGATCTCTTTTCCAACAACACATCATTTATTTTTCAGCAGGATTCAGCTCCTTGTCACGCAGCTAAAATATCGAATGAGTGATGTAGTTCAAAAAGCATTGAATTGTCGGTTATTATAGCCAGGAAACAGTTCTGACCTCAAAATAATTAATAATTTATGGAAAACTCTTGTGCATATGAAGCGTTCATCAAATAAAAGAGACTAATTGAGATTATAATTCTTTCCTGGTATCATGCAATAACGAAAGAAGAGCTTCAAACTATCGTCGGCTCAATGAAATCCATCAGTGTGAAGCTGTAATAAAATAAATAAAGGCTACCCTACTAAACATTGATAATTCACTGCAGTCATCAGCGTCTAATGTATCTCGATAATTATTGCCACTCAACTTTTTTTTTCTTTTTTTGCATTACAAATATTGAATTTTTCTTTTTGTATTGAAATCAGCATTAAATTCTCTTTAAAATGGTTTGTAAGAGTTTGCATGTTGTGAAACGTTACATTTTCTATAAGCATACAAAGTTTAAAAACATAAAAATTTTCAAGTGTCCACAATTTTGGTCACCACTGTATATCGAATATCTATGCAGAAAAAATATCTCTATATGGGACTTTTTTTTAAAAAAGCTTGGATTTTTCAAAAGACAGTTTCTGTATATTGAATAAAATTATATTTCTATATATTAAACAAAATTCTCCCACACATATTTATTGCGATTAAAATATGGACATAGGTTTTGTTTGTAATAAATAATGTAAAACAGTTAAGAAAAAAAAATATTTCGCCAATTTTTACTGCAATAGCAATTTTTCAGAATATTGTAAGACATTTATGAAAAAGTAATATTAATATTTAATGTCGAATAATGTGTTGTTCTGAGATTCTGTTCTAATTTCTTTATCATTTTGGAATGAGATTTTGATTTTAAATTAGCTTAGGCTTTTATTTCTTATATTAAATATATAGCTATGGGAGATATCTTTTAATTGTGAAGACAATATCAGCTTAAAATTAAAGTTGTAGAAAGTAAATGAAATATAATGTCGAAACAAAAAAAAAAGTATGAAATTTCAGCATATAGATAAAAACTGAAAAAAAAATCGCAGTTATTGTTATTGTTTCAAAGTTGTTTATTTTATAGCTCAATTTCTTTAACCCAGAAATATTAAACTTATTAATTTCTTAATAAGTAATATTAAATCTTTTAACCCAGAAATATTAAACACACGTAGAATTTTAGTAAATAAAAATACCAATACCTTTTTCTGTATATCGAAATTCTTTTATGTTAATTTTTTTCCATTAATTTTCAATTTCGACACACAGAGATGTGACTGTATTATCCTTGTTAAAAGCACCAAGAAATAAAGAATTTTTGTAAGAATATTCCTATTTTAAAGATTTCAACTAGGCAATTATATGCCAAATATTGAATACGCCCAAAAGATTTGTCGCCAACTCTCTTAGCAACCTCGCATTTTTAATTTTGAAAAAAAAATATCGTTTGCTTCTGTATATGACTTAATGCACCTTATCAAAATCTGTTTCTGACAACGGCAATTTTTCTTCATCGGTTATAAAATTTTTCACGGGAATTCTAAAGGCACTTTTTTGTATTTAATTTGTAGGATTTTATTTATTGTTCTCTTCATTAATTAATCCTCTACTTATTCAAATTATTCCGACGAGAGTTATCTGACTTTGTTGTTTGAAATTGCCTTTTTCTGAAAATTTAATTTTGTTGACGGCGTTTTAGTCCCTTCTTTTTCTAAGGATTTATTTTACAGAAATGTATTTCTTTCTTAAATAATAATTGAATTTTTCAAATATTTTGATAAATACCTTTGAATTTGTTTCTTGTATTATTTTAATTGATAGATTTTCATGAACACATTCAGCAAGTATGCTTCTTATCAAAATGATTAATTAGTGTGTTTACGTGTACATATCTATTTGGAATTTGTACATTTCGGAAATAATTTAATATGAAAATATGGAATTAAATTATGAGTTTCTAACCTAAGCAATTGACTTTTCGGATATAGTTTTTGTATTATCGTAAGAAAACAAACGTAGATTAATATTTTTGAGATCTAAGCATTGAGTTTCTAAACATTGAAACAGCAGGGTAAGAAAAATTTCAAATATGTTTATAAAAAGGAGTTTCAAAGTCATAAATTAATAAAAAGAAATGTTTTTAAAAAAAGTTATTACTTTAGTAAAAAAATAAAGATATAAATATTTTCTTATCAAAAGTCTAGAAACGCAAAGAAAATTGTAATAACATGAGAAATTATAAATCTAATTAGCTGAAAACGTGCTTTGATTTTAAGTGAGGTTAAATTAATTGAATGAAGGTATTTTTTCTAATAAAATTCACTAACCCTTAATTGCTCGTCATATTTTTTCAGAAGTCTCTCAGTCTTAGATGTTTGACTTCGATGTCTTGATTTCTCTCAATTATATATAAATATATATATATAAACATTGCTTTGTAGCGAGGTAGATAGCGAGTCACTTGATCGATGGCATATTTGAAATTGGTTTGCCAGTAATGTTTAAAATATTTTATAAAAATTATTATTACGTCGTAGTAAGTATTTATTTTGCAAAAATGGCAAAGTAAAGCTTTCATTAGCATTAAATGATTTTAAAGCAATATTATTTGTTAATTCTACATTTAGACACACCGTTTGTTGCAATTCTAATAAACAGCTTTTACTTTTTACCTTTTACGAATTACGGAAATTTTTAAATTACATTTTTATCATTTTAATTTTTAACTACTTAATTTTATTCTTTTTACAGATTTATAAACACCACTTCATATAAGATAATGCAAAAAGTAATAAATAATGTAAAACGGAATAATATTACGGCTTACTATATATTATATATACGAATAATCATTAGAAGGTGAATTCAGGAGTTTCATATTAAAATTCATGAAATTTAATTAACAATATTTCATCCGTTTCTTTCCTTCATTTCATTGTGTGTGTTTTTTTTTCATTTATCGAACGAGACAGAAATACTAAAATAGTCAAAGATCTTCTATTTTTATTATTTGTTTCCATCATCAAAATCGGAACTTTTAAATCGTTCAGTTAAAACATTACTGTTCTTCAGTAACAGAATTTTATTATATCAGTCATTAATTGAATCGTCTTAATCGTTTTTTTCTCTCGACAACAGCAATGCATTATTGAAATATTTTGGCCTCTTGTTTCGAATGCAATAAATTCCCCGAATTCGTTTATTAAATTCATGAATGGTTAATTAATTTGTTATATAGTTTCCCGTTTTCAACGTTAGATAAACTGAATGCATGTGACTTTAGTAATAGCATCCAAGTCTTTTTTTCAGATTTTTATAGATATGAGAGCTGAAATTTTTATCAGTGTTTAATTGAAATTCATCATTAGAAATGTAATTAAATATCTCTATGATAATTTTTTGAAACTATTAACTGATGATACTTTGAAAACCGTTATTTCTATATTTTTGGTTTGCTTTATATTTATTGTTGATCTTTAAATTTAACGAGTTATTTTTGTTTAAATTTTCATTTTTTTTTACCTCAAAGCGAAATAATCTTCATATCTGATATTGATTGGCAGGTTCGTTCGAAAAATTTTAGCAAAATTAAAAAATATTTTAAAAACAAATTTATTTAAAAATAGGTTTTAAATGTACACTTTTATTAGTGTATTAAATCTTTTTTATTTGGTAACTTTTCTTTTTTTTATATTTTAATCTTTTTTTCTTCTATTTTCTCTTATATATTTTGCCTTTCAATGTAATAAGTATTTAATTTAAATGAATAGTTTAATTAATGATTTAATGCCATATTAAAGCACTGCATTTTCATCGAGAACATATAATTATTCGAAATTAAATCATCTAGATCTAACTGGTTAACTTAATTAAACATTCGATTACAAAATTCTACAAAATAACAAGTTTCCGTCTCTGAGGAATATATCGTTAAATAGAATCATCTGATAAGCAAGAGATTTTGTCTTTCACTTTCTTCTTTCAAGTTATTCGAAAATAAGATCCTTTTTCACTTTTCTTGGGATTACCCATTCTTCAAAGGATCAAAATTTTCACAAGGGATTGGGAGTATCCAACTATTAATTCCAAAACATCACTTATTTAATAGTACAGTTATTGTACCGGCCAAGAGAAAAATCAGCTGACATCTTAAGCATCCGCCAGAAAAGTGCTCTTAAACCATACCATATGTGCGAAATGCAGAAGAAGGAAGAAAATTTAATTTATTTCTAGCCTGAGATTATTAAGAAAATATCTAAAAAAATATTAATTAGCTTTTTGAGTTTGGTATTAATGCTTTGTAAAGGAATAATATTTACCAATTTTGTACAAATATGACACTCTCGTTCCTTCGTAGAATGTATCCAATAATTTTATCATTGGTTGCATTTTAAAATCATATATTTCTTATCGTAATTAGAGTAATTATATAAAGCGAAAGCGTGAAATTATATAAAGTCAGATTAAAGACGTAAAGGTAGATTTTCATCAAATTTTCTACAAAATATATTCAGGGGAAGAATGTCTGCCCAGTTTTCCGAATATAAGTTGATACGATAATAACTATAAAAAAAAAGTCAGATTGATGCCATTTAGTACACAGATTTGACATCCAAAGTGTAGATACCTATAAAATTAAAAACCAAATACATAAGGCGTTTACCTTCGATTACTCTGCTCTTTCATAAGCAGGAAAATACGATAATTCTAAAATACATTTATTTAAATAACGTGAAATTTAGGATGAGATTTTTTAACTAATATTGCAGTTTTTTAATCAATTTTTGGTTTTAATCGTAAGGCCCCAAATCCCAATTCGCAAGGTAGTGGGCTCTTTCGTAACCAATGTTTTTCAAAAGTATGTAGTTAATAATGAAAATGAAAAGGGGGGAGGGGATTAAGATTCAAATTCAGAGGAGACCGTTTGCACTGGTTAATACTGTCATAAAATATTCTCATTTTAGGGAACACGTTTGCCGAATTTGAAATTTCTGTAATAAAATGTTTTTGAATTCTTGTTTTCATTTCGGAAAAGAATTTCGACCATTTCAATGGCAGAAGGGTAAGAACGGGAAAGGTAAGATAGCTATTATTAATGAATTGAAACAGTATTACCTATGACAAATAAAATATTTCAAAATGAAACATCCACGTAGAGATGGCGATCTTTTTAATTTTTCATTTAAAGCTTCTATGTTTTCTTCTTCTATACTTGAGCAAAATTTTGTTCGAATTAATCATGATGTGTAGAAGTTAATTAGAAATTAAAAAAGATGCTTTTGCACAAAGAAATCAGTATTTCAATAGAATATTCAGAAATTTTTTATCACTTTAAAAAATTATACGAATTAATTAAGCAATTAAAATTATTTGCCCTGTTCCTTCTTATAATTAGAACCTTTTTTTTAATCTTACAACGCATTATTTCTTAACTATATGGCGTGACATAATATCTCTGTTTCCGTATTGTCAAATGCTGCTTCCTCTTTCTACAGGCACAATGCACTATACTTAAACCAGCATTCCCCTCAAACAGAGAAAGAGGCACGTAGTTGTCGATTTGGCAAACGGTGTCACTAACAGAAACTGTCAAATATACCCAACAAATTAGGATGATCGCAGAAAGTGACTTTGTATCCAGTGTGTATATGCATATGAATGAAAACACATTGTGAGGAGAATTCGAGATCTGTGTCCTGAATGTGTAATAGATGCCCTAGTATTCATGCATCAAGGAATAGTGTATTCACAGAGCCGTGTCCCTTGTTTCCGAGTGTGTGTTTCCGTAAATGTGTCGAGAAATAGCTATGAGTTTTATTGCAAAAGGAGAGAATTTGCTGGAAGAATAAAAATGGGTGGTCGGAAATGCGTAAATGTCATGTCGAAAAATATTAATATGAGGTTGTCTTTTATGAAATATTCTATGTTGATATTTTGGATGACTTGAAAACTAATTTCATCCGTAGACTGAAGAATCGCATAACATTGATTTAATAAAACTGAATACGGATAATTCTAATTTGGATATTAAAGAGTTCTTGTGGAATTATGAACAGGTCACAAGATATAGAAAAAATTACAGTAATGAAGTTTTTCTAACAATCAATCAGAACATTAAGCAAACTAAATTCATTCCAATAATCTTTCGATATTTTCCTCGCCCAATATTTTTTTTAAAAATCGAAATGCCTCTTTTATTATTTGAAGAAACAAACGATGTTAATTTAATTAAACTAATTGCAATAATTTTGATATTTACAAATTTTAATATTTCTTCTGGGCATGGTAGCATTATGGTATCCCAACTTGAAATATTTGGATCTATAAATGAATTCTCTTCGTAATTGTCAATTTTTCTTTAATATTAAAACGAATGAGATGCAGTTTGCAACAAAATAATACAATAAAGGGTTATTGCAAACAATATCTAATTATCTTAATATTTACATGGTATTGCACCTTTATTTTCATGTGTATTAGAATAGATAGAATAACTTCAATGCACATTTCGTACTATATTAATATAAAATTCGTAGTATATAATTAAAATATATAATAATAAGATAGATGTTTAATATTATACCTTTTCTGGGGATTTTTTTTATATTTGCATTAAAGTATCAAAATTATGACACATGTGTTATCAAACCAAAGTATGGATACCGTCCTGCAATTAAGTATACAGAAATATTTCCATGATGGTCATGCAACAGCGCACACTCGAAACCTAACAAAAAGCAAACGACACCTTCGTTCTACATTCTTCAGGGACATGGCTGGGATATATATGGCAGAATCATTCCCCATGCATCATGCCGAGATTATTAAGGTTTGAATTTATGCTTAGAATAAACCAATTAATTATCGAGAGAAAATAAGGACACACTTGATTATATCGGTAATACTTGTTTGATCCCCACATTTTTAATTATATCAATATAACTCACTAGTTCAAAATTCTCCATCAATATAACTTACCAATTCCAATACTATACCTACATTGGTAAACAGTTCCTCTGTCCATTCTATATTGATATTCATAATTGCTATTAAAAATGATGCTGGTAGACTGAATAATCTACCAGGTCACAAATATATCTTTACGTTTCAACCTTTGGAAATATACCATAGGTACAGTGTCTCACAAAAGTGATGGGACACTTGTGCTTTACAAAAGGAAACTGTAATAAAATAAATAAATAAACATGTACAAAAATTTTTTGCGTGTGTTTCATATTTAAAGTTAGTAACAATTATTACATAACATATATTATGTCAAAATATTAAAACATTAATTTAATAAAAATACAATTGTTTAGAACGGAGCAAAAAATGGCTCACATAAGTGATGGGACACTTACTTTTTCATCAGATATTTATCCAAAAATTTTACTTTTTAAAAGGTTTTAATATTTTGTTGGATTTCCTTTTACTTTTAAAACATTATTTAATCTTCTTGGGATGGATTCGACTAATTTTTTTGTCATTTCTGGAGTGATTTTACCCCATTCTTCTTGAAGCACCAATTTTAATTGTTGTTTTTAAGAAAAGGTGTGTTTGCGAATTCTTGATTCCAATTCTTGCCAAATATTCTCTATGGGATTTAAGTCTGGAGATTATGGTAATGTTTTTATTATTTCAGGGCAATTATAAGGCAGCCAGAGTCTAACGTTCAAAGCAGTGTGCTTGGGGTCATTGTCCTGGTAGAATTTAAAATCGTTATGAAGGTTCAATTTTCGTGCTGAAGATTTCAAATTTTACTTTAAAATGTCAATATACTTTAACTGATCCATTATACTGTCAATATAAACATGATTACCAACTCCAGCGGACGATATACACCCTCATACCATAACTCCTCCACCACCATGTTTTACTGTTGGCACCAAGTTCTGTTTGCGAAATTCTTCCCTGGGTTTTCTCCACACCAAGATTCTACCGTCAGAACCAAATATATTAACTTTACTCTCATCAGCAAATTTAACTTTATTCCAGTAATTCCTTTCTTGGATTTTTTTTAATATTTCGAACGATAATTCGTTTTATTCCATTGGATAGCTTTGATGGTCGGCCAGGTCTTCTTTTATCCTGAATAATATGATTCTTTTTATATCGTTTAATGATACTGAAAACTTTTGAAGGACACAAGTTAACTGTTTCAGCAGTTTTTCTAATAGATTTTCCACGTTCAATATGCAAATTAATAACTAATTTTCGAATTTCAGGCGAAGTGTCTTTTCGTTTAGCATTCATGGCTGCACAGAGCTAAAAAACACAAAAATTCCAAAACAAACTGGAAAGAAATACTGCAGACGATTTTATAAATTATTGCCAATTGCTTTTTAGTAAAAATAAAACCACCAAAAATATTTTTATTGCTTATTTCAGACGATTTTTGTTGCATAGCTAATGGTGTCCCATCACTTATGTGAGCTATTTTTTGCTCCGTTCTAAACAATTGTATTTTTATTAAATTAATATTTTAATATTTTGGCAAAATGTATGTTATGTAATAATTGTTACTAAATTTAAGTATGAAACACACCCACAAAAATTTGTAAATGTTTTTTTAATTTATTTTATTACAGTTTCCTTTTGTAAAGCACAGGTGTCCCATCACTTTTGTGAGACACTGTATATCATGCTTATTCCATATTCGCCCGATCGGTTTGGCGTATTAGTTGCCAGTTTTTTAGCATTAAATTTGCCCATGATTTAGTATGTCAAGATTAAATTCGGTAATTACTTTTTTCGCAGCCTCTTTCACAAGTGTTTTTGCTTCTCATTTCTTGTAATTTTTACATATGCGTTTTATCCAGTGGACGACTGATGCCCGGGCATTGAGTCAGTTAAGTATGCCCTATTAGAACAAGATATTGCATGATATCTCCATGATGTTGCTCGATATTATAAATACTTTCCAATATCTTGAAGATATCATAGCAATGTTATTGGCATTTTGTGCTAATAGGCTGTTACGGTTTCCTGCAGGTATTGCGATTCTGTCAAAACTTGTTTAATATCAAACACCACAGTCATAAAGATTAAGTATTCATCTTTTAACCTCCAAAAAAAAGATTTAATTTATTTTTTTCTTTTATACAACACAATGTCACAATCAATTTTCACTTGACTGTTTTACCCACATAGTTAATGTGGGTCATACCATAGTTATTATCATCATAGTTAATGTGGATTAATGTATCTGAAAGTGAATAAAGAGATTTCTCGTTATGACCAATTAAGAGGTTAATCAAAGAACTTATTAATATTATAGAATATTCGTTACTTTATCGTACTTGAAATAGAGACACAATTTCGCAATCAATTTTCACTTCACTCTTTGATCCACATAGGTCTAATCCTCACTGAAAATGGATAAAGAAATTTCTCGTTATGCTCAATTAAGAGATTAATCTCAAAGAACTTATATACATTACTAGAATAATCGTTAATTTATCCAGTGAAGTAGAGAGAGATAAAAGAATTTTATTATTAAAAAGTTACATATTAAGATTTCTAGATGAACAGTAAAGCTCTTATAATTTTCAACAATTAAAATGTACTCTAGACATTGTATCGCTGACAATACAACATCCCCACTTAATCCTCATTCAGTTTGATTGCAGCATCTTCACTAAAGACCACAGCGTGAAACGTATTGTGCCTCAACCAAATTCAACCCAAACACGACGACGTCCATTACGAGGCGTGAAGTCATCGATTCAGCAAATAGTTTCTCAAACAGAAACTGTCAGAGATTCCTAACAAATTAGGAGGAACACGGAATGCGTCTCTCCGCCCCCTTGTGAATGCTAATTCAAAGAGAATGCGAGATCTGTGTCGCAGATGCATAATGGAAAGTACAAGGCTGCCATTGTATCTCGTGAGTCGTTGAATGGTGCGAGCACGGATCCGTTCCGCTTGTTCTCGAGAATGTGTGTGTGTGTGTATGTATGTGTGTGTGTGTATCTATGTATGCATACAGAAGCAGCTATAAGCATATGACAGGGAACTAGAGTTTGAATTAGAAGTATGGGTAAAAATGGGTTAAGTCGATACTTCCCAGGTTTTTACGGTTTTCACTAATCTTGCTGAAGCCAGGTTTCGCTAATGGGGCCTTATTTAAACACCAACAAATGTAGGAAACTGTAGGTGCTCAAATTTTGAGGAGAAAATGTCATAAAAAATAATTACTTGTTATTGTTGAATATGAAATACTTATTACAATTTTTTTAATTATGTTGGCATGTTCATTACATTTTGATTTTTCAAGTTAATTGAAAATCCATTTTTACAATATATTGAAAACTTTCTTTGTATTTTATTTATTAGTTTCATTTAAGTAGAAATATGCAAATCAATCATATTTTTGAGTCAAGAATTCCTTAATACTTAAAATGAATTATAGAACCTTAATTCATTTTAAGAATTATAAAAAAAAGACTGTTACTTTTTTTAATGTTCTCTGGTGATTTATTATTTAACTTCAAAGAAGAGTAAATAGAGGTTTCAAGAAGAATGTAAGTAAGAATAGTCCTAAATAAGTAAATAAAACTTCATTGTATTCATCAGTTTGAATAATATCAATGTCATGTACCGGAGTTGAAAATTCTACTTTCTAAATTCTCATCATATCGGAAAGTTTGATGCGCATTGGTATTCATTAACCACTGTTCTGAAAAATGTTTATTTTAAATACGAACTTGATGCCTTTTCTTTGAAAAAAGTCAGAAGGGAACATGATGTTTTTCAAATTTTTTTCCTTAATTTCTGAATTGATTTTCAGAATGTCTATGTCTATTTCAGTCTATGTTCATTTGAATATAAGAGAAAAAAAAAGGAGAAAAAAAAAAGCTCCTTCAAAATAAAGAATTTTTGTAACTTCTTTGTTTCCTTTGATGTCTAACTAACACTTTCTATTTCGGGATTCTTTTGTCATTTAGATTCGAATGAGAACTTATGGAATACTTGAAATATTTATATATTTCTAGTAATTTTTGTAATAAATGATAATGCTTCTGAATGTTCTAATTAAAAATATAAAAACGTGATAAACTGATTCTAATACTGCCTGCCGGCAAAGCAGAGAAAGAGTCAAACAAAAAGAATTGAATTGCATCGATTATGAGCTCTCCATTGATAGAAAATCGAACAGAAACTTAATACCGTCCCTTTCTTGGCGGATTTATTTTTATCTGATATTTCAATATAATTTCTTCCAACCAACAGCCTACTGCAATTTTAAATTTTCATTGGATATTCTGCTATCAATGACACCTGTAATGTATAGCCAAACTAGTAATAAAGATAATAAAGCAAAATGCAAGTGTGATATCAGCTGTTGTTCAAAGCAATAGTGGACTATCTGAGGTATCGACTTGTCTTTAATGTATAACTAGAAGATGTATACATCTAGACGAGCTGTTACCTTGTTTTCTGCTTCTCATTTCCGATTGTCACAGGTTAACTAACTGAAGTTCTGCTAGTAAATATCATTAAATCGGCAGAGTCCTCGAAAACTTTTAAAAATATTATTTACAATACAATTTAGATGTAAATATATAATTGTATTAGAAGTTTTATTCCTTATAATCTTCTCTATTTACAATTTTCATGAGCATTCAATTAAAAAAATTGAATTGTCTTACAGAAAAAAATGCAATGCCAAATACAAAATTAAAAAAAAAATGCGGAAGGAATCACCCTAAACTTTCAATTCGATTCTGGAAAGAAAATGTGATGAATCAATATAAAAATTATTTGTTCATGCTTAGACTTCGCACGCCGATAAACCAATTATTTTAAACATGGGGGGGGGGGGGGGGGGGACCTCGTTGAGTTGTTCAACATCTAAATAGAAATTGGGATTTGCACATTCCATAATAAAACAGGTAAAAGGGTCGGGGATATGTTCAAATTTCGCCAAGTTTACAGACGGCATCGGACGCTTGTAGATATGGATTTATCAAGCAAAACTGTAACGTAAACTTATCTCGAAGAAAAGACAGAATAGCTGCCTGGCCATTTCAATCAATTCTCTGGAAAAGAAAACGTCGATTCATCAGTTTTCGAATAATTCATGTTAAAAACAGTAGAAAAATTGTTTGTTCAATCCTTTTTTTTTACTTCAAAAGTAATTTTCTATCGTGATGAATGACGAAATTGTCAGTTTTCATCTATTATTCATTTTCACAGCGAGAAATAAACACAATTATATCCTTATCTTTCTTAATTTTAATTACTTGGTTAAAACAAACGATCCTACTCCTTTTACCTTTCCAAGAGTTTGAAACTTCTTTGTCTTTTTCCAACTATATTCGTAATAGCAACATGAAGCCACATTAATCTGATTCAATTTAACTGTCGCACCTTCTCTAAAATCACAGTGCATTTATCACAAGTACAATTCTTCTCCCAGACGCCAGCATCCATTAGAAGGCGCGAATGTCCTTGATTTTGCAAATGATTTCTTCAACAGCATCTGACAGACATACCTAACGATTAAGAAGGAATACAAAATGCGTCTCTGTTGCATCCTTGTGTGCATTTATATGAATGAAACCTGCAAACAGAATGCGAGATTCTTGTCTTGGATACTTAATGGACATGGAAGCCATTGTATGTGTGCATTGTTAAAGGAAGTGTGCATGGTTCCGCGTCCTAGTTTCGTAGTATGCATGTGTATCTATTTCTGAATAATGACAGGAAAGCAGCTTTAATGTTTATGATGGACGGGAATTGTTTGAAGTGGAAAGATGGTGCTGCTGTGAAATTTTAATGACGAAAAGAGCTCATGGTGTATATTGTTTTCATTTTTTGAATGATTTCGTCAGCTTTAATCGGATAACACTCTTTATAATGTTTTAGCCCACTTTATTTTGACTGTTTTTATTACGTAAGATCTAATTACAGTAGAATTCTAATTATGCATACTCTAGATTGTCGGATAGCTCTGAAAGGGAAAAAAAGTCCCTGGAAAATTCGTCCCAAGGAAAAACATTAACGATACCATTGCAACTGATTTTGATAGATGTATTCAAGTATTGATTTAGTTCGCTTTATTTTGACTTGTTTTATTGAGTAAAATGTAATTATTGTAGACTCAATTAAATAATGGCCTGGTTAACGGATACTCAGAAAGAGAAAAAAGTAACCGAAAAATCATCCCAAGGAAAAAAAGTTGCAAAAGTTGCACCAATGCAACTGATTTTGATTAATATATACACGTACTGATATTTTAACGTAATATGGAAGTATAATAAATCTGTACAATATTGATTTTTATTCATTAACTTAATAAGTTAATTTAATAAGTAAATTTCATTTTTTTCGCAAATAAATCTTTTTTTTTCATTAATTATCTGTCACCCCCAAATTTGATTATCTAATTCGTGTGTGTGGTTCCAATTATTCCTGATAATTATAAGTTCTAGTGTAAATAAAAAAAATATCAATGTGTGATAAACTATACTGAATGAATTCAGAATTCAAGATATGTCTCTTTGATTGCTCGATTACTAATCAACATGATAGCTACAAAAGTTCCGAGACACAGTTTTGCGATATTAAGTTCATTAATATTTTTGACCAAATAAGTGAAGACCTTAACCGCCTGGCGATCTGTACTTATGCAATTTGGTACGTAGTTTTTGTATTTAAAGCGTATTTTTCTCAAATTTTGAATAAAATTTGTTCAAGTGTTAACTATCTGTCAATATACACACATTTAAAAGCAATAACTCAAAAAAATATTTTTGCCTGAAAAAATTGAACTTTAGTACACAGTTTTAAAATTAAATGTACATATTTTAATGAATTTCAAATAAAATCTATCTAAAGGTTAACTGTCTGTCGGTCTGTATATTTTCACGCATGTCAACGAGATAACTCAAAATTGTAAGAACTTAGATAAATGAAAATTAATATGCGATTATGTTATTACAATTATAATTTTGTGTCGAATTTTGGTATCATTTGGTCGGAAAAAAAGTAATTTAAAACGCATCTTTTGCCTTTCTCATTATATTACATAGCAAAAAAAAAAAAAAAAAAAAAATCTGAAATGTCTAAAAATAAAAATATGAATATTCATGGCGTTGACGACTTTATCCAAAGTCCATAATTTTGTGAGAAGAGAGGGGAACCTTTATTAAATAGTATGTGAGGCTGTTTAGGGAAGACTATTCTCACTGGGGTCTAAGAGCATTATGTGATCATAACCAACACTTGTTCTGAACATGACAGTCCTTTATGAGCACTGACGCCGTTCATTTGGTAAACGACTCCCTTGATAGAATCTGTCATATTCATAGAATTTAGGAAAACACTGAATGAGATTTTCCTTTTAGTTTGATATTGATGATGGAAGTTATGAGTTTTACGAATTTTATATATGATCTTCATATACTTCCATTTTGTCCCTTTTAGATACTTTAAGATGATATCTTTAATAAGATAATGAAAATATAAATTTCAAATGTGTAATTGAAAAATATGAGTGAGTTAATTGAAATGCGCAATTTTTCCTTATGAAATCTGTCAGAGGTCTTCTGTATATTTTTGAACATCAGCGTTAAAAATTCTCAGGAAATTTGAGGAATATAATTGAGAAAATAAATAAATATTTTATATAATTATCATTATATATAATATAATTATTAATATTATATAATTATTTATAATATATATAGTATGATTATGTTATATTTAATTATTTAAATAGTATAATTGTATATAAGATGTATGGTTTAATATTTAATTTGGAACATCAAATATTAAATCTTCATTAAAGAACAATTTTAGAAAATAATTATAAAAGTCAAATTTCTTGAATAAATCATGTGGGCGTAAGAAGGATTTTGGTATCCCAGCTGAGTAATAAATTAAAATGTGTGTGTATGTTTGTTGGCGTTCTTCAAGGTAGATCAATTGACTAGTGTTGCCATATTTGGCGAAATATTCTTTGGATGATAGAGATATGCACCAAAGAGATATATTTTTCAAATTTTAACTAATTAAAAATTAAACAACTCTTGAACGATAATTTTTGAAATTACGATTTTAGAAAAAATAGTTTCTCTCCATTTTACAATCATTTTAATAATAGCAACGAAATAAGTAGGGATTTTTCTAAATTTGTACAATTATTTAAATGTATTTTTTGTATAATTCCAAACAATGTCTTGCAATGTATTTCGAACAGTTTTCATTATTTCCTCAAATATTAAATCATATGAGTTTCCTCCATTGATGAAAAAAGAAGAAAAAATTTGTTTATTAACTGCTCAACGTACATAGACTCAGAAAGTGACATTCCATTGCTACAAAAGGCAATATGAACAAAGAGTATTCGTACATTTGAATTTTTAATAGCATTATGATATTCACTGCACATTACTCCATGAAGTAGGCTTATGTTAAAAATTGACTGAATAGGTGTAAGATTATTAAAATAATAAATCTTAAAATCTATTACAGTATGATACTTAACAATACTTTATTGAATCTTATCCATTAAGAACTATAAAGAATTTAAATGAAAAAAGGAATTCTAATGATATTCTAAAACCGTACGAAATATTTCTTTGTTATATTTTATAATAGATGCGGCATTTTAAATATTGAGCCGACAAGCTTAACGATTTTGGGGGAAAATATATTTAATTGATTTTTAGGAAATTAAAAGCGATAAAGCTAATCAAACATATTTAAATATTTCAACAAATCAGAAATAATAGTCTTCAAACCGATAAATAAATATAATGGTATTTTAAAATCTAATAACATTTAATATACACTCTAACTTTAAAAACCACATCATATTAATTACAGTTGCTACTGAAACCGATAAAAGTTAGATTAAATTATCGAAACACTTGCTTTTCTCAGCTTAATAATAAAATGCAACCATTCCTAATCCTTATTCTTCAATTTATATTGAGTACTTATCCAAATGAACTAATAAATAGGAAATTATTTCCTAAAGGATTAGTACATTTCCGAATCGTGCAGATCCCATGATCCTTTCAGTAAGTTTTCTTCAACTGATTTGCTTCCTATTTCTTTTCTTTTCCTTTTTTTTCCCACAAAATTCATTACATAAAACTTGATTCATGGTACATAAAAATAAATAAGTGAAGGGGGCGGTTTGAGCGCTGCCATAGGTAGTGTCTGCTTAAGGCATTTTCAGAAAATAAACGTAAATTCCAACGTTTGTGTCGTTCTTAAATACCTCCCCAAATGCGTCGCTTTTATGAGTCGTAAAAACTTTTACAGCTTGTCGGGAATAAGATTAGATTCGTAAAATCATCCCCATCGGACTGTCATCTTCCCTCGATTTGTAATCCTTTTATTTGAAGATTGGAAAAAGTCCATTCTCTGTTAGATTCTTGATAAATAGGTTTTCTAATACTGTTGAAGCTATTATCATTAAAATCATTAAGCTCATGCCGTCCAATTTGATAATCTTTTAGATTATGATTACAGTTTTTCTAGAGTTCAATAATTTTTACTTACCGACATATCAATGATATTTCTAATTCCACTTGTTTTTGGGGAAATTTTAGTGTTATTTTTTTGGAATGCTTCCTTTCAAATTTTGAATATATTGTGACACCTTTACAAAGTCAAATAAGAAGAGAATTTAGATTGAAAACTGGTATTTTTTATTAAATTTACTCACCATAAACATGGTGATTCGTAATTTTTCAGAAAGAGTGTCAAGCAAAGAAAGAAAACGTAAAGGCTTGGAAGAAACACGTGGGAATATATGACTGAAAGCACTACTTTGATGTTCTAGAAGGCACAGTTAAATAAGGAATCCACAATGCAAAAAAGAAAGATAACTCTTTATATCGTGGTATTTTTCACGAGGTCAGTAAGTGCACATTTTCAATTTCACATCAACTGCTCAAAACTATTTCATAAGTACTGCGTGCACACATGTTATGCACGCTCATGCACGTCATAAGGCATCTCGCGTACCTTAGCAGATATAAATAAGTATATTTTCGATTATGCCCGTATTGCAGCATTCGTAAACGCTGATTTGCTCCTTACAATGGGATCTTCAAAAGAATTGCACTGAAATCTAACTATTAGCTCTACTATTAGCTCATTTAGTTGCTATATCTGATCAAAATTTCTTGCACGATTTGTTTTTTCATTATTTGCCTCCAATAACAGTTTGTACTTTGTATAATTCTGGATCTTCTACATTTTTTGAGGAGATACATTATGGACTAAATAATTAATACTTTAATAAAAATTGTCATCCTTGTCAGACATTCCAGCACCCATGTACCCATTATGCTAACTCAAGTACTTGAATCACATTTATCACATTTTCTTCTTACAGGTACTCCTGATTTATTATAAGTTCCCTTTTTATAATTTTTAAAGAAGTTTGCATTACGAGGTTGAATGAGGTGCGTACATTATGAGTAACGAAAATCTCATAATTGTGTTTCAAAACGAGGATGTTGATGAATTGTGGAAATGATTCAATGATATTGGAAAGAGCCTCCATATGTCTTTTTCAAGTCAATTGTAGATAAGAATTCTCCTTTGCTTTTGTATCTCCATTATGGTCAAACAGTTACGTCTTTAACAATAAATCTAGCTAGAGCACATCGTTATATGAAAATTAAAGGTAAGAATCCAGTATATCCCCTCAAAACTGATTAAATATTAACTCAAAACAGATTTAAAATGATTAAAGCTAATTTATATAAAATTGAATACATTTTCTTTCAAAACTAGAGTTAATAAAAAAAGTTTTACTGATTTTAAAAGCAGCATATTTCAAATTGTTAACTTTCAAGTTTTATGTGATACTGAGAATAGATTAGTAAAATTATGTGATATAACAGGATTCTCAGTCCCTTATATGTGGGGGGAGGCATTGGAATTAAATATTTTTCTACCCAATAATTAGAATTTATATTAATCTTCCATATGATTTCAAACACTTATGATTCAGTAGTGTTTATAATTATACCAATCTAAGTTGAAAATGTGTCTGTATGAAGTTACTCATCTTAAGCGTATTGCTGATCCAGAAGATTACACCACTGTAGAAAATGAGTTAAATAGTTAATACCAAGACTCCTAACCAAAAAACATTACTGAAACCAAAAACAGATACTGAACGGTATGAAACAGATGCTTAAATATTGTATAAAATGGTGAATATTTTATACAAGAGCTACAGTTACAGTTTTCATCAAGTTTTGTATTAACGGAATTGGACACCAAAAGGTGTCATAGTGTTTGAATGGTGCAAGTCACCATAGAATTTCTGGTTCACCATTTGTACTGGTAATAAGAAAATGGCGGATTTATTACGTTGTTTTTCATGAAGTCACTTAGATTGTCTATATGTGACATTTTCACGCATATCACATCTGATTAATATAAATGATCTGTAAAGATACTTTTCTGTACTTCGAAATATGGTTCTGTACTTTTCTGTACTTCGAGAAGGTTCCGGCACGATGGTTGGTTCTCGCTACCCAGAAAGGTACACGAAAAGGTGGGGGTCTGGCTCTTCTCATCGATTATGGGACATACTTCCTTAGGGAAGGGTTGCACCGTGGCCGGTGATGGCCCTTAGGACTCAACAACAGTTCCTGTGAGAGTTGCTGTTGTGGCGGCCCAGTTATTCATTATTATTTATCCGTTTGCCTACGGGCTATTCCGTTGCCTACGGGCAACCTGAACTTCCATTTCTGATCAAATCTAAAATTAATCCTGTTTTGCATGTATTCACAATAAGTATTTTCGATGCCTCAAATGTGTATGTACAAATAAAAACAAAGAGATATATTGCAAAATTAATATAAAAATTGTTTGCAATATTAAAAAAATATTGTAGAAATGTTTATAAATTAAAAGCTTCATAACGAGATAGTTCTATTTTTAAATCCGCGTAATTAAAAGAAATCCCCCCCAAACCATCTTTTAACAATGTTTTCGTAGCTAATTTGTACATTCTTATATAGAGTCAGGATATTTTCAATATGTATCAATATATTCAATAATTCAATATATTTTTGACATTGTTTTAAACTTTTTAATCCGTTTGATCCTGTACTTACCACGGATAAGATCTGGCGGGAAAAATTGCTGCATTATCAAAAATTGTGTAATTTAAGAAAAATATTCAGCTTTGTTTTAATAATCACATTTATAATAATTACGTTCTTACTTTTACATTATCTATAGAGAAATGATTTCAGAAATGAAAATGGTACTAAGAATTAAAAATTTCTAAACTTAAATTTAAAAATAAAATACCGTATTTGTGTTTGTTGTAAGAATCCTGTTTTTAGAGCCGGAAAGACTGCCCGGAAAAGGCATATTGAAAGTTAGTCACTTGAGGATAAGAAATGGAAATCTCTACTGATAATAAAGATGAGTGTGTGCTTATGCTTGCTCTCTGCAGGCTATATCGTTTGCACTAGAAGTACAAACTTAATACATATGTACAAGACGATTACAATTAAAATTAGGATTTAAAAAATCGATCATTTTAAAACTACTGGTCAGAATGCCTTGACATTTCAGCAGAACAACCATGAGGCAATGGTATCTTGTTTGGAAAAGGAAAAAAAAAGTTCCAAAAGGCGCCGATAGATGGCGCTTCAGGGGAAAGACCAAAAATGGATTCGTTAAATAAAGGAATATTGTTAGACAAAAGGAAACAATAGAGTTCAGGAGTTTATTAAAAATTTATCAGCGATAAGACAAGAATACATGTTTATAGCGACAACAGTGATAATGAAAAAAAAAATCTTCATGGAAGAAACACCTTACTGATGGGTGGCTAAGGCATAAGTTGTTCGATATGACCTCCATCTGGTTCCACTACAAAGCGCAAAACAGCATGCTCTACTACATATTTGAAGGTATCTGTACTGAATACAATGGATGTGATGTGTATGCTTGCCTTCAAGTCTGCTAGATTCTCAATCCGTCCGCTGTAAACAACATTTTTCAGATGCCCCCAAATCCAGAAATCACAAGTGTTTAAGTCGGGGGAATGTGGCGCCATCTAGCTTGAATATTATGAGATCCACACACTGACGCTGCTGAAGTGTCGAAAGGACATGGTTACGCAAAAGTGCTTCATACCGCTTGCCAGTAACGATGCAGGTAACGGGACCCACAGTTGTGATCAACTCGAAGAAAAATGGACCGATGATAAACGCTGCCGTTATTAATGGCCGTAGCTGGAACGGATTAGTATCCAGTAATTTTGTGTATTTACAGAACCGTGCAAATTGAGGTGGGCTTCGTCTGACCACATAATGTTCCCTGGACAACCGTTGTCCACTTCGATCCAGGAAAGAAATCGTAGTTCAAAAGATTCACGGGCTTCCAGGTCAGCAGGTAGCTACTGCTGCACATGAGTTATCTTGAACGGATATCATGGAAGATGTTCCTTAGCACTTTACGCACCGTGCTGATCGGCATATCCAGCATTCGGCCAACTCCCCGTGAATTGCTGATTCCAGCATCACTGTAAGTCTGTTCTAGTGATGCTGTAGCCACATCTTCCACTGCCGCAATCGAGACTGGTTTCCTTCCTCTACCCCATTTCACATAAAATGAAACGGCATCTTCGAATTTAGCAATCATTTTTCGCATTTGTGGTGATTGGGCCCAATTTTATGGATTTTAATGTCCGAAATTTTCTGATAACTGTAAATGAGCACTTATCATTCTTATAAAAAAGCGTCAGAGCAGAGCGCGATCCTCCATAGTCAGGAGTCGTGATGAAGCATTCGGGCGAAGAGTTGTTGCTCTGCAGTTTTATGGCAGCTATGTCTGCGGTCGCATGTGATATACAGGGTGCTGCCGAATTCGACCGACAAATTCAGAAGGGTGATAGGAGGCATCAAGAGGATAAATAATCACCATACAACACGGGGTCCCAAACGACATTTAGGGGGTAAAAATCGCAAAAATATAAGAAGTCGGCAAACTTTTCGAAACTGTAAAAAATAAAAAGAGGTGTTTCAACTATGAATTTTTTTAAAGTGAAAGCACATTCTTAAAGGTTATTTTTCATGTAAGTAACATGCCGATTTGATGAACCAGGCAGTCGTATATTATTGAAAACGAAAAAGTAGTTTTTGCAAATATATTAAAACTTTAAGAAAAATAAAAGCTTGCAAATATAAGGAATTTTATACTCATTAAATTTGATACAAGTCTGTAGTGCGAAAACTGAGGAGGTTTTAAGATAATCAAGAAAAACTAAAATGATTGCCAGGAAACATCATTGCAACATCGGTACCGATGTTTACAGAGGCTGTTGCCAAATTCGAAAGGTAAATTTAGAAAAGTGATAGTAGACATTAAGGAGATGAAAATTTTCAAAAAACATAGGGTCGCAGGAGATGTTTAATCTGTGAAAATCACAAAAACATACATCGAAGAGACAATTAGTCTGGCGAAGAGAACGGCCCTAAGAATGCAAGGATTTTGAAAAAGGTAGCCGAGAAGAAGAAGCTTTCTCGTATGTAAATTTTCCATGCGTTCGACGAATATAAAAGCAGCGATCATTGCAGAATTGATGGTTCGAGGAATATAAAAACAGCTTGTATTCATTAAAGAGCAGTGAAGAATTGATTGTCGATAAGTTTCATTCGCAAACAACTTGTCAGATTTCACGAATGACGAATATACGGATATGCATTTAATTTACGACCGAACGGATGTTAATGGACCGCAAGCACAAAGAATATACCAATAGCAATTTCCAAGTAGGCGTTGTCCACACCACAGCACCTTTGCAAATATTAAAAGACTGTTGCTGGAGACAGGATCCTTCAAAATAACGAGGCCAAGTGCAAGGCCCGAACGCCTCAGTGGCGCAAAGTACCTTGTTTTCTTGCATCACGTCCTTCCAGATTTACTGCAGGAAATACCAGCCATTGCACGCCAGAAGATGTGGTGATTGCATGTTGGTGCACCAACTCAGTTTTTGAATTCTGTGCGTAACTACCTAGATTATACATATTCTGGGACGTTGATAGAACGTGGCGGACCTGTTGATTGGCCTCCACGTTCCCCAGACTGCAATCCCTTGGATTTCTTCTACTGGGGCCATATGAAATCTCTTGTTTATCAGACATCTTTGGACACATTGAAAGATCTCGTAGCACGGATCGTCGTAGCTGCTGGAGAATTCGTGAGCTCATTTGGTTTGTTTACGCGCGTCTGGCGGTCTTTTAAACGTCGGTGTCGGTTGTGTAATGACCTTCGCGGCAGCAACACTGAGCAATTTTTATAAAAGTTTCCCATCGTCTCCTTTCTTATGTTAAAATGTTTGTGCTGTAAATGTATGTTGTATTTGTATTCCAGCAAATAAATTTAACCGTCGTTTCCGACTTTATATTTCTTTGAAAATTCTTATCTCCTTGATGCATACTGTTACTCCGCAGAATTTTTCTATAGAATTTTGCAATACCTTCTGTAAACATTGGTGCCGATGCTGAAGTGATGTTTCCTAACAAACATTTTAGTTTTCCTTGAATATCTTAAAACCTCCTCAGTTTGCACACTACAGACTAATACAAATTATAGAGTATAAAATTGCTTTTATTTTTCTTAAAGTTTCAATATTTTTGCAGATAAGGGTTCTAAACTACTTTTTCATTTTCAATAATATACGACCCCCTGGTTTATTAAATCAACATGTTACATAAAAAAATTGTCTTTAAGAATGTGCTTTCACTTAAAAAAAAATCCGTATTTGAATATCATTATCTATTTTTTTTTATTAATTTTTTACAGCTTCCTAAAGTTTGCCGACTCCCTATATTTTTGCGATTCTCACCCCTAAACGTCGTTTGGGACCCCATGTTATATGGTGATTCCTTATCCTCTTTATGCTTACTATCACGCCTCTGAATTTGTTGGTCGAATTCGGCAACACCCTGTATAAGTAATTCGCATAACTCCAGACAGTGTGAACCCTGACAGCGCCATCTATGGGCATATTTTAGATTTTTTTTTCCTTCGCCAAACAAAATTCCATTGCATCACGACTGTTCTGCTAAAATATGAAGTCCTTCTGACCAGTAATTTTAAAATTATCAATTTTTGAAATCTTAACTTTAATTATAATCACCCTATATTTTGAATAGTGAAAATATGCATCTCGTATGAATTTTTTTAAATGTAAATTAATTAAAAATTAAACACATTTTTCTTTTTATTTTCCGCGGTAACTTCCGATAATATCACAGAAAAAGCTAGTTTTATAACAACTTAAAATTCAAAAACTTTTCTTTTTCATGAAACCAATTCTTTCTGTATAATTATCCTCTTATTTTTAAATAATTCTTTTAAAAACATTTTAAGTGTATTTTAAAACAGTATATTTCATTGTTTAAATGAAACTTATATCGTTTACAGTATTACTATTAATATTTTATACTGGCGTTTTGTCAATTATTGATGAAGACTATATAAAGTCACGACTTCATTTTTCATATTGCTCTGGTTTCTGTTTAAAATATGATTTTAATATTCTTGTTGAACTTAAAATAGTTTAACTTCAAAAATAAGCAGATATTAATCTTTTAAGTGAATCTATTTATCATATACTGTTATTCTTTGATGCAATGTAAATAGATGCATAAAAAATATTATCCTAAAAAACTAAGCAATGCATGACTGTGCACACCTAAGATTTTGTATAGTATGACTTTGGACACATAGGACTTTTATGGTAATTCCAGTTGATATAATGGAACGGTACCTACTGTAAAATTGTCATAAAGAGCACGAAGAACAAAAAGCCCATCAGACAAATCTATATAATCAGTGAAACCTTGGGCCTGAAATATAAAAAAACTATGCAATGTCTGATTATGAATAGTGAAATGATACATATTAGGGTGTCCCAAAAGTATCTTTCTCATTGTGCTATGAATGACATTATATGGCTCTACTTGTGCAAACATGCAGGCTTATCTATTAGCTGTCTATTTTTCAGTCGTACCAGAGCTATACTACACCCCAAAAAAGTTCTTTAGTCCAATTGGTGTGATTGGAAAGGCGTAATTTTCTGCGAGCTTTCTTCTTAAGTCGAAACAATAAATTCTACGAAATATTGTCAACTGGATCAACTGAAACCTGCTATAACATAAAAACGGCCAGAATTAATAAACCCACGAGACATTGTTTTTCATCAGGACAACGCGACACCACATATTGCATCAGTCGTAAGAGAGAAACTCTTACAGTTTGATTGGGATGTTTTACCGCATCCTGCATACTCTCCAGATCTCTCTCCATCTCATTATTATTTCTTTCTGTCCTTAAAAAATTCTCTTTGCCATAAGCGTTTTAAATCCATCAGCGAAATAAAAGCGCACTTCGAGGATTATTTCATGTTCAAAACGAAACAATTTTGGAAAGAAGGCATAATGAGGCTTCTTGAGACATGGAAGAAGGTAATACAACAAAAGGGTTCTTATATAACAAAATAAATAATATCTTAATCAGTAAATACTGGATATTCATTTCATATTAGAAATAGAAAAGAAACTTATGGGACACCCTAATATAATTGAGATTTATACAGTAATGATATCTGATACATTGATATGGCACCATGCAAGCGTTATGTATGCAATATATTAAGAAATACAATTTTCGAAGCTACAGAGGATTTAAGCTGTTATTTCATTATGCTCCGACTATTTTATTTCTGTGTTTTGACATATGAAAAGCCCAAGTAGACTTGCTACAAGTATTGATAAAAAGATTAGTCACCAATTATATTATTTTAAAAAGGATTAATATATTTCAACAGAATTTAATATTAACATTCAATCAAGATTTAGTGTAATAAACTTTTATATCTGAAAGAGACTTAGAATAAAAAATTCTTAGTTACGAAGTGGAGATGTCATATTAATTTCTGATATAATATCAGTGATTCACGACTTTTAATTCAAACATTTATATTGCAGATTTTTTCCTAACATGAAGAAACTCCTCGACGAATTCATCGTTCTGATGATTTCACATCTTTTCGCATTCCCTTTTTTACTGCATTTATCAGAAGGCTTCTCTGACATAAACGTTGTCTCCTACACTTGGAAGACAAGTAAGTATCGCTCCACAAGTTTCCTAAGAAAAAGCCAGCTTAACTCTTTTTCGTTCCCCCAAGGAATCTTTATGTTCTTTAAAATATTCCACTTTAATTCAAGCAGAACATAAAGTGGAGAATCGAACGTTTTGAAAATATTTGTTTAAAGAATAGATTGGGAAAGATTATTTTGTCTTTTTTTAATCTTTCATGTTTCTGTTTTAATAGGTAACCAAATTTCTTCTGCTTTTTAATATATTTTGAAATTATCGTGGAAACTAAAAGGAAACGAAAAGGAATTCTTTTTAAAATAGGAAACAAATATTAATATTTTTTTACTGTTTGAAGTTTTTTGGAATGGCATTTTTATTATAACTTATTTTTTCTCTGTTGCCGACATTAAAAATATATTTTAAATAACGATTCTTGAGAAAAAAAAGATTATTATTAAAGTTTTTTTTTAAAGAATTATCTTTTGTTTCTAGTTGCAGTATTATCCATTTCTTAGCGTTATTCTTATTTTTTCACTTCTGCTCCAAATATCGGTACTCTGTCTGTGCAAAGTTGAATTTATCTTTAGGATTTAACTCCCTTGATTTACGTAATTTCCTAAGTAAATTACACAGTCTATTAGACACATTTTTTTATTATTTTAATTTTTATAATGATATATAAAGCATCTATTAAAGCATTTCTAAATGATTTTTTGCAATTTTAATTATTTAATCTTTTTACTTAGTTGCAAATTTTAATTTAAAAACTCGGAAATTAATTGTACGTCATTGAATGTAAAGTGTAAACAAGAACCAGCGTTGCCTGTGTTGCGTTAGATATATGCTTAAATATAGTATTCGTAAGATATGATTAAAAGAAGCCACAGACAATGAGAAATTTAAGAAAGCTTCAAACTGAAAGCAAAATTTTCAAAAGTTTACATGTTGTCAATAAAAATTAATATTTGCGTGGTTTTAGTTAAAAATATGAAAAATAAACTTTATTCTTCACTATCTACTACCCGAAAATAGCTGTCTGCCACATTTATCAGTTTATTAAGTCCAATTAAGTTTATGTTCAAGGTTTTTCTGTAGAACATTACACATACAGACAATACGCAGAAAGTTTGCCATTCTGAAAGCATTATCATTTTAGAAAATTAATTAATTAATTTTGTTTTATAGAACCTTGGAGCTCTTGCTTCAGCAGAGTGAGGTGTGGCGAAGGTTACCGGCAACGGAAGATCGTATGCCAGGACTCCTTTAACTTTATGGTGGAAGAGTCGAACTGCGACGAATCCAAAAAACCACCCATCATCGACCAGTGCTTCAGGGTGTGCGACAAACACAAGGACATGCTCAGGTCTGATTTCTCTTATTATTGGTATCCATTGATGTTAATTAAATGTTGATGACACTGGTCTAAAATTATGGAATTTATAATGATAAACTGATTAGAAAATTCATGTAAAATAACTTCAATTGTATAATAGCTTGTTGATGGAAATAAATCTATGCGGCTAATTGTAACTAAACTCGGTATGGATATTGTTTCAACAATGGTATTTTAATTTACCCTCCCCCAAACACCTTTTCCCCCCGGGGGACTCAAAGATGGGGATGAGAAACTTTCAGCATGGTGGTTGCTCGCCGCCCACATAGGTGCAGAAATGATGTGGGGATGGCTACCCCCTACCGTTGACGGTACAATGGCAAATGGTTACAACCTCATTGGGATAACTATTTGCCATTGTCATATTGCGGTCATGTGATGTTCCTGACATAGACGTGCAATAGTTGGTTTCGTGTGAACTCTGCTTTAGGATTCAACAGTACTTTTTCCAATGTTATAATGGTATTTCGTCATTCAGTATTTTTTCCCAGGCATTTTCATGGCGTAACGAAATAGAAAATTGTTCTTAATTTCATCTTTTCCCCCAAAAAGCAAAATTTCTAAGAGCTGCAATATGACTGTGTACACGCACGTATTTGGCAGAGTTACTTTTTCCATAAAATAACAGAGACTACAATTTCCTTTACAAATACCTTTCTTATGTGGTTGATACTTGTAATTCCGTGAGTATCAACCAACCAAAACCCTCTCAAATAAATATTCCAAATATTTATTTTTCGTGTTCTATCGGAAAATTCAGATATTTTCAATATTACGGTTGATAACTCAAATTTAATGTTGAAGTAAACAATATTCGGTGCTATCCTTCGCGATATTTCACAGTGTACAATTTGTTCAAGTTGCCTTTGTAAACCACAATTTTTAGATGGATTCTGTCAAATTTGGAAAACACTACGGGGATGTTTCTGCAGACAGACCTACGTCGCATTTTAAAGCAGCCTAAATGAATGGCATTTCAAAACATTCCTAATTTTTTTTTAAATATATCACTCTTTTGAAAAGTTAATATCACCACCATAACTGAGAACAAATATTATCATTTTGTTCGATATTCTACTATTTTTCTAAGACATCTTATATGTCCAACGTCTCGAGTTTCAATTCTTTTCAAAGTCTCTAAATAGAAGTTGCGATTGTCAACTAATTAAATTTGCCAACAATTTTGCATGATTAGTACATTTCTTTCAATTCATGATGACTGGATGATAGACTACATGACACATATTTGCATAGGAAAGCATTTGAGTTTTTCTGTATTGAATACATTTGCATTTCTGAAATAAGTATTTGTATCGAAATTTCTGATTAATTTGATCTATATTTAAAAATAAGCACATCTCTGCTAATTTTATATACATGGGCATGAAGCTTCATGGTTAATGTAAAACGAGTGTTTTAATGATTAAATTTTTTATACTATGGGTACTACATTGATTTTTTAAAATTATTTTTGCTCTCCACAGGAGCCAAAGTATGTTCGTTCTCGGATTCGAAAACCATTCGCACTTTTACGCATGCGTCAGGATGTATTTATTTAATCAAAGTAGGGGTGAGAGGAGATATGAAGAGAGGAGATGTTTACATTGAACAATAAAGTGAACTCGAATTTTTCGTTGACTTGGGACGCGTAAAATCTACGAACTTGTCGGGAAAAGATAATTCACAGTGAAATACTTTCGAACAACTGTTATCTACTGAAAGCGGCAGCTTAAATATTCAATTATGATGAATAAATAGACGATTTCTATTCTTAAAATTTAGTAGCTCACATTTTTACAAAATACCAATAATCTTTATGTTAAAACATTTCTTTCTTTGATAACATTTCAAGATTAACAACGGTAGATGCGGCTACGTTTAGCGATATTATATAAAATATTCTTCGTGCTATTCCTGAAAACTTTGTTTGTCACTAGAACTAAACATACAGGCAATCAATATGCAATTTCGGGTTCAAATAAAATAGAACGATCATTAATGACACGACACTAACACACGTATAGAAAAAAAATGAACAAAAAACTATTTAATGAGATGGAAATCAAGGTCAAACAATGACGAAGAATTCTGGAAGGCGCTCTTCTTTCTCGTCTCATCCCCTAGCGGGGCAGAATCGAAAAGTGGTAGTCTCGGGACATTGAACCGAACATTATCTTCAATTTTCCACCTTTATTTATTGAAATTTTGCAAATGGAAGTGTATATATCTAAGTACACTATTTAAGAAAATTAATATCTGTTTACTTTTTTAGGGACCCCCTGTATATCACTAGTCTTATTTCTTTTATGACCTATTTTAATTTAAATATTTTATGCTACTGTCAATATCGACGCTTTCAAAAAAGAACTTAATATCCTCAAAGAAGAAATAAAAAGGCCGTATTTGCTAAATGGTTAGAATGGATGCGTTTATATGTTAAAAGTGAATAAAATGAATGAGAAATTGAGTAGAGCTGTAGCTATTCTGATAACAAAATCGAAAAATTGTCAGAAAATTACTCGACAAATAAGGCTTGAGGATAAACCTATATTAACAAATTTCTTTTTCTTATCTTAACACTTCTCAGTCCATTTGTAAACCATGATAAATACCTTATTACAGAAATTATTGCAAACAAGAACAAAAGAGAAACACAAAATGTTTGGTTTTAAACGAACATAATTATTTTGATGTGATTTAAAATCAATCGGATGATTTGGCACATATTTTAAATCTATAAAATGGATCAATACAAAATTATTTAAATGTAAAAATCTTATCATTGTTTTAACAAACAATTTAATGCATCTTACAAAGATTACTTTAAAGAGATAAACAATTATTCTGAATAAATTTTACTTTTGAATGTTTGGTTTATCGCTGAAATCGTTGTTTGAGAAACATGTTACTGACGAAAAACCTGAATTGCATGTAATTCATATAAAATTTATCAAAACCGTTTTTTAAAGCACACTTTTATTAGCATTGTACGAAGTACTAATTTTAAATTTGAATTATTTTCTACTTTTTAGATTTTAAATCATGATTTATTATTAATAAATATTATATAATATTGAAATAATTCTCCCCAAATTCACTACTTGGCGCTACGAGTATCGAAACAAAATTTATTTAACTTAATAAGCGTTAAGCGTTAATAAATATTGAAATAGTGTATATTCTTCGAAAATGCATATATGAAAATAATCTATTACAACACACCAATCTACCACACATAAATTCCATCATGTCAGAAATTATGTGAAAAATTGATAGCAAAATTCTATTTTTACAAGCATGAAACAAATAAAAACTAATAAGTGTTAAGATATTTCATTTTTGACTGTGACATTTCACTTGTAACTGAATATTGATTGTTTTTTAGGTGGCGCATTGGCGCTTGGTCTTCATGTATGCCCACAGTCTCTATGCCGACAACGTCCTGCATAGGGACGTCCATAGCAGGGGTAGCTCATAGAAAAGTTAGTTGTGCTTTTGGATCCACCCAGAAGACAGTGGACAATTCGGCTTGCGAGCACTTTTGGGACAAGCCTGAGTCAGAAATGGCATGTTCTTTAGACTGTCCACAGAACTGCATTGTGGCCAAAAGAAATATTTCCTGCGCATCTTCAAACTGTCCAGCTAGTACTAGTTTGAACAAAGAGGTTAGTAGGATTCATATATCTTTTTCTTTAATACGTACCCAATTACGATGATAATAAATTATCTACAGAAACAATTTCCGTTTCAGGTAAAATCAGCTATTCAAAAATGTTGGCCGCTTTGAATGATTTCGTTTTTGGAAAACAAAATATGTATTTTAACACTAGAACTCTGGGATTTCGATTACCCTTAAACGTCCGCTGGTGTCGTTTCGACACCGCGATATAAATTACATAAAATATTGTAATAACTGTAATTGTAAGTATATAAAATAATTGTAATAATTTTTTTCGGTATTTTTTATGAAATAATTGTAAAATAATTGCAGAACCACTTTTCAATAGGGTTTAGTTTTAAGACTTTTTAATATTATTTCATGTAATTATCATATATTATGACCCTTTATATCATAAGAAAACTGTAACAAAACAAATTATTTAATCTTGTGCAACGAAATAAAACAATAATATTCATAAATATTAGTATAATAAGCAAAATCGTAATTCTTGTGAGAATGCAATTTTTTTAACCATTATTTTTCGTTATAATGTTTTGTACATATCTCATTTGCAATGGATACAGTGATATTCAATTTTTCTTTTATTATATCCATGCGCTATTTTCAAGCAAGAGACATACATTTTTTAGTTGCATTTCCATCACACTCTTTAATTTTGCACTTCTTGCCTTTTAGCGAATTTGTAATTCCTTTAAATTCAGTATTTATTACTGGAATATTATCAATCTCTTCTGCATTTTCTTCAGATTCTTCGCAGTCACTTTCACGCAATCTTATGTCTTCATCGGAATCTAAATTGCAACAAGACAGCTCACCACCATTCTCAGAAAGCTCTCGCAACAACTTAACAATTCATCAGAACCTTTTCTACAAGCCATGATTCCAGAGTGTCTACTCTGCACAAAGTTCGAAAATCTAATGTTTTTTATATGAGCAGATAAGTAAATGCTAGGTATAAAACGAAACACTTAGACAGAACAATTGTAGTATAATTGATTCATTTCCGCTGTGAACCCAATAACACTGCATTGAAGGTCAAACAAGAGTGCGATAATTCTTTGGGAAGTTTGTTTTACTTAGTAAACTATCGTTTGTTGAACGACAGCTATTTATAATGATAAATTGCCTTAATGTCGCAACGACACCAGCGGACGTTCTAGGTATATTTAGTTGTAAAATCTCGCCTAATTAACCTAGAACCACAGAACTATTTTTTGTGTGAAATCACCATGGAAAATGATAATAAGTCACGAAAAATTTTCAAATTCCCTGCAAAAATGTGGAAAGGAGAACAAACTAAACAGGTACCAGTGTCCAATCGTCATCGACGGACGTCCTAGTGTTTTTTTTATAAAAGAAATATAATCTATGTTTATTTGGACATTTCAATTTTTTTAGAGGTAACATTCTTTTTTCTAACTCATTGCTGAAGAATGGATAAAAATATATGCTATTTTTTCCAAAGACTATTGAAGTGAAAATTCTAATTTCTCTTAACGGTAATCCTTATCAGCTGTTCCTTTGTTTTACTGAATATTTTAGAGGATTAAAATGGATCCGATCGCGAATGAAAACTAAGAATTAACTTATGTTTTTTCCTAACTGAAGAAATATTATCAAAGGTAAGATTTAAAAGCTAGAAACTGCAGAATCATTGCTAGAAAATGTAGAAATTCTATGCGAATCTAAAGATTTTTTTTCATTTGCTTTGTTAAAATGTGGCCGAAATCTTTTTTTTTATGCCACTCGTTAAGTAAAATCTTCATTCAGATATATCATTGGGCAATAATAACATGAGTTTCTGGTTTTAGTATACTTAAAAGTTTTAGCACCTAAAAAGCAATTGTGCTGTTAATGTGGGAACCATAAATGAAAGCTATTTTTGCTATAGATTTATAAAGCAGAAACTTAGCTTGATAGCTAGACAATTGATTAAATGAAATAAATATTGATCTCTTTTGATTCGCTGAGGAATGATATGAGTTTCAAAAGTTAATTTTAAGACTCATAATGAATTTTGTTGATTATATTTAGTGACTTATGGAATGGTTTGAGTGAATGCTTAGATCGAATCTGTCAGTGACATCGTCAGTTTTTGGTCTCATTCGATTGTACACATTTTATGGCTTTAACTTTTATTCTCTACCGAAAAAGCCAGAGGCTTTACTGGGATACATGATTTTGTGACTGGGATACATGAGATGATTTAAATGCATATGGTCTTGTGTTTTGATGTTTAGTTAGTTATATTAACGTTCCGTTTTAAAGCAACACTAGAGCTATTTTTGGGACGGACCTCGTAATTTTTAACCGAGGTCAGATGACGAGGACGACACCTGAGCTGGCACCTCCTCTCCACATCACACCACCGGGAGGACGTTTGGCCAGGACGGATTTAACGTGCACCAGACCAGCATACACGACGGTTAGAATCGAGTCTCGAACTTGAAACCCTCCGGTTACGAAGCCGAGGCCTTAGCACCAGGCCACCGCGGCCCGTTTTGAATTTTAGAACCTACATCTTAGCATCCAATCACTTACTCTCCGATTTCAATATTATGGATATTATTTTGAAACCAAATCTTAATATAGTTTATTCTTGAATAAAATGTTTTAAATTCGTTGTCCTAACTATTAGCTATTCTTTTTGTCCAGTACTCTTTTTTTTAAATTGTTTTAAAAATAAAAGTGCCGATTTGGATTAATATGGAACTCAAAATAATGTTTTTAATAGCTTTGATTTTATATGGGCAAATAAATCGGTATTTTAATAATTATGGAAAACATTCAGTGAAAAGGGGCGTCTATTTTAGAAAAAAGAAATGTAAATATCAAATTTAATATATTAAAAGTATTTTGAAGCCCTGAAACTCCAAAAAAAGGTTTAAAACATTTAATAATATCTTCAGATAGACGACTAAAGAACTCCAACAACCAAGTATTGTACTGGCAGTAAACTTGTAAGAAAAAAGTAGATTTTTGGAGGAGGAAAGGAGAATTCTTCATCGCTTTTTTGCTAATGGATGTTATACCATCCATTAGCAAAAAACAACAAAAATTCAATTCAATAATTTCAACATTTCACTGTTTATGCTTTGTTCACAACTCTTTTTTATTTAATTATTATGATATTATCAATTTATTAATATTATTTATACTTTGCATGGCTAACATTTTAATTTATGGTCTCAAAAAAAGTATTGTATGTTGAGCTCATACATTGAAAAGTCAACGAAAACTTCATAAATTAAATACAAGCGGTGATATGTATCTTTGAGAAAAAAGTTTATGAACTTTTGAAAAATTCGATGCTCTGTTTGATTCGAAACATTCCAAAATATTTTTCTGAATTAAACTTATTTTCGAATTGTTCTCTGCATTTTTTTTCTTTTGTTGAAGTTTAAATATTAATGCATCTAAAATATCTGTGGATGAATTGACAAAAAGTTATATTCTAAATTATTACTTTATTAAATAAGGATAGTTAGAAAAACTACGAAATGAAAGCTATATCTGAGGTTAATACGTGCAAAGTTGGTGACATGCAAAAGTGGCAATTTTCGGGATATCTAACATGATTTATGCTGGTTCATATTTTCACAAAAAGTAAAATCTTCTCAGTGCATGCATAAATAATAAGCATTGTAGATTGTCACCTGAAATATATTTTATGCCCTGCCATCGGTGACAGTTTATTTAATTCATGGCTTTATGCACCTTGTCAAAAAAATGTAGGGAGAGGGGTATAGTATCATATTACATTTTGTTTTTATGACGAGGACGTTTCGTATAGAGTTTCTTAAAAAAAGACAAAAAAATTAACAATTCATTTTTATAGAGCACTATAAAAAGACCCTTATTACACTTTCGATTAATATAACCATCTTAATTAACCTTCATTCAGTTAATTGTAACCATCATTAATTCAGAAACAAGTATTTTTATTGTTGTTGTATATATTGGGTTTTTGTTCATATCATGACCCAACAGCTAATTTCTAAACTATTTGATATTGATAAATAATTATTCCAATTGGAAAATGCTATAAATGACGGGAAATTTATTTTTATTTTAAGTTCTTTCAATTAATAAATGTATTTCTAAAAAATTATGGCTTTTTATAACCTTTTTCTAGTTTTATAAATAATATTTAGGAAACAAATTGCCAACACCCTAAGACATAACTGATTTTAATCATAAAATCCATAGTTTAACGATTAAAACTGATCGAAATATAGCGTAACTTCAAAGGAGATAGTATACAAATTTATTTTAAAGAAAAAGTTGAAAAATAGCATAATGTTTGTTTTCAGTTTGCAAATAATCCCCTAAGATCCCTCACAAGGTTCCGAATTAAGATGTAAAATTCATCTAAAATAGAGATTTTCAATATTCTTAAATCGATCAGTTTTAGATGCAGAAGAATGTTTGTAATGTCCATTGTTTAAAAGCATTTATCCAATTGGAACTCTGTGACTATTTCTAAAACTCTTTACAAATCAACTATTGACATTAGATAGTTGATATTTAAAGAGTATGATAAGAGCGGATACCCTGTATATGAAAAGCGAAACTGATCGAATTAAATTCTCCCAAACAATAGGCGCAATTATGATTTGGGGACATGCTTGATCTTATATAAATTTATCCGATAATTTATATCTTTTATGAAATTACTGCTAAATAAATGTTTTTCAAGCCAAAATGCGTTCAAATCTGCAGCAAAATACAGACATGCTGCTCTAGCGCATCCGTGGTCAGACGCACTTGTTTGCTCGCTGGCATTGTGGTTCATCTGCCACATTCCCAAGACTGCGCCTTAACGAATAGAATCAAATATGTTCTTCAAGTTCAATGAGTGGTACGAAATTCCTTCAATACAAATCATTGTTTCTAATTTTATTATTATATATAATATCACTCCTCTTCGATTTTTGATATTTCAAATGATAATACCATCGAAAACTACTTGGATAGCGAAATTAATTCTTAAAATTGAAAAATACTCATATAATATAGGGCATAATATTTTTTAAGAAATTTCAAATGTTTGTAATTATGAACATTAAATGTGAGAAATGGATTCAGTTAGACAAAAATGCAATTATAATGTTTTGTAAATATTAGTCTAAATTAAATGTCAATTTCTAAGTTAATGCCTTCAAGAGGGCAAGACACAAAATGTAATTATTTACAATTATTTAAAATTTAATTCGATGGACTGTTTACTTATGCACAGCTCTAAATAATTTGAAACAAAATCATTGCTTTTACAAATTAGTATCTTGCATTGTATATTAATATACAAATTCAACCGATATAACTTTGCAACTATAAAATACCCCTTTGCATTGTTAAAATACTCCTTTGTAACATTCCTATTAATTCCTACGAGTACTGAAATTAGATATCCTTTCACTTTATTATGTAGAAATGTAAATTTTCCCAATTTATTGAACTGTCACATTAGAATGTCCCTAGTACCGTTTATGGACGTTGGAAATGCCGTGGACGAACTATTAATGATGCACTTGACGTGTTAATACTATTTTATTTATTGAAAATAGAATTCATGTTTCACTCATAGACACAAACAAGTGACTGAGTTAGTAATAAAAAATGTGTGCATGGCCGGTTGTAATATGGAGTTTCAATATGAATAAAAGCAGTTTTTACAACACATTAAAAATAGCTCGTGGGGTCGTTTTATAATTCGATGTACTCGGAACGTATTCCTCGCATTGCTGATTAACCACTGTATTTTATTTTAGTCTATGTAAAACTGTCATTATGGTACATTGAACTTAATTGAAAAGATTATTAGGATATTTATTCTATCCGCGGATTTTATATATCGTAATTCCCAATGATTCGGTGGTGACGGAAATGAACTTAAAACATTCCATGTATTATCATTGATCAGAAAATCACAACGAAAATTCTAGACCTGTGATCAGTACATTCAGTAAAATTAATTGAACGATAATATTTCGTTTGATAACAATTTACAGGCACTGTCTCATGAATCAGCTATTTTAATGATTTGCATTAAAATACTTAATATCTTCATTTCCTTAAATTAGCCCAGATGAAAAAAAAATCATTGGAGGTCTTCAAATATTTGAGTAAAAAGTAAAGGTATTGGATTGATAAAAATAAAATGTAAGGTATTTAAAATAAACTTCAAACGTATTCTATGAAAAATGTATTGATTTAAATGTTTATTTCATGCGGATAACTTTTGTAGGTTAAGAGAAAATATTACAAAAAAATATGTTTAATAATTTATTGCTTTTAAAGCTGTCGATCACGTGACATCAATGAGTTATAGTCTGCATAGTTTCTTTTTCTACTGTATAGTCTTTGAAATTTTTCCCCGCGTCCAGGATGAGGTAATTAGTCAGCATGGTCATTCCCTAGTGGGTAAGACAACCAACTGACTCTCCGACCCGCCACGAAAGCAGACGGATTTAAACCATAAGGCTGAATGACCGGACCGCCGCAACAGCAACACTGGCGGAAACTGTGGTTGAGTCCTAAGGGCCAGAACACCTCTCCATGCCCCTGCGACTATAATATTTATGATTATTTAAACAGTTGGGTGGACATGGAGAGTGAGAGTAGAACCAGAACCCCGTGCTACTTTATTTAAATCAAATACTTGGTTACAGAAGAAGAACAAATATTTACAATATGTACAGAAAATGTTCCTTTTGATATACAGATGGGTTACATTGCTGGTTGCAGTTGCAGTCCCCTCTACAAATGTTGGGATCGTTCTGGAATTTAAACACATGTCTCTTGTTTCGTGAATTATTTCTGCAGGTATGATAATTGAGAATAAGAAATAAAATACTGAAAAGGAAAATATTTACAGATATGGCACATTGCTGGTTACAGTTGCGGTCCCCTCTACAAATATGGGTACCGTTCTGGAGTATAAACACATTTGTCTTGTGTTGTGAATTAGATATTCAGGTATGACAATTGAGAGGAAGAATAAAAATATAGGAAAATAAACATATTTACAGATGATTTACAGATGCGGTCCCATTGTTAGGTCCTGGACTGGTACCGACTTTATTTGGTGCGGTCTGATTGTTGTGTTGCAGTGGACCAAGTAGAGTGCGGCTTCTTGTGTAGTTAGATTTGGCGCTGTGTAGGAGGTCTTTTGAAATGACGCAGTGCAGAGGTTGACGATTTGCTTCTGGCTTGGGGAAGACTGAGTTGCTTTGGGGAGGCCTGGGCTGATGGTGGCTTGGCTGCGATTGACTAGGTTGGAATTGAATTGGCTGTGGGAGGCAGGCTGGGGTGGGTCGGGCTTGATAGCATCTGACATGGTTAGTGGGACCGGTGGTTGCAGAGCTGATAATGGTCAATCTGAAATCGGCAATTTGGAGTGAGTCTGTCTGTAGGGAAGCTGTCTTGGCTAGTGAGTTGGTCTCATGATAGCTAGAGAAAGGTTGACAGGGCACCGATTCACTATGGCTGGTGAATGAATGCTATGCTGAGGGACTGGGCTGAAGTAGGCAGGCTAAGGTGGGAACGGCTAGATACAAGCTTGAGGCTGGAAGGATTTCAGATGGCTTAGCTAATGATGTGGAGGTAATTGTGACTGGGCTGATGATGTGGAGCAGATGTTGGCTGAGTTGTAGTTGGCTGGGATGAAGATTTTTAGGCTACAGTGTGTTGGATTGGAGTAGGCGAGCTGAATTGGGTCGGACTGGAGAGGAATTGCTTGGCTGGGTTAGAGCAGGAATGGTTGGTTTTAGTTTGGGTTGGAGCTGGAATGTCCTGGGCTATTCAGGACTGAGTGAAGTTGTCTGAGCTTGAGGATGCGCTGCGTTGGTGGTTGGAGTTGGAGTTGTCGGGCCTGGGTGGGAATCTTGTCATGCAGGTATTCATCGGTGAGATGGATTTCCGGTGTTATAGGAGTGGTGGTCAGGATCTGAACAGCTGTGACTCTTCATGCAAGGGCCATCAACGGTCACGGTACAACCCTCCCCGAAGGACGTACGTCCCGTCATCGTTGGGAGGAGTCAAATTCTCCCACCTATTTGTGTACCCTCCAGGGGGGCGAGATCCAATCACCATGCCGGAAGCACCTCATCCGCATTTCGATTTGCCCCCCGAGGGACCCCTAGTGGGAAGTTGACCAGATGTGACCAAAATTGACCAGATGTAAAGGTAGTCAAAAATTTAACTACTTTCTTTTATTGCATATTCTCGCAATAACATTATCTTGGGCCCCTTTACCGTATTAAAAATTGTGTAATAGGACTAAATATTTTTTCTGCATAATTTTTCATTTTTATAAATATAAAAGAAAGGGAAATAAAATGAGCAGTTAATTATTTATGACCATGGGGCTTCTTCAAATCATGTATCCCCGGATGACTGGCCATATAAATAGTTTGCAAATGAACTGTACGATTTTCAACCTAACAATTCTTTTATGCTTTTATATTTAAAATATTAATTTTTTTAATAATAATAAAATATTTTTATGTTTTTATTTCGCCCTCAAGGTAATGGAAGTCGTCGTTGCACCAACAGATAAAGGAATGTCATGCCCTGAACACCTCGATGATCCGGTGTGTCCTTCAGCATCTTTATATGGAGAATGCAACGATACTCAAGTGAAGCGAAAAAAATACCTGCTTAAAGTAAGTGTGCCCACAAAATGCATTCTTAGACATTTCTGAATTCTAATTTTATTTCGTGCCTGCATTATTTCGACTCTTAAATAAATATATTTTGTTCGCAAAGATTCATTTTAAATTGACATCATCTGTCTTTATAAAATAATTTCTTAGGATTGTATAACACTAATCATTATAGCTGCAGTTCCATCAATGTTTTTCTGTTATTAAAGAAAAGAGAGAAAGAAAGAAAGAAAAATACGTACTTTTTTCGTCACGCAATATTTAACCCTTAACTGAGGAGGTGAAATTTTAGGACTTAACTGGGGAGGTGCGGTCTACGAGATCGCATTTCATTTAGACTCAAATTTCCTAATGAATGTATTAGTATGAAAAACTGCCAGTATATTTTGCAGATATTTTTCTTGATATATAGATATGTTTTAGAAATTTTTCAAAATGTATTATCATTGAAAAAAGTAAATGCCTTGGAACATACATTTTCTTCTCAAATTACATGTTACAATAAATAATATTCTTGAAATAGCATATTACTTTTTATTTTTTAAATCATATTTATTTTTACAGTATATGAAGGTATATAGAAGACAATATAATCTAAAATTCAACAATTATATGAAAAATAAAAAATATGACAATGGGTAAAATTAGCCCTTTTTTTATCGGCTTGTGTGACTCATAGCATGGTTTTCTAAGGCATTTTAAACATACAGGTTAAGAACTAGTATAAAAATCAATCTATAAATTCTGTATATATATCTCTTGGTATATTAATATATTTTATAAATTTTTCAAAATACATTATCGCTAGAAAAATTGATTATGTTTGAACATACATATTAAAATAAGTTCAATGCGAACTTTCATCGAAAAACTCTTCTGTACATTTATCCTTAACACTAAAATCACTTTTTGCTTTATTTAAAAATGTCTGGGGCACTATTTCATAATAGGATCAGTAAACTGGATGATATTTCGGGCCCCAAGTTTTAGCGGCATCTGCTAAACCTTGTTCATCACTGAGACACTAACTGGGAGATGCGGTCTTAGAGACAGCGCTCGAAGAAATACTGAATTATTTTAAAAAGCATCTGTTGAAATCGGCTGAAAAAGTGCACGTGTCACAAAACAGGAAGCTACAGGGTCAATCCATTCAATTGAGCTAAAAATAGAATAGGGATGATAGAAAAGGGATCGCTAGCAATCTCATAGACCGCACGTCCACAGTTAAGGGTTAATCCTTAAGGGGTTTCATGTTTAATTTAGTTATATTAACGTCCCGTTTTAAAACAAAACTAGGGGTATTTTGGACCGGACCTCGTAATTTGGAACCTCGGTTAGATGACGAGGACTACATCTGAGCTGGCACCCTCTCTCCACACCATACCAGCGGAAGGACGTTTGGCCCGGACGGTTTAACGTGCACCAGAGCCGTTTACACGACGGTTTTACGGTGGAATCGGGTCTCGAACCTGAAACCCTCCTGTTCCTCACCACCAGACAACCGCGGCCTTAATAAAGGGTTTCATGATCCTTAAGCGTTATTAATAATTCCTGATTAATCATTATTATAAAGTTAGTTGATGAAATAGTAACATTTTTAAAGGATAATGTTGTAGAGTGAATTACTGTACCTGCATCTTAAAACTTTTGTTTTTATTCTACTTAATAATTAGTTTAGATTAAATTGATTCATATTTGGCCGAACTGTACCTTTTAACTTCTTGAACTATGGAGTTATCAAATTTAACTTATAGTTAATTCTTGAATAGTAAGAATTTATCATTTATATTGCAACAGTAAGAATTTATCATTTCTATTGCGAAAGTAAGAATTTGTGATTTTTATTACATTTTTAAATAAAAGTAGAAATTTTTAAATTATTTTTCTCAATATTTCCGTCGCTTATTATTGAACTTAAGCATTTTTACACTATTTTCCGTTCAAAATAAATAAATAAAATGCTATTCAGTTATACAATTATACCATTTATTTCCGTTCCACTTTTCCTTTAATTAAAAGCATTTAAAAATATTTTAAGCATGCCGAAGGAAATACGGTTCATTGTTGTTGTTCATTTGATTATTATTTGCAAAACATCGGAAGAAGAGTCGAAGCAAGGTAGGAATTTGGAGAAGAATGCCGGGTAACTAAAAGTCCAGATTGTAGGCTTAATAGGGAAAAATGTTAATTCTCTGAATTTACCAGATTGAAGATCGCAGAAAGAAGCTGCTGGACCAATCAGGAGTTAGTGGGGTGGAAGCGTAAGCTGTGGTCAACTAAAATTGCAGTAGTTGAGCAATTTAGAAGCAAAGAGAAGAAATTAAAAGAGCTTATGCAAGAAGGGCATTGATTAAAATAAGGTTTTCCTTAAATTTAACGTGTGTTACTCTGAAAGATGGAAATCTGGAGAAAGTCGACTTTCACGGGTAATTTTAACATTTAAATAGACACTTTGTGTATGTATGAAATATTTATTAAATATCCATATTTTTCACCTACATCGGTGGATGTAGAAATTTACCATGCACTAATGATGAATACTGAATATGTCGCAGATTTGTATTTTCTTCTCCGTATTTCACTTGCGATGAATCGTCTCAAAGGAGAGATAAATTTTTTGCCTCTTCCTGAGAGAAGTGACCAATTCTAGTGAAGACAGTTTGTTGAGGTGTCAACACGGTGAGGACAACACGGATTTCTTTTGATTTTTTTTGGGGGTGGATGAGGGAGGGTTAGACATATAGCTTTAGATTCTAGCGTGAGAAAACGAGATGCTAAATATTACTTGCCTTCTTAATAATGATAGCAGTTGCACTTGGATAAATGTTAAGCATTAATGTTTTAAGATTAGCCAAGAAATAACTTGGCATTTATATACCGTAGTGGACTTTTCTGCCATAACCAGGCCATTAGGATTCACGGAGAAATAACATCCCCAGAATAACCAGAATAAGAATGTATTTACTACGTTTTAAAATCATACTTTATTAATAAGAGGGTACACAAAAATATTAATTCTTATTAAATATTACTGATTACTGTAATAATATTCAAACATTTCTTTATTATTTAGAAAAAACTTCCCATTATTTTTTGTTATCTATTTTTGAACTAGACCCCTTAAACTTATTTTTATATAACAACAAAACTGTAACAACAAATATCTTTGTGGTTATCTTTGTTGCCTCGTTTCAATCTTCATCAAAATATATCTGTGCTTATCGACATACATCGGTGATGAGCCGAATGTATATGATTATAATAAAATATTCGATATTTCATCGACGTATTTGGTATGTGTTGATATACACTGGTGAAAGTCGACATTCTCCATTTTCGATCTTTCACAATAGCATATGCTTTTCACAGCTTTTATCTTTGCAACAACCAGTAATAAATTTGGGAAATCTCTTGGAGGTAATTTAATTTATCTAAATGAATCCAGCATATCTAAATGTGTTTGCAAAAATACATTTTCATTGCCTTAGTTACTGGATTTATTAGTACGCAAATAGTCAACTTTATTTATGCTTGTCTGCATACTATTACTGTTCAGCAATTAAAAGCAAATTTCAAAAATAATATAAACATAAATGCATCGTCTGAAACATCAATATGCTACGATGTTTCAAAACAAAGATTCAACTATTCTTTATTTTTTTCATTACATTTGAGTGTCTAGCAGGCTTTCGTTTATTTAACATTAAAATGTTATGAATAAGGCAAAACTATGTATTAAAGAGATTTGGTAATATTTCAAACGAAGAAAGAAACTGAATGTTGGATGAAAAAAGTGCACTAAATGTAAAAAATAGAGTCGCAGTACTTTTAATCCCGTGAATTTGAATTGATTCTCTACTTTGTATCCACTGGGCATGTTGATCTTTAGATGTGGCAAAGAATGTACAAACGAGTATAGTTTTCACAGAATTTTTTTCTATTAATTTTAGTGCTGAAATTACAGTATAGCTCGCGAAAAATTACAAATCCTAAATGAGACGTTCTTTCATAATTTTACGGTTTGAAATTCTTTTCTTTGAATGCCTGATTAATGATTTGAGATCATTACACTGTTCTGACGTATTTAAAATAGCCGCATCAGCATTTCCTACAAACTTAATGAATCGCGGTTTTACTTCATCATTCAGATTCATTTTTCCGAGTCAACTTACCAAATTAGAACGCTCGTTTGGGCACTCATTAAAAAGAAAGACTTTAGTGAAGTAATGATAGAGCTTCAGGAAAATTGTAGGGAGAATTTAAGAAATCAACTGCATTGATTTCTTTTATAGATTTTTCAGGTTGGATTTAGTTGTCGCAGGTCGCGTAAAGGCAAGGATTTCAGATATGAATGCTAATTCACTACCACAACTTTTTGATAAACAAATTTGGTAATTTTGAAATTATAGTCAATGTTTTCATCATAATTTTAAAATTGACCTTAAATATAAATCTTCAGAAATATTTTTCCGAAAATCTTCCACTTGAAACTTAATTGATGAGCATGTATTTAGAAATACTATGCAAACTATATATATATATATTATTCGACATTTTCTGGCATTAAATTTGTGATTTTATTTAATAAGTGTGATGCATATGTGAAATACAACGTTACACTGAAGTTCTTTCTTTTTTTTTAGATATACAGTAAATGGCGCTTAATATGACTACCTCAGACTTTATGAATTTTGATAAGGATTTTATAGTAATGATGATTTAATAATGATGAATTTGATTAATCTACTGATAAAAATAGCCGTATTGCGTAAATCAACTATATATTCTATAACGAAAAAACCCCAGCTATTTCAAATTTAGCTACAATATTCTTTTCAAAAAACAATATTTAAAGACATTCATTAATTGTTATTTATAAACAATTATTCTTGAACGGTTCATTTATCTATGAGCCCTTTATTTTGAAAGTGGGGAAAGTCCATTTTTGAAAAAAAAATGGAGATAATGGCAGTTATAGTTAAAACTTGTTTTAATCTTTTTATGAGTAAAAAATTTATAGTAAAAAAATATTTAGATTCTATTATTTTGGAGATGGAAGTTTTAGCTCTTAACAGTATTGCAAATCTGTTTATTTTGAAAGTGGTGCAAGTCCATCTTAGATTGAAATTATATTTAACCATATGAAGGCAAAATTTAGCTCCGGTTGCTCTATGGTGAAGGTAATGTAGCCGTATGACATCATGTCTGAAATCTAGGGTGTTTCTATTTATCTATTTTTGATATTGGATATCGTGGTTGCACAATATTTTATAAATAATAAAATGTATATCTTAATTTTGTGTATCGATAATAATGTTTACTTCCATCACCGATTATTCAGTCCAGTGGCAACGAAATAAATATCATTGATCACAAATTTTGTATTGCCAGGACATTTTTTTACCGAACGATCGTGATTTTGGAGTGGAACTATCCAGTAACTATTCAATCCAGAAACCAGTTCCTTGCATATTACCCAGGATTACTATAAAATAATACAAAATTGTCGAAAACATAATAAATTTTTAGTACATGAAATTAAACATTAAAATTTATTTTCAACCCAATCTCTGGAAAAAGCGGTTTTAAAAAGAAAGAAAAATATCGATGTAGAAACCGTAAATTGATTAACTACTATATGCTGGATCAGATTTACAAGGGATTCACCATACAAAATGTTCAACAAAACTTCGATAGAACAAGATTTTGAATTTAATATTATCGATTTGTCAACTCAACGAGGAAGGTAAATAATTCCAAGTAATTTCAGAAATATAAAATTATCTTTTATTTAAGCAAAAAATGAGATTTATTACATCTGAAAAATACAAGGATAGGATGGATTTATTACCATATATACCTCCCGTTAATCATGAATTTTTTAAAAATGTTAAATCTTGAAAAAAATTCAAATTGATTATACCTACGTATAAACTGAAATTACATTGATATTCTTGATAAAACTGAATTGTTTGTTGTTATGTTATATTTTCTACTAGAATATTCTTGGTTTTGTTTCCCTTTTTAACAAATGAATAAATATTTATAAAAATTTGAATAGTATTTTGTTTTTATTCTTAAAAAAAAAGGCGGATGCAACTGAAATATTATTTCCCAATTAAATAAATGATTGCAATAATTCTTTAATTTTGAAAGTGAAGCAAGTTCATTTAGTTATAATGGAATTCTTATTTTTTTTAGTCATCACTATAAGCACTATTGGATTATAAACCTTCATTATCTGATACCACAAAATACAAAAAATTAATGTATTAATACTTACAAATATTTTTAAATGTATTGAAACGCAAACCTTTAAATATCTCGCAATAACAAAAATGGATTTGCCCCATTTTCAAAATAAACGGCTCAATTTTAAAAGTGAGGCAAGTCAATTAAATTATAATGGAACTCTTATATTTTTAGCCAGCACTGTAAACACTATTGGATTATAAACTTACATTAACTGGTGCCACAAAATGCAAAAAATATATCTATTAATACTTACCAATATTTTTAAATTTATTGAAACACAAACCTTTAAATATCTCGCAATAACAAAAAATTGACTTGCCCCATTTTCAAAATAAACGTCTCATATTTGTGTTTGAATTATTTTTTTTAATATGCCGAACGATGCTGCATACCGAGTTTCAAAATATCAGATGCTTGACTCATAGCTATGTTTGCTGGAAGATTTGATTGAATTTATTTGTTCCAGGCGGAGCCTTTAAAGTTAATTATTTAATCTTGTACATGAAAAAAAAAACCCTTCACAATTTTTCAAAATTATATAAAAAAGTCAAATTTTAAAATTCGCCGCATTGATACATTGAATCATTTCAGATAAACTTTTTGCTTTTTAAAAATCTCAATTTTGTCGTTAACTCACAAATCGGTTCTATTTTATCCATTTTGCTTCCATAATTTACAGCGACAGTGCTTTAGGCTGTTCAATGGATTTCAAGTTAGATGTAGCAATTTAGCTGTCCATTTAAACCAATCTGAATCATTCTAGTCCAGACAAAATAATGTTTACCTTATCACGTAGGAAAAATGACTTCCAGGTGTTTATTATGAATGGAATCATCAATTCTCTACTTCAAAACTTACTAAATAAATAATAAAATACTAAATAATATTACTAAATAATAAATTACTAATAAATAAATTTAAAATGCTAAATAAATATTTTTGTGTATATTTGAATATATCGGAACTAGAGGATTTTGATAATATAAAGCGAACGATAACATCAACTGCGAGCACATTATGAGGCCTCTCTTTATATGAAGTACGTTTCAAGATATGAAAATTAGCAAATTTAATTTAAATTTGATTTCTTGTGAATGATTCGACTTAGTAAAGAGTTTGGAAAAAATATTTTAAAAGTTTTTGATATTTATAATAATGGAATGTAAACTGAAAATTAACACAGAGAAAATTATAAAAATAAATAAAATTCTACTTATTAGAGTTCCGATAAAAGTATACTTTAAAAATCAATTTTAATTTCGTAACGAATTTAACTTTATTTTGTAGAGTCATAGCAAAACATTGCATTACTCTACAATCTACAATTTCTCCTAAGACAGTTCTTTTATCTGTGATTGTCATAGAACAGTGCAGACTCGCTACTAATGCTTACCAAATTAAAGGTATCAGGGTTCAGAATGCAATTAATAAAAGTAAAAAAAGCAAGAATATTAACTTTCTGTATTATTATGCGACATATATAAATATTGTTATCAAAAGCAGCAGCCGACCACACGAGACTAAAAACTGATGAAGGTACAAGTGTAAAAAAAATTATATCTCAAAGGTTGGAAACATTTTATTCAGTTTAACAATATTCTTTATAGATTATGAAAGTGGAAAAAGATAAAAACATAAAAAAAGTTGATTTTACGCTCCAAACAACAGAGGTTTTTTCCAGCCTATCGTTCTTTTATTTGAACGCCCACATTTTTTAGATAGAAAAATTCATTTTCACAGCTAAAAATAGAACGGTTTAAAATAAAAATATCTTACTGAAAGTTCGAATTAATGTGAAAACACTTCCTTTTAATATTTATCACAGCTTTTCTTTATAATAACCACTTCAAAGAATTAAAATTACTACTACTAAGAGCGGAATTGTCGGTTGTTTTTGTCCTCAGTTATTAACAAAGCCGTTTAATTAAGTTTTCTTCGTCATAATAAAGCTGTGTGAAGGGGAAAAAATTTGTGTAAAGAGAGTGAAAAAAACTACCTCAGGAAAAACCATTTGTTGATAGTTGATTGCATATGCAATTAGATGTAAAGATTCTCAGGCAATTATCAAAACACACTTGTTATTTCCATGTTTCATTCTGTTTTTTTTTTTTTTTATCTTCTGTGAAGCAATTTTTGCAGCAGTGTTACAATCAAAACTTTTTTTTATTCATTTATTTATTTTTATCTTTGCTTCAATGTTTTTTTTGTTCAGGATTTTTTTTTATAAAAATCATTAAGAATTTTGACGATTCAGTGTTTCAACCAAAATCTTTTATTATACTTTTTTCTATCTCCCACATTGTCGTTATCTTTTCCTTTTAGATACATTCAGATATAAAAACAAAGAATTCAGATTAAAAAAATTCAGAAAATGGTTGGGGAAATTAGTATGTAACAGTTCGCATAATTCTCATAATTAATTCTTCTGTTTGCCTTCTAGCCACTTTCGGTTCTTTCTTTTCTTTTTTTTTTTTGTGCGAAATTAGAACGTTTTTATAATCTCGCTTGATAGAAATTCGTATGTTTTTTGGTTTGTTAATGTGTTTTTGGAATTACCTAATCTGTTTTTGTTTTCTTTATAATGATGTTGTTTGAAAAAAAAATGACTAAGAAAAGATAAGAAACCATAACTTATTTTCAACAAAGAGACTAAATTATTCAAAATATCTATCTTTACAGAAGTTATGTAACTTACTTTTCTTTGGCTATCTCGTAACTTGATTGAATTCAAATAATAACAATTATTAATTGAGTTAAAGAGGCCGGAATAGCCTGGTTGGTAGGGTGTTGAAGGTAGGGTTGTTTCCTTTGATTTTCGGGTAAATTACCACAGTAATGGCTAGTCGGTACACTTTTCATACTTTTATTCAAAAATCACGCAGTGCTATGTCAGGAAATTTTGGTGGCGTAATTAATTTGAGTTACAGTTTCTTAAATGCGGAAACACAAAAGCCTGAGGTGAAGCAACCACCTTAAAAATTATTTATTTATTGTTTATTATTAGATTTTGAAAATTTTTTTCCTTTTTCACTGATCTTGTATATAAATATATTTGATAATAGGTGGCCGAATTAAAATTTTATATTAACTATAAGCAAATAAAGGCAGCATGTAAGAACGTATGAATACTTGTTAGGAACTTCTGCCAGATTAAACATACAACAGGATTTTGATATCTTTTAAAATATCATATAATATAGTTCCAAATACTCCAGATTGCCTTCCTTCACTTAAGGAAGCCTAGAAGTGGCTATCTAAGTACCTGTAATAAATGCACTGTTGAATAAAATTTAAATAACATTTATTTTACTCCATTAATATTACATCCCTCTGACAGTTATGATGCGCTTAGTTTAATTTAAGTTTAAAAAGCAACATTAAAGACGAAACTCGTAGTTTTTAACCGTGATCAGATGACGAAGGTAATACCTAACGTGGCACCCCATTCTCCAAACTTTCACACCAGCGCGGCGGAAAGACATTTGACCTCTATAGAAGTAGCGTGTTCCATACACGTTTACCTAGTTATTCTTTAGTGGAACTGGGTTTCGAACCTGCACCACGCCGTTCTCGAAACCTTAACATCAGACCACAGCACCTTACAGATATGATGAAAGGGATAGATCGAAAATATAATACTAAAATAAATCTTAAATCTAAATAACTTCTAGAATATGTCAAGGATATGCTTTTAGAATAAATAGTGGCATTCATTTTTAAATGTTTCTTTTGAAAGGATTTGAAAATTTCTCAAATTTCAGAAACATGCGGAACGTTTTACTTGAAAAATCTAAAAAAAAAGGCATGAAATGAAAAAATTGTGAAATAAATGGATGAATGCATAAAATTATTGTATCTCTAACTTGTAAATTATTTTATTCAAATTCGAAAAAGGCATTAAGAAAACATGAAACAATGAACTATTTTTATAATGCGCTCAATTTCGCTTCACTGCTACAAGATTTTAATAAAAATACAATAGAGCATGCTCTGTTGATGTATTTATTGCGTTATGTATTATGTTGAATTAATGGTTAAGATTATAATTTTATTATATCATGTATGAGTTTTACATTAAGTAGATGTATATCATATCAATATTCCAAAAACAAGCAGAAAACACTTCGGTAATTTGAAAAAAAAATAATTGTGTACCGTATGTAATAATTAATTTTTTAATTTTTTTTCTTCATAAATATTTCCACGTATATTCTTTCAACCTACAGGGAATACTAGAGATTCCAAGTTCGGGGATATTCTGTATCGAAAGAAAGCGCAGCAGGAGATGGATGCGGCTTTAGAGAAATAATCGGTTCAATCATCTCAGTTTCTCTCTTTATATATATTTCCCGACAGAGCATGGAATTTTTCAGAAGAATTTTCAGATTTCGGTTAGTGATGGAGATGTAGCCGTATATTTTGCATTTCCAGGACCTTGATTTTTGTCTCCAAGCTCGGAGATAATTGACGGGGCACGTATTAAGAATATCTAGAAAAAGATTTTCTTCGCAACGATATTACTTATATGACAAATAAACGGTATTATAGATACGTATGAAATAATACAATCATGTAACTTATTCCTTAATTAAATTATTATCCGTTCCAATAATAACACTATGTTATGCATGTTTTTTTCACTCAGATTTAATGGAATGTTACTTTACATTTTTGTCAAGATCATTAAATGGAATTTCATCTGTATCCAGTTATTTCTGTTTTCCCAACTTCATGAAATTCAAATTCATTCTTTCTTTTTAACACTTGCACTTCTCTGATGCTCTGTCAATTAACTTTTTGCTCCTTTCTGCAGATCGGTGAATGGAGTCTCTGCCAGCCTACGGAAGACAATTATGTAAATAGATTCCAGCCTGACAAAGAAATTCAAATTTCTTTAAAACCCATCATTGGAGTCAGTCGGAGAAATATCACTTGCATAACGGATGAAGGGGCTGTCATGGATTTAAGGTATGTGAGATATTTTTCAATGACTTTTGCGTGCCGATTTAGACAGAAATTTGACATCATATTTGCCTTTCCTTACGTAACTTGATACTGGAAACTAAAAGAAAATGCTGAAATCAAAGAAGAAGTGCAGGAGTTTTAATTTCTATATGTCATGTTAATTTATTTTCTTTTGTTTATTTTTGAAGTACTTGTTTGTTATGTGAGAATTTTTAACTTTCCAAATTCACACTAATGTCAATTCCTTCAAGGTTTGATTTTTCTGAAGTGCTGATGTACATTATTTCTTCTTTGAATGGATTTTGTTTTGATTTCTTTATTTCTTCCAAAAAGTGAAAGAAAAATAAGTCGTGTTACATTAGAAAAGTCTAGAAATGCAGATAAACTCCTTATAACTGGGTAATTTTTCAACACGAATTGTATCATATTCAGAATTCTAAAAACATGCAAAAGCAGATAATTCCTATTCAGCCCGATATATCAACAACACAGTTTCATTCTTACAATATTGTTTATGTTAAACGACTATAATGCTCAAAAATTCCGAAACCCTGTTGAGTTAAATAAAAAAAAAATAATGGCAAAAGTAAAATTATGAAAATCCCCCCCCCCCTAAAAAAACACATATGAATTCATACCTCGCTTAAATATCACCTCTCATAATGGATGATAGATTTAACAATAAAAAAAAATAGTCATGCAAAAAATGACTCTCTAAACCGTTTCAAGGAAGGGTCTTGGGAAGTATGCTTCCCACCAAATTCTTCAATTTTTTTATAGAGTTATAAGTTTTTTAATAAGATTATCAATTTTTCAATAAGATAGAAAGTTAGATGCTACAGTTCCTTATCTCACACAAAATGGTGAGTCTTGATTTGTTACTTAATTATTAATTAACTAAATTAATTAATCAAATTAAATTTATTTAAAAAGTTAAATAATCCCTTTTCTAAAACCAATCTCAATCCTACAAATATTTCAAAATACCATGATTAAAAAAATGGTATTCTAAAGGATTAGCGAGTAATGTTTCGCAGAACAAGTGACGAGGAGACGTGACGTCACATGTAAGATTGGCTTGCAATTCAACCTGTCTGAGCCCTTATTTGATGATAATCCTTATTTCTGCTTAGACGAAACTTTGGCTGTATTGCGTTGTCGAAGCGACTCCGATAATATTTGAATAAGTATCTATGCATCCTTAATGAACAAGACTGTCTCTGGTCAAAATTATGGATTTAAATGAGAATAACAACGACTTCGATTAATTGGAGAAAGAACATAACTATTGAAGATCTTACTGAGCTGCATTTAGGATCGCTGCAAAAAAAAATTGCCAATGCGAATTTAGTTAGGAATTAGGGAAATAAAAAATAAAAACCTCAGCAAAGTAACAAATAGAAAAGCTATAGAATAATAGCATCCAGAAAAATAAGGAAAATACTGATATCGAGAAGCAAAGTCTAATCAGACAACAGCAATGTGCGCTACAAACTCATTTAACGATAATACTATGTCTCAATTCAGTTAAATTTTGAAACGTATCCAAAGACAAATGTCTTTAGACAACTTTGGAATGTTTTTTTTTTCAACAGACGCATTGCTCTATTTTATAATTGTTATGAAAAAATGATTTCGCTTAGCGAGTTTATCGCATCGCGAATAGATTCGAAAACGAATTATGTTCGTTGGGCAAGGTTCCACTGAATTATTATATCTCTTATACGTTCAATATCTTTAGGAAAGAACATGTATTAAATGGATCTACAGTTCAACAATTCTCAAACAGTATGGGGTGTAAGAAGAGATTTTTAGCAGTAAAAATGTATCCATTAAAATTAAGAAAATATCGAATAATACATGTACTGTTTTGTATAAAATATGCAATAATGTTTGGGAATTCTCCTGAATTTATATATTTCACGCTTAAAAATTTACCAAAAGTCTAAATTATATCGTATTAGAATTCAGCGAAATATCCCAGGACTATTAAATAATAAAAAGTGCATTTAAAAGCAGAAATGTCACAAAACTCTGAAATGTAAATTACAATTTATAAAGAGTTTTCAATTGTTCATTTGTTTTTAATTTTACTCAGGAAGATAAGATTCAGTTAGGATGTTAAATGAAGTTCGGAATACAAATTAGTTTTAAATAAAATCTTACTCAATGAATCGTAGTTAGTTGTGAAGTATTATTTAATGCACCTTATTCAATATGCTGAATAGTAAAATGCCTTAATTCAATATGCTCGATAATAAAATGCTTTAATTCAATATGCTTAGTAGTAAAGTGCCTTAGTAAATTTATTCCTTTTTGATGAAAATTGCCTTAGTAAATAACTTATCTCAATTACAATAATAACTTCATTCTAAAGCTTATTTTTAATTTAATATTCCTTTTTGTGCTAGTACTTTAGTTTGAACTGCATGTATAAGTATAAAAACATTATTTAAAATGAGATTGACAAATATTTTATAATGGAGTCGCATGTATTATTTTTCCATGCCAACTTAATATTTTTATTGATTTTCTACAGTATTATTAGAAAATTCTACAGTATTATTAGGCACATGAGCTCTGTCTTAGGAATAAGAGAGTTAGTATTCACAAAATCAGCAAAAGTAAAGAAGAATAAATATATATTAAAGAAAGGCCGATCCGATATTCTCTTACGATATGTTTTCGTTATTCTGAATGTCTACCAATGTCGTGAAAATATCGTAACAAATTCGGCATTTTGTACCAATAGGGTTAGGAAACTGAATACATTGGTTAATTAACGCTGCTTTTATTGGAGAATGTTTTAGGCAATAAATTTATATATATACTAGCCGCCTTTGGCGACCAGCCGGTCCGCCAGTATTACCGCTCGCTACAATTTTCAATTAAATATTTTAAGTAACTGGTCTCTTAAAGGATTCTCAAACAAAAAATTTTTAATCTTAAAATTTTGACCGTCATACCAAACTTATATTGTTTAGATCGTTTCGTTCAATTTACTATATATATTTTGCTAATTTGTTGCCATTTTCGGTAAAACTTCAACTTTAATTAAAAATGTAAATGACGAAATTGCAATTAATATTAAGATATTTTTTAATAAAACCAAACGTTTTATTTTATTTATCATCTTTCTTGTTATTTATTAATTATTATTATTATTGAATATGAGTATTGCAAACAGAATTGCTCGGTATTTAAGTCTTATGTTAACTACAAAATATTTTTCATAGTTTATGTAATATCTCAAACAATAATTCAACAAAAATTTCTGAGATTCAGTATAAAATTCAGTTTTTAGTTTTGCTTTCAAAAGGATTGAAATGAAATCAATAATAATATTTTGCTCCTGCTTATAAATATATTTCAAAAATTATGAAGTCTAAATTTAATGCAGTATGGTATCATATTCTGATAAATATTCTGGACACACCAAATTTTAAATAAATGAATGAATGTTTCTATTTTCCACGATCAACTAAGACTTATTTATGAAGTTTTAAATGTTAAAAATTTAGAAAAACTCACCATTTTCATAATCTTAGGTCAATTAATCTTGAGAAACCTGCGCGCTTATTGGCATATTTTCTTTGAAACGATCGATGAAAAATCTAAAATTATCCTTTTTTTATTGAATAGTGATATTCAAATCTTCATAAATCAGTCAGTTTAAGTGATTTGAAATTAACTCTTAAAAGTCAGTGATTTAGTTGATTGGAAATTAACTCTATGACCATCATAAAATCTGTGCTTTCTCTTGTGGTGTATGCATTCTCCTTAATATCCGATCGAATAAAACCACATACAAAAGTACTACGTAGAACAAACACATCAAAATTAAACATAACATTTCAATAGTTGCCAAAAACAAAAGAGAGAAAAATGCAATTAATAAGCAGACGATATTTAGAAAAGTACAGATATTTAGACTGGAAAATGAAATTATCTGAAATTAAAAACACGCGCAGACGATATTTACAAAAGTAAAAATATTCAAACCTGAAAAGGAAAATATATGAGTTATTCCATCAATAAATGCCTAAATTTGTTTACATCTTCATTATTTTATGAGTCATTAAATATCAAAATGGATCCGGGACTGAATAAACACCCTGTATAGAGAGTGTAAAAGATCATAAAATAATTTTTCTTGAATTTATTTTTTAGAAAAAATAATATTTCATATTTGTTTCATTTCCTACAGACACTTGCCAAAAATTATACTTTTGCAGATTTCATTTCCAAAAAGATTTAATTTATTTTCAGTTAGAGCTTTAATCAATGTGATGGCAACACTTTGAAAAAAGCTATTTTTTTCTCAGGAATGCGAAACGTGCTTAATCCTCATTTTTATTTTTGATGAAAAAAATTATTGAAAAACATAGTTAAAATATTTATTTAAAAATTCATTAAAAATAGAAATTTAATTTTAAGATTAAAACAGTAGTATCATTTAAAAGATAAATTTTTTATCTTTAACTTCATGTAAAAATCTTTTTTGTGAGGTAATATTTTCGGCAGTTATAGCAGAAACACGTCAAAATTTCGCTTAATTTTTAAATAAATAAAATTCTAGTTAAAAATTCGAAAAAATAACCCCCAGGTGCACATTCCCGGCCTCCAAGGTATACACGTGCCAAATTTGGTAGCTGTAGGTTGAATGGTCTTGTCTGTAGAGCGCCAACACACACACACACACACACACACACACACACACACACACACACATTGAGCTTTATTATAAGTATAGATATATATTCACTACTCACGTATCCACGTCAGCGTTATGGTAAATGTGATTAATCCTGTGATTATTAGTAATTACCATTAAACTTATTGGTAATTACGAATAAGCACCGGTGATTGTACATGACCATCAATTTATTACGTTTACCGTAACAAATATACTCAACAACTCATGTATCCATAGAGACCAAATTTACGGGACTACAGGAATTTTTTTAAAGTTATTACGAATGTATTTTCAGAAAATTCAATTTTAGCGTTCCTTTTATAGCTACTGTATCATAGAAGAGATTCCTGTCCAGGAGAGGCGATGTGTGGTACCTGTTGACTGCTCCGTGTCCCCCTGGAGCGAATGGCGAGTGAAGAGGGAAGGCTGCATCACTTCCGATGGAAAGGTCATTCCGGAAATTCGAACTCGGAGCCGGCGACTAGTGCAGATGCCGGTGGGCTCAGGATCAGAGCCATGCCCACCTTTGTATGAAGAGAGAAACGTTTCACAGGATCTTCCCTCGTGCTACAAGTGAGTATTCGAAATCAGTTTAACTCATTCAGTACTGAATCGTTTGAAATACTCTTTCATGCTAGCTCGACGATCGCCCGAAACGTTCGTATATTTCTGCGAAATTCCCATAAGTATAATCGATTAGGACATGATGATTTAGGGGTTACGAGTGTCTCAACAAGTTTTCCCTTGTATCTTCTAAGACGGAACACGCTGTCCCGTCACCAGCCTGTAAAGCTGGCTGGGTTTATCCTTGATGGTAGCAGTGTAGTAGACCTCTCCTATATGCAGAATGAGACTTCACGGATGATCGGCTCCGGAGAGTGTCCTTACTATCGTTGATTGAATATTCAAGAACTGAACTGATTGAACATTCAAGGATCGCAGGGTTTTTTTAAAACAATTATTCATCCTAAAGGGAGAAAGAATCAAGCCAATTTCCTTGCATATCTTCCCCTAATAGTCAGCGGCAATTTTTTTCTCTATATCAATCTTCTAAACATTCAAGTTATAACATCGGCTTTTGAAGGAGTAGGGAATTAATTACTTCCATCTCTGAAGCATGAATTTGAGGATTCGGCATTCCTTTTGATCGAAGGGCAAAAAGGCTTTTAAAAATCAAAGAAGACTTTGCTAAATGTCATGAATACTAGCCGGATCTTAAATTCATTTAGTTACTGTTTTTTATTCCAATGTATTTTTAAAATATTATTTAATATTTGAGGAAATTATATATGATCAAAAATTAACTTGAACAAAATATAAAATTAGTCAAAGAGAAGATGTTTAAATTTATCTTGACGTAATCTGATCCTTTCTGTGAACCTGAACATCCAAACTGCAGAAAATAATAATACGACTGGACTATGGTTTAAGGTGTGTTTCAATTTTTTAGGGACACCAGTAAAAATGAAAATAAAAGCGTAAATAATAAATATTTGACATTTATTTCTGAAACAAGTTCGATAAATAACAAAAATAAAAATTGTAAGATAATTCAGATTAAACAAATAAAGATTAAACAAATAAATTTCAACTTTGAAATAACTAAACAAAAGAGTAGCACAAATTTTGTGTTTCAAATTTTTAGGGACAGTGGAATTAAAAGCTTCAAATCTTCAAATTAAACTTTTTTTACAGTTCAATATTAGCACCATTTTTTCTGATGACATCATATATTCCGTTTGGCATGGAATATATTAGGTTCTGAAGAAGTGTTGGATCCAGAGAATACCAAGCATCCATTATTGCTTGTTGAAGTTGCATTTTCGAATGAAATTGGCGCCCTCCTTCATAAACTGTTCTTGCCAAAAGACCCCATAGATTTTCAATGGGGTTTAGATCGGGGCTTCTAGCTGGCCAATCCATAACTTTCACATTGTTATCTTTAAACCACTTTTTTGTTGATTTTGAGCTGTGGATAGATGCATTATCCTGTTGAAAAGTCCAATTTGGACCACATATTTCTGGTCCTGCATTAAGTAAATGTGTTTGTAACATTTCTTGGTATCGATCAGAATCCATTCTTTCATTCACAAATGCCAGTTCGCATGTACCATTGAAGCTAAAAGCTCCCCAAATCATAACAAATCCACCGCCCATTTGCCTTTTGGAGAAAATCTCTGGTTCTTTTCTTAGATCATGCCAGTAATATCTCCAACCGTCTGACCCATCTAAATTAAACTTCTTCTCGTCGCTGAACATGACTTCTATGCACTCATTTTTGAAATGCATGTATTATTTTGACAAGGATAAAAGTTGTAATTTGTGTTGTTTGACAAGTGGTGGTTTGCAAGCCTTTTTCGCATATTTCATGTTTTTATTGCTCTTGATTGATCTCCAAACAGTAATGTAAGAACATCCCAGTTTCAATTCTTTTGTTACTTTTCGTACTGATGATTTTCCATTTACACATTTCTGAGTAATTCTTCTGCAGGGTACGTGAATCGAGCTTTGGCTTAGGTCCTCGCTTTTGAATGGCAGTTGATTTCCCATTTAACTGCTTCACATAATTTTCCACAGCACGTTTTGAACGTTTTATGAGGGCTGCAATATTTCTCAAAGACTTTTTTTCGTTGTAATAGGCTTTTATTTGGTCTTTTTCTAGATCTGATAACCATTTGCCTTTAGCCATATTTCTTCGGCAAAAAAAATTAAGTACTAACGTGAACGTTTTCAATATAAGCTTTTTAAGTTATTAAAACCACTGGTAGTAAATAAAAATGAGCAATAATAAAGAGTTAGCTTGAATTTATATACCATGCCATCTAGCTGTCCCTAAAAATTTGAAACAAAAATTTGGCATTTTTTTTTCTATTTTCTTTTTTTATTAGCATTGATATTTATTTAATTATCATTTTAGATTTTTTTATTATAATTAATTTTTCATGTTTTTCAAAGAAGTTTTTACAGATATTAGGTAAAAATTATTCCGATTTTATGTTTTTATATGGTGTCCCTAAAAATTTGAAACGCACCTTAATACACAACAGGGTTATGCGAAGACTACATCTCTAAAGAGGTAAGAACCGACATTGATTGAATCAACGATTACTTCGCCGCCATCATTGTATCCGCAATGCATTTGAAAAATGGCATTTGGCCGCAATTGATATGGGGAGGGGGCTGGCCAAGGATCAAGATATTCTTCACACACTTTTAGTACCCCTACACCTCGGAAGTAATAAGAAACGTACATAACAAAAGCACTTATTCATAACAAAGGCCATTTGAGCCCCTGCTGCTTATAACATTGAGTTTATCTAACCAGTTTGATGAGCACAAGGTAGAAGTAAAAGACGGGGATTGGTAGAAAGAAAGATACGACAAACCGTCCATGGGATCTCCTTAGAGAATCCCGTTAGGCCCACATTTATTTAATGTTTTAGCAAAGCAATAATTAAATGAAGGGAACAAGAATACCTAAAAACAAATGGTGATAATGGCATTTGGCCAATGATCAATGGTTGAACTTACAGAGGAACATTGATTTACAGACGCAGCCTCTCGACTTTATAGAAACCTTTAGATATGGGTAAACTAACTAGAAATTACTAACTGAAGATAAAAGGAAGAAAGAAATTGAAAAATGATAAAAAAATATTAACATTGTAAACAACTGTATGACATGTATAAACATTATATATAGAATCATGTGCCTTTATTTCTGTTTTCCTTTGTGAGAGCATGGTTAGATGGTTCTGATAGGTATTACAGTTGGAAGAGAAGTATTTATGATTTTGATGAGTCACATTTCGATCTTAGCTATTGAGTAGATTTGAGGAGGTCTTGGTATTTGCGAATATAATTTATTATTATTACGAGGATCTTGCAATGCACTTAGGAAGCAAATCATTTTTACACTGAAGAAAAAAAGTAACCTTAAATTTAAAAGTTAAAAATTGCATAAAAAGTGTGGAAAGCTATAAAAGTCTAATGATACATCACTAGCTTGAAAAGATTTGCGAGAATCGATTTTTAGGTTTTTCTCAATAACTTTAGCAAACAACTATAAATCATTAATAAGTAATGAAAAATTAGTAAGTAGAAAACTCCTCGTGCAATTTTTTTATATTCCATGTCTTAAAAATAGCATTATCTATTTTAATTCACAATTGTTAATGTTAATTTCTTCAAGACATTTTAGTTCAGTTGTTTTAACTTCCCGATAAAAGCAACAGTAAAGTTTTTTTAAACAACACCCTGAATTTTGAACCCCAGCCAAATTACGATGAGTTTTCAGCCTCCTCTTCAAACTTCCGTACCACACCAATGGGAGTACGTTTAGCCTACGACGTCAGATTTACCATGCACCATGCCCGCATACATGACGGATGTGTGGTATAATTGAGTTTCAAATCTAGAATCTTCTGGCCCCGAAACTAAATTCTTTTCTGTCCTGAAAATGAAGGGTGCTGCGATCCTCTCTTCCAAGACACAAAGAAAATTCTATTAATTAAAGAAATGTAGCGTTGAATAATAGCACAAGATTAAATTATACACCGATGAATGATTTTCATACATTTTGTCTTTTTAAATCGCCTTACAGTGTTATAGAAATTGTTAAAAGTGAAGTGCTCTTCTGATCAATGATAATGATGAGATTAACTTTTGACAAGCTCATCCTAAATATTTGACGAGTAAAAAGACTTTCTGTCGTGTTACGCCTCTGCACTGAACATTCTTCAAAACATTTTAACATCTGTATGAATTTAGGAAATAGTTTAAAACGTTTGAGTAAGAAATTAATAATAGAATCTTCCGATATATAAATTCAGAAAATTTGTGTTAGAATTTCGCTGAATGAAAATTCAATTAAATTTAAGATTCTAAACTGTGTACAGAACTTCTGCACTTGAAGAATAAAAGATAAATTTTGTCTTCTAATCAAACATTCTATTGAGTTAAATATAAGTAAAAAGAAAAAGGAAAAAATTGCTCAAACTTACGAAGAAACTCCACCTGCTCTTTTTTTGTGGTACATTTCTTTAATGAAAGTTGTTAAGTGCTTAGCTGAGCGCACCTTTAGTAAATGGAGTCGTCGAATTGGACGGTAAGATAAAAAAATATACTTTGAAGCTTTCAAACATTAAAGTACAGAGAGGGAGAGACAGGGACGTAGTTTCTCAGGAAAAAAAAATTGAAAAAATATCCTATACCTTTGCGTTGAAAATCCATGATGCGAAGCTCTTCCAAAACTTATAAACGAGAAAAAAAGTTTACTGGGTTAATTAAAGTTTCAAAGAAAAAATATTTTTTTTTAAATAACGGAATACCTTCTTAAATTGAACTACATAAAATTTTATTTTATTTGTGTTATATATATATATATATATATATATATAATATTAAAAAATGATGCTTTAATTCTCAAATGCATCATTACATTTATTTATGATTTAAAAGACTTAGAAAAAGAAGCAATTATTTCAATACCTTTTAAATCTTGAAGTTCTGCATTCGAATGTAATTTAGTTTATAAGTGCATCTTTTTTTAAATGATGTGAATTGGCTCTAAAAATTCACTAAGTGTTAAATTACAGCCAATAATCATTTTTAACATATTGATGGTAATAAATTAGTAGATGACACCAATACCAAACTTACACTTAAATATTACTTATTACTTAAAATGAACTATATTATATTTTTCAGTGTGTCAGAATAATTACAAAATAGAATAATTTTCAATTTATTAATAACTATAATTACAGTTGGGGGCATTTTAGAGGCCACGATGGCCTGGCGGTAAGGTATCAACTTCGGAATCTGAAGATTTCAGGCTCGAGACCCAATTACAACGAAGAACCGTCGTGTAAGCGGCTCTGGTGCGCGTTAAATCGGTTGGGGTCAGACGTCCTGTCAATTAATTTCAATTCAATTATACCGTCAATTAATAACCAGTCGTTCATGAAGCGCAGAATTTTGGAGAGTGGGGGAAGGTGACAGCTCAGGCGTCGTCCTCGTCGTTATCGAGCGGTTTAAAATTACGAAGTCCTTCCAAAATAGCCCTAATGTTACTTTAAAACGGGACATTAATATAACTGAACTGGGGGTATCTCAGATATGGGGACGAGAAACTACCGATGCATTGATATGCTCTGGCTTCCCGGTGGGCGCAATAAGGTCGATTTTACACCTTAATCCCATTTCCGGAAATGGACCATGCCTTTATATGAATAGTAGGCACATGAGCCGCTCATAATGGGGAATATTGGGCTTCGAGTTTAGAATCTGAAGAATATGAAAAAAGATTCGGTTATTCAATCCATCCCAAGGAGGAGGATAACTATTTGTGGTTGCCAAACAATATAAAAAGAAATCTTAGAGAATAAAATGTATTTTATACTAAATAATTTAACTCAAAATCTATTTACTTCTGAAAATTATTTTGTAAGAAAGTAACATCAGAAGCTTTTAGCATCTCATAATTTAATTTTTTTTTTCAAAATGAAATTAATTGAACTCGAGGGGCGTGAAAATATATTAATTTAATATAAATACGAAACAAGTAAAAAAGTAAAACATTCAATAAATATATTAACAGTTACACAAATAGATCACGTTTGGGTGCTGTAACACTCATCGTTGGGAATTCAATCCAAATTTATGAGTAAAGTTCGCACCCCTCAGCTTTGTTCCTCTGAGTATATGTGCCACCTTACGTTCATCACATAAAGAAATATTTCTTTATTTGTAATATTTAAATACCCAATGTATTTTTTTCAGGTACCAGTGGCTTCCCTTGGAATGGAGTTCTTGTGAAGTTCGTTTACATGGGTTTCACGGTGAAGTGACAATAATCCGACCCACTTGCGGAAATGGTCTCCAGTACAGGAATCTTACCTGTGTCAGAGCAGTTGGTAAGTGCAAGTTTATTATAGTATGTGTGTCAGCGATTGATTCGAATATGTATCTAGAGCTCAGAGGTTGCGGCGTTGAAATCCGATTTTCCAGAATTCTGTCATACAATTACTGTCCGAAATCTGAGACTAAACCTCATTAATATAAATTCGTACTACATACACCAGCATGAATGGTTTCTCCGAAACATTCTCGCATACTCTCCAGTAAAGGAAAATACTTGGTTTACATAATTGAAAAAAAAAGAAAGAAAGAAAGGCTGTAAAAAATACTAGGAATAATAAAATATTAATATATATTAATATAAAAAAATATATTAACCTTTAATCCCATAGATATATATAGATAATCCCTTGATAATCCTTTAATAAATATGATTCCTCAAGTTTTAATGTTTTATCATGTTCACTTAATTATTAGCATATTTATAAACACTCTCTGCTTCAATAATACTATGTGCAAAGAGAATGCTGGCCAGTTTGGAGAAATAAAAAGAAATACAATTTTTTTAAGTTAATAGAATACAAAAAGGATTAATCTATACTTATATAAAGCTCAATGTGTGTGTGTGTGTGTGTTGGCGCTCTACAGAAAAGAAAATTTGACCTACAGCTACCAAATTTGGTATATGTATACCTTGGAGCTCGGGTATGTGCACCTGGGGTCCCTTTTTTGAAATTTTAATTATTAATTAAAAACTAACTTTCTGGCCTCTGGCCAAAAAATCTTTATTTCTCCACCGCCAAATGAGTAAGGCTTCAGCATTTTTTTCCCCACACTAATTAGGCTTAGGCTTAACATTTTTCGGCCGATTATTTCAAACGATTCTGTTTATTTTCTTAATGTTTGATAAATTTAAAATTAAACGTTGTTAATTAATCGATTTTTAGATTCATTCGGAAGTAGTTTTGAATTAAAATAAAACAGAATAAAGGAAATTAAACATTTCTAATCTGCATAGCGTTACCCTAACTGGCGTAGAAAAATTCACTCATTTGCGTTGCCGTAACTGGCGTTGAAAATTCACGCATGCGCATTGTGTTCTGATTGTTTACATCTATTTTCAAGGGAAGTGAAATTATTTATAGGTTAGTTGTATGCTTTTGTGATTAAATTATATTTATGTTAGTTTAAGTTCGTCGTTTTTTAAGTAATTTTTTTTACCTGTTTTCGACCGATTATTTTAAACGATTCTGTTTATTTTCTTAGTGTTTGATGCATTTAAAATTAAACATTGTTAATTAATAGACCTGCTCGTGATGAATCTGAAAAAATTTTGTTGACAAATTCTTGAGATATTACATAAATTAAGAAAGATATTCTTTATTGCCCATAAGGTTTAAATGCTCAGTGACTCTGTTTTCAGTAATCATATTACAAAAAAAATGCTTTGTTTCAGTAAAAAATATTATTATATTAATTGCAGATTAATCATTTCCACTTTTATTTAAAGAATAAATTCTACGGGAGCTAACAGAAAATTAGAGAGATACAGATTACGTTATGACTGAAGGCCTTTATAATATTATGAGTGAATTGAAATTTAAAGTTTTAAAATATTTTAATGAAGAAGCTATTAAAGTAGAAATTACATAAAATATTTAATTATTAAAATTTTAATGAGCATTAAGATTGGCGAACCGGGTGGTCGCCAAAGGCGGCTAGTTTAAAATAAGGCAATAACATGTTAAAATTCGTTAAATTTAATAGAATACAAAAAACGATTATATAAAATAAAGCATTAAGATATTTAAAAAACATTGAATTATGAAACTACATCAGCCATTTATCAAAAACGGAGCCTCATATTGTTGAATGCCTATTGCCTCAAAATTCCTAGATCTTCCCCTGGGTGTATTCTTCGATTGCTGCTTGGCAAATGGCGTATTTTAGTTGCATTTGAAAACTATTAAAAGAAATTCTGATCTTTATAAGAATCGTAGTAGTTTTTAGCAACGAATTTGTAGTGATTCCCTGATTTAATATTCTATTATGTTTCTTAATTTACCTTTGGTGCTTTGAAAAAGGCAGAAGGGACGGACATTCCAAGCTGCATTTAAACTACTATAGACACTACTGAAAAAATTTATAGTTGTTTATATATGAACCTACGTATAAACATGTGGTTTATAGTTATTTAATCAAAATGTTTACATGCAATAGGGGAAAACGGAATAGCTGAGGAAAAGGGGATTCAAATATACAAGACGCCACAAATGTGTGAATTAAATTATATGTGTAGCGTAGAATAATTTTTTTATATATTTAAGTATTGTCGCAAAACTCGTTTCCTGAAATTTAATACAAGATGGATAAAGGCAGAGGTCGCTTTTTCCACAAAAAATATGAAACACAAGCAACAAACGTGCAGCTGATCGGTACACAAGGAAAAATATCTGTAGAAATTAACAACATACAAGCAGACTCCTAATCGCTACTAAAATATCAGCAATTTCACTCAGCGTCTTAGCTCAAAGTGGGATACCGCTCCAAAGAAAGGATTAATTTCCATGTGAGCGTTTTTCCGGTTATAGATATCTAACAGAATATGGAATTTTTCAGAAGAATCTTTAGATCTCAGAGTATAACAAAGATAGAACTAAAATTCTTGGATTTTCCAAAACCATCATTATTGTCATCGTCATTGATCTGGCTAACTCTTAGAATCACTGTAAATATCCCTTTCTAACCATAAAATTAAATTAGTTGGAAAATTGTATAACTAATTCGTAGGGCATTTTACTACTTATTTAGAAAGTTTTGACTCTCTTCTTTTCATGTAAAATTTCACACCGAATCTGAAATATTCTTAATACTAAAATAATTTTAATGAAGATTCCACCTGTGCCTATCATGCTGCTTAAGGTATCAGTGGTTCTGATTTCAAGTACAAACGCATTAGAAGCGGTATTATGTTTCATGTAATTATAAAAACAGTCGGACCATTTGGACAGACTTTATATTTAAGCAAAGCCTTGTGATATTTTTGTTCAGATATTCCTTTACAGGCACGATTCATTCGTAAAATTCTTTTACACTGCACTTACCGCATTACAGACGCGTATGCCAGTTCACCAAAACGTAATCACCATGCTATAACTCTCAGTGTATTTATTATAAACAAGAATTTGCAAATTCCTACATTTCTGATGACAAAACAATTTTCCTGCAAGCAAATAATCCGAATTTATATGCCAGAATGAATGAACCATTTCTTTTTTCCATAATACGATGCTTGCCAAAAAACTGCATCCATGTATCCATTTGCTTCAGTAATCCGAAACGTACCTTTTACGTGACCGACTTAGCGCCCTTTCCTGCGAAAAGGATAAATGTCCTCCTTCCATTTCGCAGCTCATAACTTATCCATTTCTCACGCGTTAATGGTCGCCCAGGAATAAGTAGCAAAATAATAATGTCCTCCAGGATATCCTGCTGCCTATCGAACTTATTTTATCTTTAAAAGCGTCCCGGGTATCATCAATTTTCAGCCCCCGAAGATATGGGTGGCTTAGTCCCGAAAAATCGAAGTTCATTGATATTTACTGTCGTGGGTACAATAATTCCCCAAATTAAAGTCCGCTGAAAACTCCATAAATCTCTTTTTCCCAGAGCTTTTGTTTCGGGTCGGTGGCAACGGCTTTGTAGACGTGACGTCAATGGTGAAGAGCGGTCTTAATAAACGTGATTCAATTTCATTTTCTGTGCTCTTCTGGTGTTTTTGTTCTTGAGGCCATCCTGGGTTTTCAGGACCTGCACAGATAGTGATGAGAGAATCTTTTGGATTGGATGGATTTACGTGCATTGCATAGGCAATTTGAATTGATGGAAGGTTTGTTTTAGGTTGAAATCTAACGAGAATTTCTATTTTTTTCCCTCTCTCTATGAAATGATATATGTATAGTTATTTCGGAGCTGCAGTGATCGGACAGCGAATCAAGAGACAACTAAAGATTAAAAAAATAATACTAATTTTTAAGATTTCAGGAAGATATTTGAAATGACCATTAAGAACCCTCCAATGAGAAAATATTTATCGTTTAGTATCTGGAGCAACTTTGAGAGTGATAAGGAAATTTTTCGGATTAAAGTTATTTTTTATGTATTGCATATCTAATTTATATGCATTGCATATCTTTTAAACCTGAGTGATTAATGGAAGATTAAAGCTAACGAAAGCTGTTTTTATTTTATACTAGCCGCCTTTGGCGACCAGCCGGTACGCTAGTATTACCGCTCGCTAAAATTTACAATTAAATATTTTAAGTAACTGGTCTCTTAAAGGATTCTCAAACAAAACATTTTTAATCTTCAAATTTTGATAGTCATACCAAACTTATACTGTTCAGATAGTTTCGTTCAATTTACTATAAATATTTTGCTCATTTGTTGTCATTTCTGTCAAAACTTCAACTTTAATTTAAAGCGCAAATGATGAAATTGCAATTAATATTAAGATATTTTTAATAAAACCAAGCGTTTTATTTAATTTATCATCTTTATTGTTATTTATTAGTTATTATTATTATTGAATGTGACTATTGCAAACAGAATCGCTCGGTATTTAAGTCTTATGTGAACTACAAAATATTTTTCATAATTTATGTAATATCTCAAATAATAATTCAACAAAAATTTCTCAGATTCAGCATAAAATTCAGTTTTGCTTTCAAAAGAATTGAAATGAAATCAATAATAATATTTTGTTCCTGCCTATAAATATATTTCAAAAATTATGAAGTCTAAATTTAATGCAGTAAGGTATCATATTCTGATAAATGTTCTAGACACACCAAATTTTAAATAAATGAATGAATGTTTCTATTTTCCACGATCAACTAAGAATTATTTATGAAGTTTTAAATGTTAAAAATTTAGAAAAACTCAACATTTTCATAATCTTAGGCCAATTAATCTTGAGAAACCTGCGCGCTGATTGGCGTATTTTCTTTGAAGCGATCGATGGAAAATGTAAAATTATCCTTTTTTTTTATTGAATAATGATATTCAAATTTTCATAAATCAGTCAGTTTAAGTGATTCGAAATTAACTCTTAAAAGTCAGTGATTTAGTTGATTGGAAATTAACTCTATGACCACCATAAAATCTGTGCTTTCTCTTGTGGTGTATGCATTCTCCTTAATATCCGCTCGAATAAAACATCACATACAAAAGTACTACATAGAACAAACACATCAAAAGTAAACATAACATTTCAATAGTTTCCAAAAATAAAAGAGAGAAAAATGCAATTAATAAGCAGACGATATTTAGAAAAGTACAGATATTTAGACTGGAAAATGAAATTATCTGAAATTAACCACACGCGCAGACGATATTTACAAAAGTAAAAATATTCAAACCTGAAAAGGAAAATATATGAGTTATTCCATCAATAAATGCCATAAGTTTGTTTATATCTTCATTATTTTAAGAATCATTAAACATCAAAATGGGTCCGGGACTAAATAAACACCGTGTATAGAGAGTGTAAAAGATCATAAAATAATTTTTCTTGAATTTATTTTTTAGAAAAAATAATATTTCACATTTGCTTCATTTCCTTCAAACACGTCCCGAAAATTATATTTTTGCAGATTTCATTTCCAAAAAGATTTAATTTATTTTTAATTGGAGCTTTAATCAATGTGATGGCAACACTTTGAAAAAGGCTAATTTTTTTCCATGAATGCGAAACGTGCTTAATCTTAATTTTTATTTTTTGCGAAAAAAATTATTGAGAAACATGGTTAAAATATTTATTTAAAAACTCATTAAAAATAGAAATTTAATTTTAAAATTAAAACATTAGTATCTTTTAAAAGATAAATTTTTGATCTTTAACTTCATGTAAAAATCTTTTTTGTGCGGTAATATTTTCGGAAGTTATAGCAGAAACGCGTCAAAATTTCGCTTAATTTTTAAATAAATAAAATTCTAGTTAAAAATTCGAAAAAATAACCCCCAGGTGCACATTCCCTGCCTCCAAGGTATACACGTGCCAAATTTGGTAGCTGTAGGTTGAATGGTCTGGCCTGTAGAGCGCCAACACCCACCCACCCACACACACATTGAGCTTTATTATAAGTATAGATAGATGAAATGAAATATATAGGTATTTAGGAAATGTAATGATTGAACAAGGACTTGAAACAAATGATGATAAAAAATTAAATGATTATTAATAGTTAAAAAAAAAGGGGGGGGGTAATTAAAATGACCATTGAGAATTCACGAATGAGATGGAAGTCGATGAAGGTTAGATTTAGGATGGAATCTAACGGGAATTCATTCTATTCTTGATAAAATAAAGTGAGTTTTTAGTGAATTATTAGTGAGTTATTGCCGATGTCCTGGCCTAAGGGTAGCGCGTCTTCCCCGTGATCTAGGCGTTCCGGGTTCTAGTCCTCGTTCGGGCATGGTTTTTCTCTCTGTGAGGTGCATGAATGATCCTTCCTGTAAAAAGGGGTTGTGCAAGCAAGTGTGTGTGTACTATCTTCATTTCAGCTAGAAGTCAGACTTCTGCCCTCGGGTGCTCAGGGGTCTTTACCCTCAGAAGCTACTGCGCAAAATTTGGCTTAAATAGTCACGCGACAAAAAAAAGTGAGTTATTATTAATTATTTCTTAATAAAATAATTAAGTTATAAAATAACTTATAGTAAAACAGTTATTTCGGAACTGATCTATTAAACAACGTTTCAATAGACAACTGATAATGAATTATTATTATTATAGGGTTATAGGGATCATTATAATTATTGGGAGTTTTAAGAAATAAGTAAAATGGCTATTGATATTTCGTCAATCTGATGGGAATAATTGATTATTTTTTTGTACGTTGATGCTTAATAAGCATTTTTATTTAGCCCTATGTTTGTACTAAATTGAATATAAAAGATAGAATTATGGTGAACACTCACACGCATAGTAGAAACAAAAATAAATAAAAATTATATTTAAATATGCAGTAACAATTTTCTTTCATCCTTCAACTATATATCCTGTATTTTGCTCATTTCATTTTCTTGCATATAAAGCATGAAAAAATATTGAAACAGCAATATTGCCAAGAATTCTATCTTAAAATTTTGAGAAATCAATTTTTAGCCAACTTGAAAGAAAATGATTCTAAATTAGCATTCATAATTATAAAATAAATATTCATTGCCACATTATAAAATTATTATTTTTAATAAGTATTAAACTTGCATTTTCTCTGAAGTGGGAGCCACACTCGTTAATAAATATATTAAGGAATTAAACTTAATATTTTTACTCAACATAAGTGAGAGGAACATAAAAGAAATTCCTTTTGTGAAAGTGAAATCGACTTAAATTTTTAAAAAATTACAATGAGTCATTCATTTTCATATTTAAATATCTGATATTCCATATTAACTGTCTTATTAATTTATCAGAAACTACTTAGCAAATCCTGATGGCCTTAATTAAAGTTTTCAGTTTCATTAGTGCCATGGATTTAGAAGTTATCTCAAGGAATTCTTTGAGTCATAAATTCTGACCCTTTCCATCTCCAACAAAATCCATTATGAAACTACTTAACTTCTTTTCTTTTTTAGGACGATTTAATTTGAAACCATGAAACGTCTGATACCATTTCGCGAATCAATACCAGGACACAGATATAATTAATCTCTTCAGCTCTATTTAAGAAGCTAATTTCTTTCATATTAGTAAAAATCGCATTAAATTATCATTAGACTTATTGTATTTCATTTCACATCTTGTTGAAGAATTACTAATAATTTTCCGAACGCCATCGTTTCCAATTTAGAATAATATCAGCGAATAGCTGCGCTGTTGATAAACGATGGGCAGTAATGTAACCACCGTAGGCTATCTACAAAATCCATAATAAGACTATTTTACGTTTAGTTCCTTTTTACCATTAAGAGAAACAAATATGTATTTTGGAAAAATATGTAAAAAAAATTGTATTTTGGAAGATCAAATATGTATTATTTCAACTCATATTTAATCTAAATTTAAATTTTATATAGAGGGGCAATCAGTCGTAGACCTATATTTCCAGTTATAAAAACTTTTCAAATATGGTAAACATTCATGTTATTTTTGTAAAATTGATTTTTTTTATTTCAAAAATATATAGTATAAATGCTTAACTCTTTTAAAATTTTTATTCTTTTAATTTTTTGTAATCTGAAATATGTGTATGAATGACAATTATGAAAATAAAAATCTGGGAAAGGCAGTATTTTATTATAATTATTTAAATCATTTTTGTATGCATTTTTTAATACAAATTTACAATTTTTATATATTTTTGGATGAAATTTGGAGCACATGCTTTTCACAATACTGTCAACGTTTCAAAGTCCTAAGGTTAGTTAAAAATGAAACTAGAGTTTGAAACTTCGCAGCTACATCTTCTGAAAATATGCATACTCGAAAATGAGTGTTGCATTATCTCAAAAATAAAAATAAATAATAAAAATTACCTTTAGACATATAATTTTATTTTCGTAAATTTCGTTCTGCAATTTTAGTGATTTTATTTAGACTTAAATTTAATAAAAGTCTGTAGCAATGTTTTTATATGATGAAATTAAAATTATTTTCATCGTTAGATCAATCTATCCAACCAAGTTATTTTGTTGCTACTAAGATTAAAATAACAAATCTTTTTTTAAATATTATTTTCGAAGTAAAAATCTCTTGCTTTCGCTTTATCTCACATTATACGCGCTTTTTAATTTCCTGTAATTTGTAATCGACTGATTCCAACAAATTTATATTTTTCAGTCTTATCAGAAAATAAGATAAGATTTTAAATGAATGCATTCCATGTTAAAAGTTTAATAGCCAGAATAATCAATATTTCGAATGAGCAATGTGGTTTGGCTAGATTGAAATGAATTTACAGTTTTTGTTTGACAGTCACATATGTAATTTTATTTATTTTGCTGCTTTTTTTTAAAGTTGAGTTTTAAGCGTTTATTTGCATGCAGGCTGACAATCTTCTCTTAAATGGATTCAATCCAAAAATTAGACATAATATAAGTTTTATGAAGAAGACTCACTTTTCGAGGATTATATTTTGATAAGGGGTGAAACGCAGAAAGATGAGCTGCTATTACGTCTCTTCATTCCGCAAAGAATCCGATTTTACACTATTGCTAAATATAAACATATCCTTTCACCTTTCCTCTGAACCCTTTTTTTTTTTTAACTAAATAAGCCCCTCCTGACGCATGCGCAAAAGAACAAGAAGTTTTCAAATCCAAGATTGAACATTAGATGGACAACTTTAGAATAATAATCAATTATAAAATTTTAATTTTACTAATTTGTCGCATTTGCATAGCATAAGTAGCAAAATCGAAGAGCAATCAATTCACTATTTGTTCAAAAATTGTATGCAGATATACAACTTAAAGAAATATATCAATTACGAAATTTTATCTGTTTAATTGTTTATGTATTGATATTGTGCTCATGATCACCTACTAGCTGTTAGACAAACCTGTAGAATTCTACAATTTCGGTGTAAATATCGAGTATCATATTTAATCAACCCATTAGAGTTGTTATATTTAAAAACTAACTTAATTCTAAAAACATTTTTTTCGTATTCTAAAACGTGGAAATCTATTAATCCTCTTTAAAAAAAACTGAATATGGACGAAAGTAAAAATATTGAAATAATATCTGTGAAATCTTAAATTGCAAATGCATTATGGGCCCTAGAAAGTGCATATTATGATTCCATTCTTTTAATATGATAAATAAGTTTTGCACCGCTGCTTAGTAAGCAACACAGCATTTTTCAATTTCCCATGTTTCACAAAAGCAAGAAAAAGAAACAATAACATTTTTTAACTATCAATAATAAATATTTCGAATTTTTTTTCACGTCTTATAAAAAAATTCATGCAGATCATTATATGAGGAACTCTAAACAGTTCAAATTCATTGTAAATAATTTTTGCATGCAAAACGTGTTAATGGTACCGACATTTACAGTTTAATCTGTAAGTGCAGGGTGAATTTGTGATAGGTATTGCCGTTTTAGGGCAGTGAAGGGATTTTTGGCAGGTTAATAATAAACATCACTGATTCACCAAATTCACTTTTTTTCATATGCTTATTTTCTCATAGGTCGAATTATACTTTAGCATGAGAAAAATCTCATGCAGTTCAAAATAGGCTGCTATGTTTGCACCAGGATATGTTGAGAAAAAGATGATGTAGAAATTGAAATAGCCGTTTTTTGGCATTTAAATAGAACGTTGTTAATTTGAGCGAGCTTGTCTAAATTATAAAGTATTAGGTGTTAAAAAGATCTGAATTGTCAAGCATTATAGTAGCTTTATTAGATAAGGAGTAAATTTTTTAAAGTGGAAATCTGGAAAAGAATTTTCCGTTTTTTCCTTTTTATTTAATATAAATTTTTAGAATTCCACTTAAGTACAAACTACAAAAAAAAATAATTTATAGGAAACTTGAAATCTATATCTGCATGAATTTTGAAAAACACTTCTCTAACGGAAAAATCTATATCGTCTATAAGTCTTTAGTGCCTTTCGATCCGTCAGAATTCGTGAACTGAAAAATAAAAAATAACCACTTCGTTTTAAATTGTTATTCTCCGATTTCAAACCTGTATCATAATGATTGATTTTCAAAACAAAAAAAAAAATGAATGTTTAATTTGAAAGAAAAAAATCTTATTTTATTATTTTGACTCTCAAATATTTTAAAAAATAATGTTAGCGAGCTTAACAATGATCAAAAAATAAATTCAATTTTTTTTTTTTGAAAATTGATTATTTGAAATAGTAGAATAGTGCTTTAAAAAGAGAGGGCTTTTTTTTATCTGAGAATTCTAAAGAATGTAAAAGTATTTATAGGCATTTTTCGAAGACCCGGTGTTTTTTTCGACAAAATTGATATTTTTTAAAAACTGAAAATGCAAATACTCTTTGAAACTTTTACCAGCTATTACCTATTATATAATTTTTACTAGTTATTTCTTCCAAATACTGATGATTTTAGTTAAAATTCTACTGGAATGTCAGTCGTTCTTAGCAATTAATATAGAAGAGCTGAGAAACACGTAGTGCATCATTTCAGTCCACTGTTAATGTCGTTTCTACTCGAATATTCTGCAGACAAAAATTGGATTGCTTCATGGGAAACAGATTGAAGCAATTTATAATACGGCGTTATTTGTTTTGCCTCTTCTGTTTTATTCAAAAACACATTGCCCGAGAAATCTCGCAGTACTTCCACAGATAATCATTACTTGCCGTAGAGTTACTGTCTCATTTTCATTAAGTTTCCCTAATGGTTATATCAAAGGCATTTTTAAGGATGACACAACCGGGTAGGTTGAAAGCCAGAATCCTGAGCACATCACTAATCGAAACAACAATAGAAAAAAATCATGATATTCATTTTTATTAAATGTATTCTGCTTCATCTTATCCATATGTAATTTGTTTTGATTTTATAAATCTTGGCGGATTTTCTTTAATCTTGGCGATTTTGTTGCAGACGTTGTACCCGTAAGTGATGAGAACTGCAAGGAGCCTCGACCACCAACAGTTCAGAGATGTGAAGTTCCATGCAGGAGAGACTGCCAGGTGTCCCACTGGTCGCGTTGGGGACCGTGCTCCTTCACCAATAAGAAGAATTTCTACGAGCAAAAAGGTAAGCTGCGTAGCTCAATTATATCTGAATGCATTCTGTAAATAAGGAAAATAAAAATTTATATTAGTGTATTTAAAAGTAGAAAATAATTTTATTTATTACAAAATTATGAAAGAGGAAAAACTATAATACCCTACGTTAAAAATGAGAATGAACTTTCAAAACAGGTAAGGTTAAAAAATCGATTCGTATTTATCATGGCTTACATTAAGTAGTTGCCTGTTTGAATTACCTTCAAAGCTGGCCCGGAAGAAAGTATGTGTCAGATACACAGTTGTGGCGCTTTGAAGCACATTTCGCGCTGTAAAATAATCTTTATAACATTTTATTTTTATTACATTGCACATTTCGCTATAGGACTGGTGTATTGACTACTGAACTGTTGTATCTACTTAAATACTATATCAAAATTATAAATACTTAAATTAGTTTTATAAAATTCACATTTCAATCTCTTAATCTCTCTCTACTTATGAAATCACATTTAAGTTTAGCAATTTAAGTGTTAGCAAAATTTGCAAAGATCGTCAACAATAAAGTTATGAGATTTATTCGAATGTTTCGAAACTTAACAGCTTTTGATGATCAACTAATAGCATAATGAAGTAATTTTATTAGTAAAAATGAAAACCACCAATATCTATCGTGTACACATTATATATATTAGAAGACAAATCAGGAATAAAATTAATTTTGTCTGTTTAAAATCATACACATGCTGGTACATGTAAGCTATTAAACTATTTTATTAGTCCGGAATATTACTTTAGAATTTATATTTAACCAATGACATTTTACAAACTTTTTAATAGAGATTAAAAGTGTTGGATAAAAAAATAGCGTTTGACAATCTGTATCAGCTGATTGTAATCTGTTTTTCAGACGATCATCAATAATCATAGATACATTCTAATAATCATACAGTTAAGCCGATTTTCCACTCGATTAAACATTCTCTTTGATGGTTTTTTCTTTCATATCAGATTTTTTCATATATTCTTTGCTCTCATCTGAATGTAGGTTTTGGTGACATGAAGAGTCTTCTTCAAACATTTCTAATAATATATTGCAGTTCCAGTCATTAGCCAAACGAAACACTGAAGTACAATTACGAAAATTTTCAATGAGAATGTTCGAAACGTATTTGACAGTTTGAATTTCTTATGGCGGATTTTTTTTTTCACATTTGATTTTTTTCCCATTCTGCAGTAAGTAATGAGAACGACAAGTATGTCTCACACATTATTGTTTTATATAAATGGATGTCCTTATGTTGGTGATAAAATCCTACTTTATTAAAAGAAATAAAGAGGGTTCGCCGAATTTAATGGTTATTATTTTTTGTAAATTATTTTTAATGGTTCCCTCAGTAAAGTCTTTTTAAATTTCACATTTTTATGAATATAAAACTCATATTATGGCAGAAGCCTTATACTGTTCTATGTAGTGTACATTTCTTCGATATTTTTTGTCTATAATTTTAAAAATCTAATTTTATCACAGGAAAGATAAGCCTTTTCAAACAATTAGTGCACTTTAAAATTTATCTTGCCATTTCTTGGTTCCGATGTGAAATTTTGGTCGTAAATACAATAAAATTACAAATTACATAAAAAGGGTTAAAAAATACACGACAAAAAATTAGTGTCAATGAAAAGATTTTTTTTTAAATTTTAAAAGGATATAAAAAAACTGTTTTTGTGCCCTAATATTTTCAGAATTTATCTTGAAAGAATGTCAAAATTTCGTTTAATATTTAATTATATTAAATTCTAATTATAATTAAAAAAAATTATGAAATGTTTATTTCCACCATCCAAAAATTAAAGTTATCAAATTTGGTATCTGGATCAAACAGTTTGACCTATAGAGGGCCAACATAAGCATATTCACCTTTATTTTTAATTGAAATGCATTATTTCCTTCATACAATTTCCTTTTGTTTTAAATAAATTTTACTTACAGCGAAATATCACACGCTCTTACAGACCCTTGGGCTACATTTATATGAAATATACCGCGACAAAAAGTCGATACAATCATGCTATGAATTTATTTTTATGGAAAGACCTTAACGAAAATAATATCCTATTTCTAGCAGTTATGGCGACGAAAACTAATTCCATTCGTGGGCGAGGAGAATTTAGGCTGTAAGAAACTGGATCTCTGTAGAAATAAACCTAATAATAAAATCAAAGAAACAAAACACGCGGCAGATGAAAGTAAATTCTGGCGTTCATCTGCATTTTTAGCCAATTTGAGTTGGGATCACATTAAGTTAGAAAGCATTTCGCAAGTCGCAAACAGATCTTTACAGTCTTAACTCAGGTGTGTGATATTGCGAAAGGGAGAAATGTTTGGAGGAGATTCAGAGTATTATTTTACTAAACACAGTTTTTCGTATTTGTTTTTAGAAAGTTTTTTGAAACTACGACTCTAGCTATCGGAGACTATTTTGTTTTATTTTTGTTATTCAAAATAGGCTGAAAAAATTGTAACCAAAATAAATATTATAAGTACAAATACTGGATATCATATAAGTGATAAATTTCTTTCATCTGAATTATATTTCACACTAAATTTAATTAAATTTAAAAGAAAAGGAATTCTTTGAACTTTAAATTGTCGGTTATATTAAATTAAAAAATTCTGGAGTTCTATTGTGCTTTTGTTAGATTAATATCCCGTTTTGAAATTACTCAAGTTTATCTTTGGGACGAACTTCGGAATTTCGAACCATGGTTAATTAATTCGATTAATTAAAGGTTAATCGCATTAATTAAATAAAAATTATAATAGTTAATTTAAAATTTCATTAATTAAAAATAGTTTGCTTACCGATAAATCAGTCTATTACTAAACGCTCAAGCAAAAGTTGGAATTTCGCATTGATTATAATGTAGACCAAAAGGGCGAGATAATTTTTAACTCCGCCTATTGTTACATACAGCGGTGGAAGATTATATATAATCTTATTATTATATATATAATTATATACTGATGATAATGCTAATAAGCTGATACACGATCTGTAAATTATAACATGCCTGATACGACATATATAGTTTTCAAACGATCTACAGAAAAGGCCGCATGATGTAAAGTTATTAAAATGTGCATAAAATTACTTATTCGAAAGTAAATGCTTGCTGAGAAAGGCCTTTTTCTATATTTTAATTTGAATTTTAATTAAAAGTAATCAAAATTTTAACATTTTTGGGGACTTACCGTCGATGCTCGGTAAGAAAGCATTTCGCTTTAATTTTTAATTAAAAATTTATCTAAATTTTGACAATTTTTTTTTTCCTTTAAGGGAACTACTTATCCACTATTTCAAAATAAACGTAAAATCAGATTTTCAATTGTATATTATTCAATCATTTTATTTCTATGCCACTTATACTTTGATATAAATGTTTTTCGAAAAAAAAATATTCTAAGGAAATTTCCCAATATTACTTATTGTTGTCTTAGTAATTGTGTTTATATGAAGAAAGATATTATAAATATAGACATATCAAGTCTGAAGCATTAACATACCATGACATGTTTAGCTAGAGATTAAAGTTTCTTTTAAATTTCTGTTCTACTGCACTGTAAGACTTCTTGATTGATTCATCTTAGAAAATATATAATTGTCTAAACGTTCCGTTATCCAATTTACAGTATTTCCCACGTGATCGTCACAGATTAACAAATGGTAATTGTAGTGAAAAATCTCTCTAAGAAATATATGCAAAACAATTTAATCTAAATATATAATTACGTTTGAAGTTTTGTCTCCTTATAATTTTTAAGAACACTCAAATCAAAATTTATCTCTGATTGAAATAAACAGTAATCAACTGACAAAAAAAATGAAAGAAAGTATTTACAATTACTTTTAAGTTAGCCCGTGCTGGCAAACAAAAATCAACATATATATTATTTATTCATGCTTAAATTTATCCACATATGGATAAATCAATCACTTTCCTTTTTTAAAAAATCCGATAACGAGACAAATAAAAGCGAGGGATATTTTAAAACTCCTTCAATTGTTAATGATGTTGATGGACGATTATCTTTATTTTTTATAGCATTGAACTTTATATAAACTTTTATATAAAATTGCATAAAAAATATTTGAAAATAATTATTACATTTTCTATGTGTTTTTTTTTATAAATGAAGATTGTTCTTTAGTTAATATAATAATAAATTGAATATTTTTACATTTTATTTAATAGTATTTTTTTGATATCCATACAATAAGTCATAAATATCTTTAGATTTATATTTTTTCTCTATATAAAAATTTTTTTGCTTACTTTATGCATATTTATTACCGTATTTTATGACATCCATAAATTTGTGAATATTTCTTACATTGTTTAACAGAATTATATCCATTTAACTAGAGGGGTTGCCCATGTGCTATTTAAAATTTCAAATGGTGAACTGTTCTCGAAATCTTTTGAAACAGCGAATGCGAATCGCATCAAGGCCTTTTCTGTAATTCATTTCTTGAATTCAGTATTTTCCACTTTAAACTATTCACTGAAAATTAATCGTGTCGTACTCATCAGTACAAAAGATACATTCGCCAAAGGTCTGCCTATTAAATGCAGCCTTTGTAGCCATCGTGCTTCACATGCAACTCTGTTTCAACCACCTTTCTCTATGTTAGGAACAATTATCTCAAATCACCATTCATTTGAAACTGGAAAGGTTCAATGAAGCATTGGTACCTGCTCGTTGAATCGGAATTTGAATGAAATTTAAACCTGAACATGCATGACCAATTCATTCATCTTTTATTACTAAGCTGTTCATCATTATGTGGACATTATTCATCATCAGATTTATACATTATAGTTTAATAAAGGCAGGACATTATAATGGATTCTTTTATTGGTGATGAATAGCAAAGTAAACTTATGATAATTAAAATTATTTTGGTAAATGGGTGGAGAAAATGGGGGACCACTACACATGCATTACCTAAGAATCCCTTGATGATTTAATCCGAACTTTCCTGTGAAAACCATTCTGCATGTTCTCTGATCCTTCATGTTACATTAACTTCGTCATTACTAGTAATACTCTTATATATGATTCTGATGAAAAATAGATAAATGTCAGATTTGTTGGTGCCTGAGAGTTTTGTACTTCATCGTGCAAAAATTTAAAAAGAGAAATACCATCCAATTCTCTTGTTAAGGTTTAACTAAAGCTATTTAACACAATTTAAACACAGACGCAAACGAAAAACGATAAAAAAATACGTTAAAAATAAACCATTTTGCTAATCCTTGATTTCAGATGAATGCTATTTCCAATTGTTGTAGTAGCAAAATTTCAATTTAAAATTAACTATTCTAACCCATCTTCTTATTCAGAATATTACAGAATTTAAGCCTAAAAACAAAGTTCGTTTTTACTATCCGGGAAAATATATAGTTAAATGGAGAAAATGAAAAAAAAATCTTTAATAATATTACATTTATTTTCCTTAAATAAAAAACTTTGCAACTTTTTAAAACATGTGTACAAAAGCGCATTCATTTGTAAGCTACATGTATTTGAAATTAAGACTTCCATTCTCGAACAAATTCGAAGCAAAAGGCAATTTCAGTCCCTCTATTAACACGCATATCGCTGGTCCGAGTTCTACTATTAGGGTAAAAGAGCAAAATGGGACGCAGTAATCCTCTAAATTACTCTTTTGTAACAACAGAAATTGCCGTAAGGTCCTGGCATGACTTCATTAAGAAGGATCCAACAAAAAGAAACTAATGTTTCGAATGCATTTATTGTCTAAATACGGATTTTCAGCGAATTTGTTTTTGCCTGTCTGCATGCAAATGTGCAATTTTCTACCTGGAGAATAATTTGCCTAATTTTTCTGTGTGCAAGCTTTTGTGCTATGAGTGAGCTAAAATGAGAGAAAATATTTTTTCTTTTTATTGGAGATAAGCTTCTTAAACTCACAGATGCGTTTTCGTATTACCTGCATTTTAATAAAACTATTTAAATAAAGAAACAGCTTTGACTATACTTAATGAATTTGTCTTATTTAAATATGGATGTTTTATTATTTTCTGTTTAAAATTGGTAAATTGGAATTTTATGCTTTCTTGTGCTTCATTTCTGATGATATGTGTTAAATTTATCGACATAATTTGAGTAATTTCAATATGAAAGCGTCATTTACAGGAATATCAAGACTTTTGTGAATAATTTACTTCATTTGTGTTTCATTTCGGAAGCAATTCTCACATGGTAGTTGTCATATGTCTTTTTCTAACATACTGATATAATCCATTGGATAGGTTTTATGAAGTAAAATCTCAATATTCTTGTAAATAAAAATTCTAATCTTATTTTTATACTTCCGTTATGTTATTTTCTTGAAAGAATTTCAGTGTTTTTAGATGAAATGCCCTCCATGAACATAAAATAATTCCTAAAGAAGTGCTTCATTTCCTAGAATCTCAAGATTTTAAAATTAGTATTTTTCTAATCGTATTTAATAAAAAGCATAATTGTAGTATTAGCAAATATTATCCTTCCAATAGATATAATATTATATCTATTGGCAGGCTATTAGACCCATTTCGCTTTAAAATTAATAGTAAGTTCTTTTATAATGTACCCCATTATTTTGAGCCAAAGTTAAGTGCTTTGTTGGATTCACCTCCTCTTCATACTTCCTCAAAGTATTCGCCATGAAATAAAAATGCGCAAAGGTCCATTTTTGTGGGCCTAGTGGCAAAGTTCTAATTTAATTGATCTTTCAATCTAATAGGACAGCGATTCTCAACGTGTGGGGTGCCCCCCCATAGGGGGGGGGCACGAGAATATCCAAGAGAAAATATAATTTAAAAAAATTAACTGACTGAAAGGAAAGCACACATACACATAGAAAACAAAATACATTTCGACATATTTAATAACTTATTAAAGTAAAACAACTTACTAAATCAAAACTTACTTAATCAAAACATACTAAGTTAAAACAAATTTAATAATTATTAGTGACTTCCTGGGGCCTGTCTTGCAGAGCAAAGTTTTTCGAAGGAAGGCTTAATATTAGAAATAGCCACTCTCAGTTCTTCCGAGATCTATATTTTGTCTTCAAAATAGCCACAGCAGAAAATCCAGTTTCTCAAAGGCAGGATGTTGAAAATGGTAATAGAATGCGAAATGCCCTTGCTTTTAATGCAATTAAAATCATCCTCTACTCTTGCCCAAAATTCAAAAAGTAATTTATAACTAAATTGTCTTCTAGTTTCGCCACTTGTCGTGAAGTCTATGAATTTTTTTCCCTCACAATTGAGAGCCCTTCAGAGGAGTCTTATGAAATGGATCCCTAACTCACTCGTAACTTGCTATCAGTTTGTCATCGGCAAGAAAATACTCTTTAAAATTCTTTGCCACCATGGCTAAATGATTTTCAGTGGTTACAAAAACAACTTTTACATGTTCTTCTTCAGCCTTGTAAGTTTTAGTACAATCATCCACATTTGCAAACATTGTTAGATTTCTTTGCTTTAAATTTCTGCTCCACAATTCCAATTTTTCACAAAAAGCATTAACTTTATCACTCGTTTCCAACTTATGTGTATTTGCTCCTCGGAATTGAAGATTCAAGTTATTTAATTTCTCAAATATGTCGACCAAGTAGCTCAATTTCCTCACAAATAAACCATCGCGAAAATTCTCGACCTCCGGTATGTTTTCTTCTTCTAGGAAAACGGCTATTTCTTCTCTTAATTCAGAAACACGTTGCAAAAATTTCCCACGTGATAACCATCTTGCCTTGCAATAAAATAGTAACGCTAAATGTACTGAACCCATGTCTTTACAAAGTGCGGAAAGGATTCTCGATTTCAGGGGGGTTTCATTTTTATGTAATTTACTACGGTTACAACCGCAGTTAACACAATATTCAGATCAGGACTCATTTCTTTCGAAGCCAAAGCTTCTCTGTGGATCATGCAATGTGTCCAGATGCATTGAAGCGATTTTTGTTTTACAAGTGCTTGTATACCTTGGAATCATCCAGACATTGAACGAGCACCATCGGTGCATATTCCAAAGCAATTTTTCCATTCTATGTTTGCCTAGTTCATAAAATCATTTAAAATAGCAAATAATGCGATGACTGTTGTTTTGAGTTCTATTGGTTTGCTGAAAAGTCTACTTCTGACTAAGTCTACTTTCTTCACTACTGACGTATCATCACAAAATCGAACATAGACAATTAAATGAGCATCTTTATTACTATCTGTTGCTTCATCAAGCTGTATTGAAAACAATTTGTCACGGAACTTCAGCTTCAATTCGACGAGCAACAGTATCATTTGAAACAGGTGTGGACTGCAATTGTTTTGAAAAATTATCTCCAAACATAGTTTCTACAATCTCAATTGCTGCAGGCAAAATAAATTCTTCACCAATGGTGTGAGGGTTTTTACATCTGGCTATTTTATATGAAACTTTGTAAGATTCAATTTAAGCTTTTTTATTCACAGACAAAATTTCTTTAAAAAATGATTTTTGCTTTTTATATTATTTTAATTTTAATTCGAAGAATTCTCTTGGTTTGTTGACGTACTCACTATGAAGCGTTTCCAAATGTCGTTTATTAGGTTTCATGCTGCCTACGGCCAACATTTTTGAGCAAATGATACACAGGGGCTTTCTTCTTCATTTACTTCAGTACTGGTAAACCCAAAATTTAAGCATTCTTGAGGATATTTTCTTGACTTTATTTTCCGAACCTCGCTCGTCTGTGCGCTTGTTGATGCTTGACTGTCATCTAATGCTCGGTTACTTCTGCTTAAAAATTTATTCATGAGTCTGCATAAATCTGCTGCCGTAAATATTTAATATGGTGAGTTGCAATTAAAATGAAAACATATATCACATACACATTCAAGATATATTCGATAGCGATAGAAGGTCGACTCGAATGAGACTGGCTGAAATTGAAACTTGCGTTATCAAAAATTTTCCTTCTTCCTACAGAGAAAACATCTGCGCATGCTGGAGCCATCGGTCGTGTGGATTCTCTTCCACAAACATTACTTATTTTTTTTCTCTTTTTTTTTAGTCATGCTTCTGTTTTATATCTTTTATATACGAATAAATGTATTCCCAGTTTCTAAGTTTAGCTCACCCCGTCTAGGTTAACTTTCGTTAAAGAATTTTTCTACTTTCATATTCTTTTAACGTTATCTCTCTATTTGGCTTTCATTTCAAATATAATATTTAAATTTTCCCCGCTTTCATTCGCTTTATCTATTCACTGCCCGCTTTGCAAAATGCTAGATGTGGTTTATCACTAATGTTGGCTCGCTTTTACTCTTTTATTGGCGGTTAGTAAAAAATAATTTAAAAACAGAATACAAAATATTCAATATACATTATTGTTTTATACTTTTTATTGTAAGCGGGGAGGTGGGGGGGGGCGAGATGAAAATTATGATTGAAAACTGGAACACGAATACTGAAAGGTTGAGAAACGCTGTAATAGGAAGTTAATAGTGGCAAAGTTTTGATTTATTCTAGCTTTCAATAATTACATTCTATAAGTAGGTAATTACAAATCATTCTTTTTTACAATAACCAAATCAGAGCAACCACAATATAAGGGATATTGTTGAAACGACCTAGTCACTTTTTCAAATAAGGACAACAATTCAGATGCCACATGCGTAACTTCTACTCTATATCAGAAAAAGGTTGATCCTAACGGTTTTAAAATATATATGTCATATTTATTAGGTTTATTTCTGATGGAATCGACTTTGAATCCACACAGCACACCCACAGATCGTTACAGTGTTTCCTTTTTTTCAGTAACCCTATCAAACAACCGAAATAAACCGCACTGTGGGGGCTCTTTTGGGATTTATCTTGGCTCATTAAGCTGAAGTCAAACAGTAAAGACGGCATTTGTAACACCACCAGCGTAAATTTCATTCTACAGCCGAGAGCGTTTGATTCCAACAGATTTAACAAGCACAAGTGCTATTTATTAGACGTATTGGCGAAGGAATCGGTTTTGAATCCACTGCCAGCTCGCCCTTTCTTAGTTACAGTTTACATGCTGTGAAAGATCTTTTGGGATGGAGTTTGTCACTTTAAAAGGTTAATGAGGTTAAATAAAAAGGAACACTAGGAGTTCTGGCTGACCAAACTTCATCTCGACGAATATAAGCACCAGTAGTGCTTATTTGGTGAATTTTTATTGCAATAGGGTTTCAAGCCCATTCTCTAAAATTAGACACTTGGCTCTTTTCTTCTTTTTTTTTACAGTTAACAGGCCAAGGAAATTAATGGTAGTACTAGAGCTCTTTTTTGATTAAACTCGTTATATGAACCAACGTCAAATAATAAGGATGAAATTTAAGACTACTGTGCAACTTGGTTTAACCATTGTTCCTGAATTGTTTTCATAACTGAAACTGTACTCGTTTTTTTATATATGGCCTGTATAAAATTGGATGATGCGTTCCTTTCATTGAATTTTTATTTGAATAGGATTCCGAGCCCAATCTCTAGCATCAGGCACCTGGGTCCTTTCTTGCTTTACAACAGCAGAAGCAGAGGAAGAAAAATAATGACACTGCGAGGGTCCTTCTGGGATTGATCTCTCGTCATATTGAAACAATATTAAATAATAAGGATGAAACTTGAGATTACAATGGGATCTTGTTTATCGAGCATAATTATCTGAAGATATCTGTTCTTGCTTGAGTTTCAAAATTTGGTGAAAATGAGATGCAGCATTAGCGTTAAATAAATTTGTAGAGTGCATAGGTATTGCCTCATTAGGGCGATACTTTCCTATATATGATGCAACAATTTCTCATACTTTCAGCATCTTCTTTGTTTCCCGGAAGGTTTTTGCTATGCTGAGACTGATATCTCTTCTCCTGAATAGATCTCCTGTACAACGTTTTGCTATTTTATAGAACAAATCATCCATTAGTACTTCGATGGTCAGGGTTCTGGTTGTGCTTGTTTTGTACTCGCATATTATTGAAATACTTCTCACTCATTTCACAATGCATAACCATGATGACTATAAAAATGTCTTTATTTTTTTTAATTTGATATTTCAATTAACTATATATTTTATACTTCTAGTTTTAATTTGAAAAAGAAAATACCATCAACAAACAAACGTTACATGGAGACATTTGCAGGTGTTTTCATAATATCGTCGCGTCGTTCGCTGTGCGAAAGACCATTTTTCTTTCTCGTATACGTTGTATAGAGAAAGTATAGTAATCGAATTCGAACTCGAGATTTTCATGAATCTGCACGTTTTAAACTTCCCTGAGTTCGAAAAAAACATTTTTTTCTGTCTTTCTGTCTGTAACAAAGATAACTAAGAAACGATTTGAACAAGACGGTTGAAATTTGGTATATTGTCTTTATACCAAAATTGCAAATTTCTATCAACTTTTGACTAAAATTTACTCAGAGAAGTCTGCCTGTCCGACTATTCGTATATATGTTGACGCGATAACTGCAGAACAAAGAAAGCTAGAAAGATAAGATTCGCTACAATTTAAACTGCTATTTAACATTTTATACATGTACACAACTGTCGAAGTGTAAGCTAAAATCAGTTATGGGTTGATTATCTATCGGTCTATACTTTTAGAAACACC